>CM030866.1:5780450-5847950 GCA_018105865.1 Metaphire vulgaris | reverse complement strand
AGTGGTGTCTATTTACGGTGTATGACAAGGTAGGAAAATCGATCCCCACGCGAAATTTTAAAAAAATGGAGCCGAAAATAAAAACCGGAGTGGCCGTTCCTCGAGAATTTCGATTTCAATCTCTGCCTACATTACTTAGACTTAGACTTAGATCCTCCTCTGGAACATTAATGGGCGACGTTGTCTACACTGGAATAACACGTTATTCTGCCGAAATATCATGACGCGCTGGGCACTGCGCCAAAGAAAACGCCAAAATCGCCCAGCCGTCTGCTTTCCTCCTCGAACTATCGGCAGCTGGTTTTCTCCCGTTTGTCGATTGAAGGAGGCATCAAATTGCTTTTCGTGAGCTCAGAGGAAAAGCAGAAACCAAACACACAGAGAACGAGAACGAGGAAGCAGAAGAAGGAGGAATTAAGACAAATCCTAAGGCCGAAGGTGGAAAGGTGACGGAAAGGAAGCGAAGAATGAGGAGGAAGAAGAGGAGGAGGAGGAGGAAGAGGAGAAGTTGAAGGAAAACATCGATTGAATGCCTAACCAAGGTGCCCTACCTTTCAGACATAACCGAAGCGGACTGGCATGGCTGTTGCCTTACCAACCGAACCAGCAAGCATGGACGCCCCATACATTGGGGGCAAAAGAGAACACTTACCCCCCTGAAAAATGCGAATCTATTTTTAGCTAACTATATTTGAATTTTAATGATTTTAACCAATATTTTCGCAATAAAGGACAATTGATACACAAAGTGAAATTATTGAGAAACGACTTTAACTAAGAACCGCAGAATTGAATATATTGAAAACTGCATTAACCGTGATCAGTGTTTAATCTAGGCCGTTTCCGGGGTGAAAATTGCCCTTTCCTTCCCTTCCCCGGAAAATTTAAAATTCTCCCCGGAAATTTTAGAATACTACATGGACTAACAGCGGCCCCTAGCAGAATTCCCCCGGCTTTGTCAGTTTCTCCCCCCCGGCCTTTTCAGTTTCTCCCCGGAGTCCAGGAGTCTAGATTAAACACTGACAGTGATCATTGTGTTTTGCCCCCTAGAAAAATTCGTATGGGCGCCACTGTCAGCAAGGCACCCAATATAACTGCTTTAAGCTATGAGAGTGTTATTTTAAAAGCAGGTTTATGGCTTCAACGACTTTATTCATCTTCTAAAAACAGTCAAAGCGTTTCAATGCTACACAGAAAGAAACTGCATTAACCAAATCGGAAATCCAAGTTCTAAAAGCTTAGTAGTAGCTTTTGGTCAGAGGGCGTAGCGACGGGGAGGAGTATATCGGTATATATATATATATATATATATATATATATATATATATATATATCCCCAAATAAATCTACCTTAAAGTTTTTAGTGTATTTTCTAAAGATTTTAAAAGTTTTTAAAGATTTATACCCCCAAATCACATTTACCCTCCCCCAAATCAAATTCCTGGCTACGCCCCTGCTTATGGTTGAAGAAATCAACATTTTTGCTTCACTTTCAGCAGCTGTCTCTTCACAGTCGACTCTGTTTTATTTCTTTTAAAATTTTACCATTTCCAGTAGAGATTTTTCTTCTACATTCCAGTAAGACCTTCTCTGTAAGTGTTATTTCCGCGTGTAGGCCTACATGTATTGCTGTTGCCCGCCCAGTGGCGGCTCCACCGGGGGGGGGGCCAGGGAGCCCGTGCCCCCATATTGAGTGCCTGTCCCCTAGTACCCCCCTAGTTGGGACCCTATACTTAATGCTACATACATTAAACAACAAATGGTTGGCCCCCATGATTAGAAGTTGCCACCCCAACGGCCCCCCACTTGCCAAATCCTAGAGCCGCCACTGTGCCCGCCTTCACATGCGTGTGTGTGTATGTGGCCTATCAACCTACATACCTTGGTTTAACGAAGGTATAACCACTCTCAAGACGGAAGGGCTTAAGAATAGACAATCGTCATCGGCCGTGTTCTCGCTTTCTCTTCCGTCAATCTGGCTCAGACCAGAAGACCTTCGGAGATTAGGAATCATCGCCATAGAAAGCACTTGAGTGAAGTGAGTACGGTCGCTGCTGCTGCTGCTGCTGAAACTCAGGTTCCACCTGTGAGCGGTTGTAGTGGGAATGACGTGGCACAGTGGAGTGGAGGGGGTCGATTCTTTTCCGTAAAAGAGCGAAGGGGTGGGACAACTTCCGTTTCACGGTTTTCGATCTCCAGCGGTTGTCATGGGCGCCCACATAGATTTTTCCAGGAGGGTACGAAACACATTTTAACACAATGGTCACGGTTAATATTTTAGCAAGGTTTTCACAAATTTCAATGTGAAATATTGGCATTTGCATTTTCCAGAGGGGGCAAGTGCCAGTGCCCCTCTTGCCCTAATGTGCGGGCGCCCGTGCCGGTTTGTAAAATCCAGCACAGACTTTTCTACCACACCACTGAGGAGGGCTAAATTCCAAACCATCCCGAGATATCGAACCATGCTGTGGCCTACAGAACTTTCTTAGTTTGACAAATGCTATATATATATATATATATATATATATATATATATATATATATATATATATATATATATACCCTCGGTACTTCATTCCCGAGGGACTTATGATAAAAAATTGTCCGGAGACATGAAATTATCGTGTGCTAGCTCTCGTTCGGTTGTATATATATATATATATATATATATATATATATATATATATACACACACACACACATCCCCACTCATACACCACGTGGAACCGCCACTGCATTGCGTAAGCTAAGAATGCCATTGAAAACAGCGTCAAGGAGGCGCGTAAAGCGCTTCGTGATCGGTTTGATATTTTTGGAAATTGTTTTTTGTTGTGCGTTGTATATAGTGAGTCGATGTTAAGCGCGTCGGCGATTGCGTCCTGCACTGCGGTAGGTTAGTCCACGTGTGAGTGGTTCGACGCTATAGGCCGTAACAGTCGCGTTATATTTACAGCTGTAGACGGTAAACATGGGCGTATTAATTTAGAAAGGCTTAAAGGGGTACGCTGAAATTTAAGAAGTTCGAAAAATAACTTTTATTCTATGTACTGCAAACAAAAAAATGGGTTATCATCTTTCTAGAAGGTAGTGACAAGCAAAAAAAGATTATCACCCTTCTCAAACTGGTGACAAGCAAACAATGCTAACGTCGGCGTAGCAGTTTTTAATTAAGTGCAACCGAAGGGAAGGACGAAAGACCAAAGGCCAAAAACCAAAGGGGTACGCTATGGCTCAGGAGCGTACCCCTTAAATACGCCATCTGAAAATCCTCTACTCTATACCATTTTGGTACCTAATTATTTATAATCGCTCTAAGTTTGGATTAAACAGAGAGGGAGAGAGAGAGGGAAGGAAAGACGGAGGGAGGGAGGGAGGAAGGGAGAAACAAACAGACAGGCAGACAGAGACAGAGACAGAGACGGCGAAAATGCGACAGAGACGAGTCAGAGATAGAGAAGCAGAGATACCTACAGAGAGACAAAGAGAGAGAGGGAGAGATGAGATTGAATTTTCTGAAAACTGTCCAGGGTCAGAGATAATTCAATCTCACGCAAGTGCACTAAAACGTTAAAATAAGCGCAGATACCATGAGTAAGTAAGTAAGTAAAAAGAGGTTTATAGAGCGCTGCTCGAAATCTTGGCACAATGCAGTGCAGTGCTACAAAGTACATACCAGTGATTGTAATAAAATCATAAAAACAACTGAAAACACAATGATTTAAAAAACACAAAAATTCGCAAAAAATTTCCCCCTGAAAATTAGGGGGGAGGGCAACGGCCCCCTGCTACCCCCAAATGACGTCCCTGGTAAATGGGTAGTGATTTTTTTTATAAATATACTGAAACTCAGAGATTGGAGCTGTTTTCGAGATCTGCGATATAATTTTAAAAAGCATTTCCATTTATTAATGCCGGTGATAAGTCGCTTAGGCCAGTGCATATGACCAGAGCGATGGACATACACTGAAGAGCAGCATAGAGTTTTTATTATGCCTGAGTTTCGCGTATCTGTGCGTCTCAGAGCGGATTAATCGCAGGTGAAATGCGATACTAAGACGCATATTCGGAACGCACATTAGCACGCTATTGCATGTCTCGAAAGGCCTTTGTTAAGCGGATGATAAGAAGAGTAGATACCACCATTTGACACCACGATTGTAATGGAGAGACATACACAACAGCAAGAATAATTTATTCAGTAAGACCATCAAATATGATCTTATAGGTCGACCCCATGTTTCCTTTTAAAACCGTAAGTCCCGTATTACATTCGATCGGCTACACTAAAATAAATGCCAATAATCCCCTTTGTTTATGCGTGATGCTGTGAGTTCAACTTATATATGCAGTCAGAATTTTCTGGGAGGTCACGAATCCGTAATTAAAAAGTACAGACTTACTGACTAACAGACTGACCGAGTGACGGACTGAGTGAACGATTGACTGATTGTATAATTGATTGATTGATTGTCTGATTGATTGAACGCTGCTATATTTGACAGGGGGACATGTACCATGTACTTTCTACCATAGGTTAAGACCACGAATGTATGTATTTTTCACCTCTTACGATGAAAATCAGAACCGAATACAATCTTGATAATTTTCGTTCCCGACAAGTACTTTTCCACAAGTACTTTTCCCGGAAGGTCCCGAACAGCGGAAGCGTTTTCAGGTGCATCGGTCAATCCAGCAGTTTTCCGCTGGTAAAAGTCACGGGACATCTGGAAACACCTTGCCCTACGGAGCACGAGAAGAGAGCTGGCGCAAGAGCCGACATCCGATTTGAGTTTCCTTAAGTGGTTTTTTACACTTAATAGTAAACCGACAAATATCAGACAAGAATCAATACACGTAAAGAAACAGAGATAATAGAATAGACAGACCACATGGATAGACAGACCACATGGGCGCCCACACATTGGGGCAAGAGGGGGCACTTCCCTCTGGAAAAATGCAAATACCAATATTTTCACAGTGAAATGTGAAAACCATGCTAAAAATTTAATATCAACCGTGACCATTGTGTTTTGCTGGAAAAATTTATTTCCATGACCATTGTGTTTTGCTGCTTTGCCCCCCCCCCTGGGAAAATTTCTGTAAAATGACTTGCCTGCGTGTTTAGACTCTTCCCTCGATCGACTTACTAACCATTTCAAGAGATATTCGACAGGACTTCATTTTGTTGGTGTCCCTTGTTCTCGTACAGTCATTGGCAGGTGATATGGCTAGATGGTGCCCTATTTCGAACGATGTAGAGGGAAATTGAGTGCGTCAGCATTGATTATTCTTGCATGATTGGAAACAATATAGATTGGCATAAGCGTAAATAAAAGTTCATAATTGAAAAGTTGTTCAATTCGCTGAGATTTTTACATATCTAAACACCAACTGTTCAATAGACGGTCCATTGCTTTCTATCGCACAACGAAACACAAACAGCACTATTTTAGTGCAAGAGTTGTGGACAGATGGAATGAACTGGACGAGAAGATAGTAATGGCTACGAGTGTGAATGATTTCAAAATAAACCTCCAGTTCTATAGGATACTAGATTTGGAAGAGCACAACAGTGGTTCTCACACAGGGTGGACCAGTGTTTATTCTGGCCTTCTCTGGGGAATTCCCCCCACCCCCAAAGTTTGAAATCTCCCCCCAAATGTTGACATTTTGGCAAGTAGTATGACCTCGACAGGACCATCCCAATGTCTGTCTCCCCAAATTTAAAACTCTCCCAATGTCCAGGTGGTTAAAATAGCCACTGGGCAGACCCTGCTGAACCCCTTTAAACCTTGTTGTTGTTATTAACAGGGTGCGATTTGTGACCTGGAGCAGTGGGGGATATATCGAGCTTGGGGGAGATGTAGTTGTTGGGGAAGTGTAGCAGTGGGGGGATGTAGTGGTGAAGGGATGTAGCAGTAGGGAGGATGCAGTTGGGCAGGGGGAAATCCTCCTCCCCTACAAATCGCACCCTGGTTATTATTAATGATTAATTAATTAATTGATTGATTAACTAACCAATTATGAGTTATTGTGTTTTTGTGTCCTATAAAAGATATTCTTCAACGAATCAGTTATCGTAAGAGGTGCTCGTAGAAACTCTCGCTGTGACCCTAGGAACAAAGTAACTGATAAGCAAGAGACAGCGGCTGAAGACGCAGGCAATTAACAGCAAACAGCCCTACAAAGAAACAGACACACCAGCAGATACAGCGACTAACAGCAGGACAGAGACGCAGACGGTAGACGAACCAACCACGTGAGCAAATATATAGACGGACTTCAAAGACACAGCACAGAACTTCGATCCTGACGAGCTATACCATAATGTAAATAATGCAAATGAACTCGCCATTTCAAAGACACTGCTGATAAGGGACCATCCATAAATGACGTGACGCACTTAGGGGAGAGGTTCAAACATTTGCGACGGCGTGTGACGACGGAGGGGATTCCAGAAATGTGACGTCACATAATACTAAATATTTTTATTAATACCGCAATGCTAGGTTGCCGCAAAATTGAATGCATTTTACACTTATAATTGTTATTATACTTTATTTTTACAAAAGAATTTGAAAAAGTTTCTGAATATTGTTTCAACTTTAATAATTATAATGAATATTTTCAAACGAAACATTAATTTTGAAATTGGAAAGACAAGATGACGGGGAGCGGGAGGGTTAACGCGTTGTGACGTCATATTTGATGGGTCTGACTTTTTGTAACGACGTGTGACGAGGAGAGAGAAGTAAAAAAACTTCCAAAATCGCGTGACGTCATTTATGGAGAGCCCCTTACCCATTAAGTCTCGGCGTCCAAGGCACCGTTCTCCTCTGCTAGAGTCAGAGGGGAGGGAGGGAGTCGACATTCCGCCGTATCGGCGCATCCGCCAATCCATTCCACCCCGCCGCCGCCGCCGCCGCCGCCGCCGCCGCCGCCGCTGATGCTTCGACGCCGTCGAAGCTGTGGGATGCTCACAACGGTCGTCGAGATAAGACTATCTCTGACAAAGCGTACAAGCGCCTATTCAATTAGACCTCTTCGTTGTCTTCGGTAAGTAGGTCAGGTCGTGTGGGGAGATCATCGAGAGTGGCGGGGAGGGGGGGGGGTCGGGTGACCTGTGACAGAAACGGCGAGGCTTCATCACGGAACGTTCCGTCGACCGATGTCAGGAACATTACTAGAATGGCGCTATAGAAGTTCAACGGTGAGAGATTAAGTCTGTGGATTGAAGTTGGAACCTCGATAGATTCAGGAGAATAATGTTCTCTTGAATACGTTAACGATCTTAACCCCTTAACCGGGCAACTATTTGTAACTCAATGTAAAATGGACGAGTGTTACTCGGGGCCCCAGTTAAGGGGTTAACGATATAAACTCTGGTTGACTATAGGATTAGATCGTTGGGCTTGTTGTGCTTGGTTGTTTTGGACTTGTGTTGATTGCAACTGTACGAGAATTATTAGCATCGCGCACCGATGATCACGGAGTATAACTGTACCTTGTATTTTGGCATCACTGTGGAAACGTGGTTACAAAGCGGTATCAGGATCAAGACTTCACTGTGGGTACTTCTTCTTCTTCTTCGTTCTTTCCTTCCGTCGTTCCCTATTGGGTTGGACGATGGATCTGAATGAGTTCCTTCCACTTCTGTCTGTCTCTTTGGATGAAGTTCATTTGCATTTCTTCTGCATCCTCTTTTAAGTTTTCTATCCATGTTTTTCTTGGTCTTCATTTTCCCTTCAACATAGTTATATAGTGCTTTCTTATGGGTAGAACAATCTGAGGAACGAACTGAAAGCTGAATACTGTTTTTCTAGATCGCTGTCTGGTCGAAATCAACGCCTAAACGGATCGTCAAAATGGAGTTGAACGCGCGCTACATAATCGGAAATCTTTCTGCGGGTGAGGCTTCTTGGCTACGCGTGCCACTTTCTTCGCTTCATCATCATAATCATCATCATCATCAGCAGCAGCAGCAGCAGCAGCAAGCATCATCTCTCGGCTTCGTTTTCGTCAGATGCTGCTCCATCCAACAATTATAACTACAACAGCAACGCGACTGGACCCGCCGTCCATCCGGGCCCCGTTGCCGTCGTCATGGCGCTCAAATCGACGGCCATGACCGTCGTCATGGCAACGGCCGTCGTCGGCAACCTGCTGGTGATCGCCAGCGTGCTCGGCGACCGTCGTCTGCGCAACCGAGCGAACTCGTTCGTCGTCTCGATGGCCCTGGCCGACCTCCTCGTCGCCGTCCTCGTGATGCCGTTCAGCGCCGCCCAGGAGCTGCGCGGCCGGTGGGACTTCGGCGCCGTCGCCTGCGACCTGTTCAACGCCAACGACGTTCTCTTCTCGACCGCGTCCCTCCTTCACCTGTGCAGCATCAGCGTCGACCGCTACATCGCCGTCTCCGACCCGTTCCACTACGGCACCCGGATGACCCGTCGGCGAGCCGCTGTCCTGCTCGCCTGCATCTGGCTGGCGTCCGCCCTTCTCTCCCACGTCCCGATCCACATGGGATGGTACACCACCTGGGAGCACAAACGGCGGACGATGGGAGCGCCGACCGCGGAGCCCATGAGGCACTGCGTCTTCGAGGTCAACAAGGCATACGGGATCGTTTCTTCGCTGGTATCGTTCTGGGCTCCGGCGGCGGTCATGGTATTCGCCTACAGGAAGATCTTCCGGGAGGCGAGCAGACAGGACCGAAGCATCCGTCTCGCCAGCCACCAGCACGCTCCGGAATGCCGGACGAGCGGCGGCGTCACCGCATCGGCGGAGTCGTCCGTCTCGTTCGGGCGGCAGGAGACGGGGCCCGACGGGACGGCGACCCAGCGGCGCCCGCCTCGGCACGCGAAGACGACGCCGGCGGCGGCGGCGACGACGCAGAGGCGGGACCACAAGGCCGCCCGCACCCTGGGGATCATCATGGGCGCCTTTCTGTCGTGCTGGTTTCCGTTCTTCACCTGGTACCTGACGGAGACGATGTGCGGGGAGCGCTGTCCGCCCGCTCCTCCGGTCGTCATCTTCCTTCTCTTCTGGATCGGGTACCTCAACTCAGCCCTGAATCCGGTCATCTATCCGTTCTTCAATCGGGACTTCCGCGACGCTTTTCGCCGCCTCTTCCGGCGCTTGGGGTTCCGGAGGGGGAGGCTGGGGAGGAGCTGTTGTAGCGGAAGGACGTCACCGCTGCGTCGAAGTCCCACCGGAAGTGATTTTTTCCAGTTGGTCGTCACCAACAATAAGGCGATCCGTGACGTCATCACGATTGACCGTCAAAGAGAAGTGAGTTCAGAGATTATTTACAGTAGAGTTTCGTACATTGCCGTAAGTTATAACTGAGTATGCATATAACCGAATCCTTTCTAACGAAGTTTTACTGTATCGTTACACTTGACTATCTCGGTTAGAAACAAAGTCAACTCCTACAGTTCTTCTATTGAAATTACACAAATAATGGATTCATTTATGCCTTTAGCGAGCGTTATGATATTGGCGCCATAGAAGTTGCTTGATGGATTCATTGGCTTCTGCCAGTGTCTGGGTGTGCAAAAAGAGACATCACTGTAAAAGAAGAGGTATGCTTGAATATGATGGTGCTGACTTGATGATTTGATGCTGACTTGCATAGCCTTAGAAGATGCGTGAATCGCCAATGGAAACAGGTGCTAATTTTCAACGAAACAACAGATTATAATTTTAATTTCCAATAACTTTTAATTTGTAGTTGATATGCAAGGCGCGGTAAGTATTATGTAGTATTATGCATTACTGTGTATTATGTTTTGACCTTGCGTTTTGTCAAGGTGGATTTAATAAAGCGATCTTTTGTATTGTATTGTATTGTATTGTATTGATTCATTTGCAAATATTCGATTCATCATGACGTTTTAAATACACTGCAGTACACATATTGCATTTCCAGCATCACCGATTACCTAGCGACAGCACTGTTGTTTGAAAATTCCGATTATGTACATGCTTTGCGTCAAACGCAGTGGCGTATCGTGGGTTGCCTGCAAAGAGGAATTATATTGCACCAGGATTTGGCAAGTGGGGAGGGGGGCGTTGGGGTGGCAACTTTTAATCATGGAGGGCCAACCATTTGTTGTTAGGTATGTAGTACTAAGTATAGGGTCCCGATAGGGAGGGGGACGCTGGGAGATCAGGCACTCGAAAAGGGGGCCACGGGCCCCCCGGACCTCCTGTAGAGCCGCCACTGCGTATATCGCAATCCCCGCACTGATATAATAGATTCCGAAAAACTTTGCAGTGTTTTATACAGGTCTGTTAAGAGGAGAGATTCCCCCCCCCCAAAAAAAAACTCCTCAAAATCCCCCTCCAAAAATTCCCAGCACTTACACAGATTTTGCATTGAACTGTGTCTTTTCCCCTCCAAATAAGTTGATTCCCTCCAACCCCGAAAGCCTCAACCCCCCCACCCAAGGCCTGGAGTCTGGATAAAACACTGCGAGAAAGTAGGCCTACTTACAATTCTTCTTTCTTCTTCTTTATGAGTGAAATATTTCAGGCTATTTTATGATTTCTCATTGCTCGATTGTGTTTTTAATTGAAATTTTGTGGAGGTAACGTAGAGTGGCCAGAGGGGGGAGGGGGGCAAACCGCTGGCCTGCTGGTCGAACACGTTTTAACTGAAAGTAATGCAAATAATGTTTGTTTTGCTTCAGAACAGTTCCTCCACAGCGTCCTATCATAACCAAGACAATCGGGAACTTCAAGTCAACAGCTACAGACAAGTTCCATCGACAACGTAGTCGTCATCATAGTCTTCGTCGTCGTCGTTACATCTTTAAGAGTTCCAGTTATACAACAACAACAACAACAGCCAGACGATGTATTAGGCCTATATTCGCTTTGATGTTAACATTCGCGGCGATACTTTTGTTTGTTGTCTGTCTCGACAACGACTGTAAGTCGTTCGCCATTTTATGTTCCAACAACTGCCGCGATGTTCTGACATGATAACCTCTCGTCCGTCGCCCGTTGTCTGTCGCTGCCATGCTGTCCCGTATTCGGACGAGGCTCCAAGTCGCGGCGATTGGCTTTAATCCTCTCCTGGGTTTCGCTGGTCGCCGCTTCGACGACCATCTGAAGTGAGTTGACCGCCGGTCAAGCACATTCTCCGGACGACCGAGCGTTTGCTGCGGTCGGTCGGCCAACGTGTCCGGTTTCTGAAATTATTAGTCAAACCGGAAGCGTCTGACACGTCATCGACAACCGGAACTTCCTTTTTTTGTCTTCTGACCGAATTTCTGTAGCGCTGTGTGATATTGATGTTGTTGTTGTTGTTTTGAACAGTGCGATTCGATGCTTGTGTACAGTGGATTTGTTTTTTTGGTTCTGTTCTGCGCGCTCGATTTTTGTTGAATAAAAGATAACAGCTGCAGCGGACAAACAGATGTTGGAATAGAGGAATGTATGAGTGACAGCGGTTTTCAACACAGGAGAGATAGTACTATGCCATTTAAAGTCCAGTTATCATCATCATCATCATCATCATCATCATCATCATCATCATCATCATCATCTTTATTTTATTATTATTATTATTATTATTATTATTAGTAGTAGTAGTAGTAGTAGTAGTAGTAGTAGTAGTAGTAGTAGTAGTGGTGGTGGTGGTGGTAGTAGTAGTAGTAGTAGCAGTAGTAGTAGTAGTAGTAGTAGTAGTAGTAGTAGTAGTAGTAGTAGTAGTAGTAGTAGTAGTAGTAGTAGTAGTAGTAGTAGTAGTAGTAGTAGTATGTAGTAAGTAGTATGTAGTGGTAGTAGTATTAAACGATGCCTTTTTTAAAGTTTCAATACTGCATGCAAAGGAAGTTGACGTTCAATGATTTCTCTGTAGTATAGCGATACCCGAGAACAGCAGTGCCGTAGGCTATGGTGCGACAGGTAGGGCCAATGTCCTGGGCGCCACTTGACGGGGCGGCAAAAACTCTGTGATCTTGATCTACTCGACGTAGAAAGAGAAGAAACGGAGAAAACTGAATTTGAGCACATCATAGAACAGTTCGCATACGCAAATGCACGCATTTGGAGTGTTAATCTTGTGTCAATAAAACGTCATGATTTGTCGATTAAACACATTTGTTGACCTGCTAGTTTAATTTTCTGTCAACCTCTGGCCAGTGGCGGCTCCACCGGGGGGGGCCAGGGGCCCGTGCCCCCCTATTGAGTGCCTGGCCCCCCAGTGCCCCCTCAGTTGGGACCCTATACTTAATGCTACATACATTAAACAACAAATGGTTGGCCCCCATGATTAGTAGTTGCTACCCTAACGGCCCCCCACTTGCCAAATCCTAGATACGCCACTGCCTCTGGCATGGGCGCCAAACACCCTAGGGCCTAGGTATGCCCCATCATATGACGCAAAGTCAATAATGTATTTTACGTTTATGGAAGACGTAGGCCTATTCATACGCGCCTTCACGATGTCACCACTTCGTACCCACGACATGTCTGAATGTATTTTCTAGGCCTCGAGTGGAGGGCCCGTGCGTTGTCAATGTCTGGCACGTCTGAAAGTTTGACAATGGCGCCCTTTTAGAATCTAGACGACCGCAGATTTGCATCTGAGCGAGTTGTATGTATACTAGTGCAGTCGTTGTGTGAAAACTTACCGCTAGCCTGCCTTTCTTGCTTTCAAGGCGACATTGCCGTGCCTGGCGCGACGACTGTAAAGACTACTTGTGTCGGAAATAAAAAAAGTATCGCGGGACAACCACAGTGGGCCTTCTACTTGACGCGCGGTTACACCTTGTCGATAAAACGCCGGTAGAAAGGCTACCAGCAGATTCTAACGCAGTCGGGTTATTATTCTGAGCGAGCGAGCGATTGTTTCGAACCAATGTCTGTTGTTGTCGTTATAACGGAATTTCTGCCCGTTTCGATCGAGGAGCGGATGGCTTAACAGTGACAGTGCGGTTGTCTTTTCAAACTCGTCACGAAACCGCTCTGTGGGTTGGATTAGCCGCTTGTTAAGTCCACGGCCGACAGAAGAGCAGACAGTTCGGTAAGCCGCAACTAACTGTGCGTCGGGAGACATTAAGTTCGTCAGGACATGATGCAGCCTTCAAGTTGGGGCTATTAATCATTTCTTACTTGTAAGAAAACGCTTATAATTTTTGACAGGGTCATTCAATCAATCTGTATGAAGGTTTAGATTTTTACGTGACTGGTGCCTTTGGACCAGTCGGTTTTTAAAATCAGTAGTTGTCATTTATCACTATAGAATGCATATATTCTGCCGGTGTCTTGTATTGAAACCAGTGGCGGCTCCACCGGGGGGGGCAGGGGGGCCCGTGCTTCCCCTATTGAGTGTCTGCCCCCCCCAGTGGCCCCCCAGTTGGGACCCTATACTTAATGCTACATACATTAAACAACAAATGGTTGGCCCCATGATTAGAAGTTGCCACCCCAACGGCCCCCCCACTTAACAAGTCCTAGAGCCGCCACTGATTGAAACTGCATTTTATTATTATCATCAACATTAAATTTACCACGTGTTGACCTTACATCACTTTGCGATGTAAGGGTAACTAGACTAAATAGGTAAGTTGAAAACAAGACATAAAAGTTTCGCAAGTATTACAAACATTATTTATGGGATCAGTATATCTTCGCTAGTCATTTCAAATCTTGGCGGGCCGGATTTTGCCCGCGGACCGCCTTTTGAATATCTCTTGTCTTATAAAAGTTATCCTCAGTGTAAAATCGACGCTTCTATGCGCACAGCTGCAAGAAGATATTGACAACCAAGCCACTAATTGTCAATTTATTATTAATATAATTGATTTATTGGTAAAAGATAAGTGGAATTGATACTTAACAACTACAAAACTCACTAAAATATCACCTGACGATGTACACAAAGTCTCTACGAATGGATATTGTGTTAAATATAGCTATTGTGTTTCGAGAAAATTTGAGAAAATAAAAATTTATTTTGTCGTGACATCTCTCAAGCTCAGGTCAGTGGCGGCTCCACCGGGAGGGGGGGGGGCCCGTGCCCCCTATTGAGTGCCTGGCCCCCCAGTGGTCCCCAGTTGGGACCCTATACTTAATGCTACATACATTAAACATCAAATGGTTGGAAGTTGCCACCCCAACGGCCCCCCACTTGCCAAATCCTAGAGCCGCCACTGGCTCTGGTTAAACCGGAGATAGCGGAGGTCTTTAGAATGGGTTAGGTCGATCTTATTCAGCAATTCATTTAGTTTCTAATTGAGGATTTTTTAAGATGTTCCTGTATTTTTTGCATGCTAGAAAAAGGTGAAGATAGGTACCGTATGCTACTTAGAGTTCGAGCTTTGGGGTTTGGCGCTTGCTCCCAGAAGGTTAACTCTGACATGCGCCCATAAAAGGGGTGAAAAAATTCAAGGCATATCCAATTATCATTCTTCTGTCTAAAATTTCCAGTTTGAAACAATCTGATACCGGTTCAATTTTCTGGAAAAGAACCAATCACTGAACATTAACAGAAGCAACACAATGACAACCGGCGTTGCTAGAGGTCAGTTAACTGCATCAACAACCGGCAAAGGTGTAAACTTCTAGTAGGCATCTAGATTCCAGCCTCCTCCCCATTTTCGAGATTCTACTATAGGGAAGGGGGTGGTATAGGGTATGGGCCACCCCACATTTTCATCCAAGTTCGTTTTCACCAATGACAGTAGGTTCGTATCTCGAATAGAACTCGCAGTCCGATTTAGGATTTCAGTCTGGAGGGGGCACTCGGTATTCCATTCCCCGTTCCGCTAGTGTCCCTCCTTTCCCCACCCATTCTTTCCATTCCCTTCTTCCCTTTTTTAATTGACGACAGTAATTCGTATCTTTATGACTTTTCTACTTTTCGCAATTAATGAGATCATAATACATGTATTAGCAAACATCTATGGGGTGGGGGCTTGGGGCGCCCCCCACCGTGCCCCCGCAGATCCGCCCCTTTCCCCGATCAGTGTAGGACACCGCACGAAGTCAATCGCAAAAATTATGCACATGAATATGCATACATATACCGGTATACGTGTGTGTGTATATATATATATATATATATTTTTTTTTTTATTATTTTTTTTTTTTTTTTTATGCCCTCGGTACTTCATTAGGGACTTATATGCATATATATATATATATTGCTTATATATATATGTACATATACTTGCTGCTTATGCTTATATGTACTTACGCTGCTTCCGTAGCCGCTGTTGTGTCATTGCGTCAGGCCAGCGGTATGTCTACTGCCCCATTGTCTGTCGGCCCGGGTGAGCCTTCTGCAGTTTCTCTACGGGGAAACCCGATTCACGGCGACAGCGGGTCTAAATCGGTATTACCGCAAGCTCTGCACGACCTCCTCTCAGAGAAAAAAACCGCCCACTCTTTTCTCGAATAGCGTCAGCCCTCCGGGGTGGACTACGAAACGGAGGGTACTAAGGGACAACCCAGCTGGTGTATAGGAGCATATTCGAGTTTCACCTAAACGCCCGTCTCTCTGCGGTTTTTGCCAGTCGGCTTTCGGAGCGTCGTCGGCAGAGACACAGTGTGCCAGTGAGTATAGACCTCAGGTTGGCAGGTCTATTTATGTAAACCCTGAAGCGTGTCGTTCGAATCCTGCGCGACAGACCTGACAACCTGTCGAAAGAATTTCTGCCAGGTAAGGTCCTCGTTCGCCCCCTCTACGCCCCCTCCCCACCCCACCCCCTTTCGACGCCCAGGAATTTCAAGCGGTCTTTGGATTCCATCGTTCGAAAATATCCACTCCTTTTGAATCCTGATTCTGTTTCCATGACGACGACGATGATCAGGGCCGTAACAACGGGGAGGGGTAGGTGGGGGTACATCGGTCTACATACCCCCAAAATCAGTGTGTATATATAATACAGTATATATAACATAATTATATAATATATAACATATATAATATATAATAGTACTGTGTATATATGAATAATATCTATTATATACTACTACTACTACTACTACTACTACAACAACACTACTACTACTACTACTATTACTACTACTACTACTACTACTACTACTACTACTACTACTACTACTACTACTACTACTACTTATATACTACTACTACTACTACTACTACTACTACTACTACTACTACTACTACTACTACTGCTCACTACTACTGCTACTACTGCTACTGCTATTGCTATTACTATTACTGTTAAGTTTTCGCTTGGCGATTGTCATACAATTTCAGAGATTACTAAACTTTCGAAAGTCCAGATACATCGAAGAGCATGAATGCTTCGAAGATCACCAGTCACGTTCGTTGTTTGTGTTCGAAGCAAAGACGAAGATGCATTTTTGCCTTGGTCTTCGAAATCCTTCTACTCAAAGATGTGTATCCAGTGGCTAGCCAAACGCCTCCAGCACTCAGTAAGAATTTTAAAAAGCAGACGTTTAGGGATTTCAGTATATTGGTCACGTGGGTCCTCTGCGTTCTATTGCCTGGGGCAATAGAAGCGAAACTTTGGAACAAGAATTTTCGACCACCTGTTTGTGGTGGCTCGCCATGGACCAGTGTGTGTGGGGAGGTGGTGAGGTGGGGGACTGGGAGAGGAGTGAGGTTAAAAGTCCATCCTCAAAAATAGAATACGGTGCCTTATAACAGGATCTAATGCATCTGAAAATGACATTTGAATCGGTTAGAATTGAGAGGTCAAATAATACAAAGTAGGATATAACAAGGTTAGACAAGAAAGAGCAAAGGCGCGTTTTATTAGCGCCATCTGTCCGATGTATTATCGGAGGGTGTTTGACAGACGCCCCTTGCCCCTTTATTCCTTCTCAGGGGGTGGCGTTGGGTATCGCACAAACAGACTGATGTTGAAACTATTCATTTAGAATTCTAAAGGGGGAAATTCACCTCTGGAAGTTGAAACATGAGCCACTACAACTGACTCCACACAAACTTTAGAATGGACCGTATGAAAACGGAAAAGATGAAAATGGAAATCATATTTTCAACTTGCAGTTTTCTTGTTTCCAGGGGGCCAAGCCAAGCATGCATCGAACCCCCCCCGCCAACTCCCCCGCCCAATTCTATTTCCTCTGGGTCTGAGGAGTCTAGATGAAACACTGGACGTTGACACCCCATGCAATTATGGGACACCCCCCGCCCCGAACGCAAATTCCTCGCAGGTAGCCTGATTGTGTGCGTCTGTCCTTCCAGCGTGTAAAGATGGATACTGGATGTGCAACGACCGCAGAGGCTGCATACGAACCGCGTTCCTATGCGACGGAATTAACGATTGCTATGACAACAGCGACGAACAGAACTGCGGTAACACACTCGATTACCACGTTTAATCTAGACTCCTGGACTCCGGGGGGGAACTGAAAAAGCCGGGGGAAAACTGACAAAGCGGGGAGGGGGAATTCTGCTAGGGGCCGCTGTTAGTCCATGTAGTATTCCAAAGTTTCCGGGAGAGAATTTGAAATTTCCGGGGGAAAAGGGCAAGTTGGCCATGATGATGATGATGGTGGTGGTGATAGTGATGATGATGGTAGTGATGATGAAGGTGATGAATATGTTGATGGCGGTGAAGGTGGTGATGAATATGATAATGATTATGATGATGATGGCGATGAAGGTGGTGATGAAGATGATAATGATTATGCTGATGATGGCGGTGAAGGTGGTGATGAAGGTGATAATGATTATGCTGATGATGGTGGTGATGATGATGATAATGATTATGTTGATGATGGTGGTGGTGAAGAAGATGTTGATGGTGGTGAAGGTGGTGATGAAGATTATAATGATTATGATGATGATGTGGTGGTGGTGATGATGATGACGACGACGATGATGATGATGATGATAAATTTGTATTATGCATTAAAGTAATCTGTATTTTTTATTTTTCTCGATCACTAGATCACTATGTACTTTATTCGATGTACAAGAGTTGAATTATAGTTCAGTTCATGATGGTGATGATGATAATGATGGTCACGCAATGTCATAGTTATACGATGGGCAGTGGCGTCGCCAGGAATTTTGGGTTGGAGGGCAAAGGTGGCTGGCGTGTCAGATTCCTTAACCCCACCCAACCCCACCCCACACCACAAAAAGCTTTATCACCGGATTTGCGCGAATCTGATAGGTGGCCTGGGGTCAGATTGGGGGGGCAGTTCCCTATTTGCCCCCCCCCCCGTGGCGACGCTAATGACGATGGGACTGTATGGATAATAAAAACAAACAATGAAATAAATGATGATGACTTATGATCTTTAGCACTTTAATAAGGCAGAATCGTCTGATGAATTGCATGGTCATATTGGTCTGGATTACAGGAGTTAATCTTATTGCTAAGCTGAAAATATATCCTCTGCACTTGATTGTTATTTCATATGCAAGAAGTCTTTTGTGTGTAAGTCGTGACTGAATAATCCCCTTTGAAGCGTATAGATCTCAACTGCCTTCGTTTATGAACGCTTTGAATATAACCATTGTCGTGCGTTTTTGCATCTGCTGTGATTCGGTTCATAAAAAGTGAACGCGCCTGGACCGCAAATGAACGTTCATATATATGACAGACAGACAGACAGACATTAGGATTACTCAATGTGCTGTGTAAACTGACGCACCGTTTGGAATCAATGTGCCGTTGAAACGAAAATGAGAACAATTTCTATCCAGTGTTTTATCCAGACTCCAGGTCTTTGGTGGGCAGGGATATTTTTACACCCCCTAACGCCCCCCAACACTCCCCAATTTGAGACCGACACCCCAGCACCCCGAATCTCAGCAATGGATGACATTTTTTTTCTTGTCAAACTTTTTGGGCAGGGGACCCCCAGAATTTACCGACACCTCAAATTGATAATTCTAGAAATAACCCTGGGTGAATTGACTTGTGTGGATGGGAAGAGGAACAGTTCAATGCAAAAATATTTTTCAGTGCTGGGATTTGGGAGATTTGAGGTTTGGGAGGGGAGAGGGGGGATTTAGAGGGTATTTTTTGGGGGGGGGAGAATCTCCCCTCCTAACAGTATAAAACACTGGCCCAAGCACGATCTTTCTTGTTCCTGAAACGAGGCTTTGAATCTGCTGTCCCTATCTGCAATGCTCTTGACACCAATACAATACAATTTATTAAATCAACTTTGACAAAACTTAAGGAGGTTAAAACATAATGCATAATAATACATAATACGTACTTTACAGTTCGTATCAAATACACACTAAAAGTTATTGAAAATTAAAATTTAATATACGTATATAAAAAATATAAATATAAAATATATAAATTAAAAATATAAATTAATTCATTATACGTAACTTTGCAGCTGCTTATTTTTATGACCCTCTTTTGAAACGACTAAAAACTTTTCCCTTTATCAATATGTGGCGCTATATCAATATCCTGTAACATTACACCATTGTGAGTTAAAATAATCAGACATTTAATCATGCTCTTGAATTTCCCTGTTTTTATAACTCGTCCCCTACCCTTACCCCCAACCGACCCCCCACACACGGCTGTCTAAGGTAAATGACACGACTTTTGCTAAGATTGCGTCTCAAGCCAACAGTAGTCAATACATGGCGTCACGTCGAGAGCCGATCAGGCGTGCGTCACGCACAAAGGATTACGTTGGATGACAATGACACTTCCATCAACAACGTCGGCGTGACACGACACGACTAACTGATTGACGGGGGTAATATTATATGATCGTCGTGGCGTCGTCCGATGCTAAGCGCTGGTTCACTGTATTAACTTCGTGTGGAGTTCGGACGAGTAGCTGTGTTGTGATTAGTAAACGTCTCTTCGGATATGTTTGTTTTGCCTCTTAGACTCTCTCTCTTTGTTAGACGAAAAGTCATCGAGGGCGACAGGAAATGAGTCCGTGGCCGGACAAAATGTCCGCCGACAAAATGTCACGAAAACAAAATGTCACGGACAAAATGTCAGCGGACAAAATGTCACGGTTTACGGTTAGGGTTAGAGTTAGAGTTACATTTTGTCCGCTGACATTTTGTCTGTGACATTTTGTCCGCGGACATTTTTCCTAGGACCAATGAGTCTGGTTGGCTCAATTAATTTGATTCAGAGTAGCTTCATATGTATGCATTTTGTCTTCGTTGGCTCAATGGAAAGAGGCCTTTACAGAAATCTGTACTCTGATCAGTGGCGATTTCAGTATTTGGCAAGTGGGGGCAGTGTTTTATACAGGCCTGTTAAAAGAGGAGATTCCTCCCAAAAACCCTCAAAATCCCCAAAATCCCAGCAATTACACAAATTTTGCATTGAACTATATCTTCCCCCTCCAACCAAGTCGATTCCCCCGAAAGCCTCAATTCCCCCCCAAGCCTGGAGTCTGGATAAGACACTGAGTGGGGGTCGTTGGGGCGACAACTTCTAAGCATAGGGAGGAACCATTTGTTGATAGGTATGTAGGGTCTCAATAGTAGGGCACTGGGCTTGAAATTGGGGGGGGCGGCATATCTACATTTTCTGGAAAAAAGTCTCCAAAGAGAAAAATAAAAGGTCGACAGGGAATTCTTCGCACACGTTCACACATTCTCTTCGATCATACTTACCTACTCACACAAAAAATTTCAACGATTCTTTGCCGATTCCACGACCTGAATATAGGGGTGGGTGGGCGTCCCCTTACTGGAGTGGTTACGCCAATAAAAATCTTTATTTCGTGACAAGCACAGCATCAAATAGAACAAAAAAACAATAATAAACTAATAATAAACTAATAATACACACACTTTAAGTAAAACAAACAAACAAAACTCAAATACCTATTCAACTAACATAACATGGCTATAGATCCAAATTGCTTTTTCAGCGAACTGAGTAGATTTAAATCTTGAAAGTTGAAAGTTTATTTCCAATAACCATGTATTACATTTTATAGCAAACATGAAATTATATTTACAAATATAACAGCTACTTTAGCTAATAAGAATAATACGTATAATCACTATAATGGAAACAAGGATACCAAAAGGGAAACATAATTCCCGCCAAGTGGTACCTAGTAAATTAATATTTTACATAGTAATTGATTTAAGTAATCTGCAGGGTGGCGCAAAAAACCGGACTAGTCACATTTAGCTTTGCATTTCATATAGTCCGGTTTTTTTGCGCCACCCTAACCCTAACTCTGTTGGTTACAAACACGTTTCCTCCAGTTGGCTTATCCTCGCCTCGCTGTTTCAAACACTGACTGATCCCTGGAATGGCCTGGTCTTATACGGAGGAATTTATAATGCCATCGATCGACACCTTCTGAGTATTAGAACTGATGTTAAAGTGAAAAGGGGTCGTCCATAAAGTACAATACTTTATGCTCCGAGTGGGGAGGAGGTATAAGAAAGTGTGCTAGATTTGTGACGTACTTTGAAGGGGTGGTCCGAGATTTGTGACACATCGTGACAAGAAGGGGGTAAACCGTCAAAATAGCATGACGTATTTTATGGACGACCCTAAAGAGGTTCATCATTATCACTATACAGTAGAAGTTCGTTATAAGTTACGTGGGCTACTCAGCGGGTCTGTAAAATTTAGTACGTATTTCCGAGATACGTCATATACAATACCATCCAATACGGTAGCGCATCAAACGGGACCGTACATTGCGGTACTGTATAACTGAGCATACGGCTATAACCGAGTCCGTTATAACGAAGTTCTACTGTATTCTAATGAGCTTAGTGGACTACTCTGGTCTAGCAGCTGCTGTATTGATTTTTGCGTCAGCAATGCAGGGTTGTTAAAGAATTTACTCTAGCGATTAACCCCTTAACCGTGTATTTAACTGTAACTCAATGTAAAATGGACGGATATATCCGGGATCCCCAGTTAAGGGGTTAAATCGCTTATCTAATCTCACACGTTCTGTAGCTCTTATCTCGACTAGAACGACGACGCCGAGAACCAGAAAATTAACTCCAGCTGCACAAACGACAACTACTACTACTCCCAGACCGTCTTCGTCGACTTCGATGCCAAGTTCAAGCCACGTTTATCCAGGTAACATTACCACCTGAGAGACTCACAGAGAGAACTCGTTTATATAATAAATATTAAATAAAAAAATAAAAAATATTAAATTATGTTAATTGAGATAAACATTGTATTGGATGTCTGATAGAGTTTCTCCAAAGAGTTTAGTGATTGTGAATTATAAACATTTGATTCTGACGCGCTTGAAAGAAAGAAGTGAAACAGTTACAATAATCATGCACTTCTATAGCACCATTTCTAATACCCCAGGGTATCAATCGATGTTACTTCAAAACCACCTGTTAGAACAGGTTTGTTCACATGGGCAAGACCATAGGCAGTACTGAAGATCGAACACCTTCAGTCAGGGCCGCCGAGAGAAATTCCGGGCCCCGGAACAAAAAAAAATTGCGGACCCTTAAATTAAGAAAAAATTATCAACTCTCCAAAAAACAGCCTGACAAGCAAGAAACCTTATCGGGCCCCTGAAAACTCCATGGGGCCCGGTACAATGTACCGGCTGCACACCCTCTCCTCTGGCCTGCCCTCAGTACAAAAAACGAAATGTTTACGGGTATTCACAGAGGTCAACCAAGGCTTCTGATAACTATAGGTCCCTAGGAACCAATACGAAGAAAACGAATATTGCAGAAGATCTCTTAAACTTTGCTTCAAAAGATGAAAGATTGCAACATCTGGCGAAATTTTGAAAATTTTCACGAACTATCGAAAACCTGACCATCATTGTCAAAATTGCCAAAATTAGAATTTCGTATGTCACAATTGGCCTAATATTCGCATCCAAAATTAGAAAACCTATGACAAACCATCTCATAATTTTATTTGTCCGATTTCTGCACGTTTCCTGTTGCTTGGAATATTTTGGGAATAGGGGCCGTCCATAATCGACGTAACGCGATTTTGGCAGTTTTTTGACCCCCCTTCCGTCGTCACACGTCGTCACAAAAAGTCAGACCTCCTCAAATATGACGTCACAACGCGTTAACCACCCCGTCATCTTGTCGCCCTTCCAATGTCAAAATTAATGTTTCGTTTGGAAATATTCATTATAATTATTAAAGTTGAAACAAAATTCAGAAACGTTTTCAAGTTCTTTTTTTAAAATGAAGTTTAATAATTATAAGCGTAAAATACGTTCAATTTTGCGGCAACTTAGCATTGCGGTATTGTTAAAAAATATTTAGTATTATGCGGGAAGCGGATTGTAAATCACTGGTTACGACTGAAAGACTGATAGGAGTATTCCAGAACAATCTCGCAATTGGTCACTGATCTTTTACCACCAGCAAAAAATCTGCTTCGACCATTGGCGTCTATTAATAGACTCCATCATGGTTACCACTCTGCTAACTTTCTGCCCTTACCATTGGGTATTGTAAAAAATTGGATTTATATTTATTTAAACATTTGTATTACCCCTATACGGAGTATATCGTGAGATACGACAAAAAAACTAAATATGTGAGATAAATTTCTGAAGCGTGTCTGTGGAACTCAGCGTACATTCGGTGCGAGAACTACCAGTGCATCGACCCCATGTACCTCTGCGACGGATTCAACGACTGCGGCGACAACAGCGACGAAATCTACTGCAGCGGTCAGTGTCCACGGCTCCGTCGACTCATGCTGAGCAGTGGCGGCTCCAGGTTTGGCAAGGCGGGGGGGCGTTGGGGTGGCAACTTCTAAGCATGGGGCCAACCATTTGTTGATTGGTGTGTGGTAGTAAGTATAGGGTACCAACTGGGGACCACTGGGGAGAGGCATTCAATAGGGGGCCAGGCATTCAATAGAGGCCAGGCATTCAATAGGGGCAAGGAGACCCTTGCCCCACATGTGGAACCGCCACTGGTACTGAGTCGTTTGGCTCAGAATTCTTCGATTCATTCGGATCGCCAGATCACGATCATCAGATCATCTGAATGGCAAAGCAAACTATTGCTTTGCGTCATTTCTAGAGTCATTGGAACATTTAGAGTCTTTAGAGCATTTTCAACACAGCAGAATTCAAATAAAACACTTAGAATTGAGTTGAAAAAAGATAATTCTTTTTATCATTAATAATAATAATAATAATAATAATAATAATAATATTAATAATAATAATAATAATAATAATAATAATAATAATTATAATATTATTATTATTATTATTATTATTATTATTATTATTATTATAACTCTAATTATTATTATTATTATTATTATTATTATTATTATTATTATTATTATTATTATTATTATCATCATCATCATCATCATTATTTACATAGCGAACAGGTTTTATTATGAACTCTACATTATTATTATTATTATTATTATTATTATTATTATTATTATTATTATTATTATTGGTAGTAGTAGTAGTAGTAGTAGTAGTAGTAGTAGTAGTAGTAGTAGTAGCAGCAGCAACACTAGTAGTTGTATTCGTCGTCGTAGTAGTAATAGTAGTATCATTATTATTTAAAT
This sequence comes from Metaphire vulgaris, assembly GCA_018105865.1. Taxonomy (NCBI): domain Eukaryota; kingdom Metazoa; phylum Annelida; class Clitellata; order Crassiclitellata; family Megascolecidae; genus Metaphire; species Metaphire vulgaris. The sequence goes on along the minus strand of CM030866.1, from coordinate 5,823,447 downwards.
TAGAGCGATCATCGACAACGAAGACAACACAATCTACTACTTCGTCAAGAAGACCAACAGCCATAACCACAGTGACAACGGCAGGACCCGCAGTGACACGAAGGAGAACCACGCCGCCTGGATTGACAGACATTCTGCCCACAAGTCAGAATCAACCGTCATCAATACGCAGCAGTGCGTCATCGGCAGCTACGTCATCAACGACGTCATCGATTGCACCGACTACGTCATCAACGACGTCATCGACTACAGAGACTACGTCGCCAACAACGTCATCGACTACACCGACTACGTCATCAACGACGTCATCGACTACAGCGACTACGTCATCAACGACGTCATCGGCTACACCGACTACGTCATCAACGACGTCATCGGCTACACCGACTACGTCATCAACGACGTCATCGGCTACACCGACGACGTCATCGACGACGTCATCGACTACACCGACTACGTCATCAACGACGTCATCGGCTACACCGACGACGTCATCGACTGCAACGTCAACGTCATCAACGACGACGTCGACGTCATCTGTTCCGACAACGGCTTCGTTAACCGCCGGTACGCGAAGTACGCCACCTACCGTCGGTTCCATTTTGCCAGGTGAGAGACTCACCTGAGTTGTTTTACTTGGTTATGCTTCGGGCATCAAAATCATTGCAGTTCTGTGGAATCAATCACAAATAAACGAAATGCTACAATCTGGTCTATATTTATAATCGATTACATAAAACCAGGGTGTTTAAGTCAGCCTACAGCCTATTTTCTTGTCTAACACAAAATTCTCTAATCTTGCAAAGTAATTCGTATAACCAATCGATCACAGAGATGTCCATGGGTCCGTTTTTAGAACTCAACTCAACCTAACCCATCAAATCTTCAACCCAACTCAACCCATACGGTAATAGGGTTACTTGACCCAACCCAACCCATCGTAATACATTACAATTTCTTAAACCATGACTTATTTTCTGACCCAGCCAGTCCAATCCAGCCCAACCCAAAACAAACCCAACCCATGAGTTAACCCAACCCATGGACATCTCTGATTGATCAGTCGGCACTTTGAGTAATCAATCAATCAATCAATCAACCAACCAACCAATCAATCAATCAATCGATCGATCGATTGATTGATTGATTGATTTGTGTCTTGTTTGAAGAATTGTCTGTAGGGAACATTATGTGAACCTATTTGATGGTGGATTTTGATTGGTTTGATCGTAGTGATGCTTATTATTATTATTATTATTATTATTATTATTATTATTATTATTATTATTATTATTATTATTATTATTATTATTATTATTATTTATTATTATTATTATTATTGCTATTACTTATGTGTTTGTTCGTAGTTTGTTGTCGGGTGTCTCATCCTATGTTCAGTGTCGGAATTCCGTCTGCATTCCGCCAACATTCGTCTGCGATGGATTTGACGATTGCGGAGACGCAAGTGACGAAGCTAACTGCCAAGGTCATTTATCAGAGAAGTCTCATAATAATAATAATAATAATAATAATAATAATAATAATAATAATAATAATAATAATAATAATAATTTATTTGATTGATTAAGTAATAGTTAAGTAGTAAGTAAGGAGAGGCCTCAGCAGTGGTTAATCTAAACTCCTGGGGAACTGACAAGGGGGTAGTCTAGGGGGTTTGGGGGAGCGCTGTAAGTTGATATAGTATTTCAAAATTTCCGAAATTTGAAATTTCCGGGGCGGAAAAAGGTAAGGTCAATTTCTTCCCGGAAACGATCTAGATTAAACCCGGAAAGAAGTCAATAAAATAGGTCTAAATAATAATAAGCATTTATTTGAGATTAATTATCTTTTATTAATTATCTATTATTAATTATCTAATTACATTATCTATCGGTTAATGGGTATGCTATTTCTTATCTTCAGCGTGCATTGACGGTGAATTCGAATGCTCGAACGGTCGCTGTGTGTCGACGGCGTTTGTCTGTGACGGAGACAATGACTGTGGAGATGCAAGCGACGAAAACTCTTGCCAAACGAATCCAGGTCTGCCAAAATTCTTTCCACAAGTCATTCCTGTCTAGCTCACATCATTCCGCTGGTCTAAAGCATCATCATCATCATCATCATCATCATCATCATCATCATCATCATCATCATCAACAACATCATCATCATCATCATCATCGTCATCGTCATCGTCATCATCGTCATCGTCATCATCATCATCATCATCATCATCATCATCATCATCATCGTCATCATCATCATCGTCATCATCATCGTTGAACTTCTATAGCGCCATTTAGTAATGTTCTTTACATCAGTCGATGGTTGCTCCTTGGTTTGAACGTAATCCCTTGATTGTCGATTCCAGTAAGTGAGTTCGAATTCCAGGGACCCGGTTATGACGGATTGGCAATGGAGAGCATGTACGTTTTTGAGTCTGGATGGAAATGTCGCAATGAACCCAGTGGGGTGGTTATTTTGATGTAAGCGCGCTGATCCATTTGTGGTAGAAAATTTTTAGTGGGAGCAGTCAGAATCCACTGCTTTTTTGAAAACGCGAAAAGTCGAAAAATACAATATACAAGATCGCTTTCAGGGGCGTAGCCAGGAATTTGATTGGGGGGGGGTTATGAATTTGCGGACTAAAACCTATATTGTTATATGCATATAATATATAATATATAATACATATATATATTATACATTATATATTATATGTGTTATATATGTGCATATAAAAATAATAAAATAATAATAATAATAACAACAAGGTTTAGAGTGGTTCAGCAGGGTCTGTCCTGTGTGAATATTATATATATATAATATTATTATTATATATTATATATATATAATAAAATAAAAAAATATATATATACTACTGATTTTTTTTTTTTGGGGGGGGGGAAGAGTGAGGTCCCGTATATACCGATATGCCCCTGTCGCTACGCCCCTGATCGCTTTGTTAAATCAACCCTGGCAAAACTCAAGGTCAATGCATACTGCATAGTACATACGTTACGCATCAACTACAAATCAAAAGTTATTGGAAATTAAAATAATTTTACATTCACGTCCTGAATATAATAATCCTATAATAAGGTTTCTATCAGTCAAGTAAATCGGTGAGGAATTTACAGGTTGTGTCCTCGAGGTCTAAGTTTGTAGGTCTGGTTTTCGTGACCACTTGTTGCCTGCCATCATGACACCTGCTTCGCTAGTTTATTGTTTTACACGCCATTCGTAAAGCTTCGATACACACACACACACACCTGTACGACTTATAAAAGTCGAAATTGGCGGGGCATCAGATATCATGCAAAGATTTCGCAAAAAAAATTGAAAGCTGGCGGGACACCAAGTGTCACGAAAATTCGCCATCAATAAACTTACAATGTCGCTGGTAGCCAGGCCCACGTCGAAACGATAATTAATTCCGACTGAAGAAATTGGAGATGCCTTAAAAATCGCAACGCTATAATTAAGGCCTGAGACAGGATCCTGGCGTGAGCTGGTCTTTGATTTAGGTTTCTCGTGGACTTCTGAAGGTTGCGAAGTGTAATTTTAAATTTAATATTTATAACGCATAGCAATTAAGAACGACATTCATTTTGATAGTCGAAATAGAAAGCAAAACTGAGATGTTATTTCATAACGAAGTAGCTGATGGTATATAAGCTTGGTATGATATTTCTGCGACCAGGGGCGTGGCGACGGAGAGGAAGGGTATATCGGTATATATATTCCCCCCTCCGACAAAAATCAACTACCTTAAAATTTTCAATGTATTTTTTAAGATTTTCAAAGTTTTAAACGATTTATACCCCACAAATCACATTATACCCCAGATCAAATTCCTGGCTACGCCCCTGTCTGTGACAGACCTAAGGTTCTGAAACTATCTTCCTCTGTCTGTTAGATATTCCAATGAACTGATCACTTTCAAATAAAGACTCGAGACTCGTCTCTTTCAAATAGCCTTTCCTCCATAGTCTGCCTTGCTGTCTTCCAATCACTTATATCTGGATTGACCCGGTCTTTTACGGTTTGGATTTGGAATACCATCGATTGATGCCAAGCGGTATCAGAAATGGTGCTGATAAGTGCATTATTACTACTACTACTACTACTACTACTACTACTACTACTACTACTACTACTACTACTACTACTACTACTACTACCACCACCACCACCACCACCACCACCACCACTACTACTACTACTACTACTACTACTACTACTACTACCACCACCACCACCACTACTACTACTACTACTACTACTGCTACTACTACTACTACTACTACTACTACTACTACCCACCACCACCACCACCACCACCACCACTACTACTACTACTACTACTACTGCTACTACTACTACTGCTGCTGCTCACCACCACCACTACTACTACTGCTACTACTACTACTGCTGCTGCTGCTGCTGCTACTACTACTATTACTACTGCTGCTGCTGCTGCTACTATTACTACTACTACTACTGCTGCTAGTAGTGGTAGTAGTAGTAGTAGTAGGTAGTAGTAGCAGTGTAGTAGTAGTAGTAGTAGCAGCAGTAAAATAGTAGTAGTGGTGGCACAGTAGCAGTGGTGGTGGTGGTGGTGGTAGTAGTAGTAGTAGTAGTCTTATAGTATCATTAACATCCGTAGGGGCAGCCACAATAATGACTGACTAAATGTTTTATTTATTAATTTAGAATTTGAGATTTCTATAGCGCCGTGACTTGTGTTTCAGTGCTAAGACTTATGCAACTCATTCAACTGTTTCGCATTCAGACTCTAATAACCGCAAGATGTCGACAAATGTCTTTTTGTAGTGACTACAATTTCACCGCCCACTACTACAACAGTCACTTTTCGTAAGTAAGACGCTTCGATGATAATTAATTGAGAGAGGACCACGATACACAAGTCTTATACACAAATGATCAGTGACGTGCCAGGAGCGGTGGACGCCCCGGGGCCAAGTAAATTTGGATGCCCCCCGCCACCTCGGAATGAGGTGTTATAACAAGCAAAGAAAGGTCGCCAAGACATTTTGGATGCTCTTATTTGGTGTGGATGCCAGGGGCGAAATCGATAATTTTTAAGGGTTTTCATGTAAAAAAATGTGTTGAGAAAAAAGGTCGCTGAGTCAATTCTGATGCCCCCATTTGGTGGATGCCCAGGGCCACCGGCCTCCCTTCTGCACGCTAAAAGCAGAGCACAAGTCGCAGTATTAAACGCCAAAAAACACCAAACATTAAAAATATATATCAGTTCTTCATAATATTTTGTGCTATAAAATCACCATGTATAGATATAATTAACATAGAAACGCCTAATCTAATACTACTTCGGAGGTGTCGTGAATCGTGATTGATACGATCTTATTCTGTACGAGCATCGTTAAAGTAAGCAGTGGCGGCTCTAGGATTTGGCAAGTAGGGGGCCGTTGGGGTGGCAACTTCTAATCATGGGGGCCAACCATTTGTTGTTATGTATGTAGCATTAAGTATAGGGTCCCATCAGGGGGGTCACGGGCGGCAGGCACTCAATAGGGGGGGCACGGGCCTCCTGGCCCTCCCGGTGGAGCCGCCACTGAAAGTAAGTAATAGATGTGATGACTTTTTAAATTTTAAAAAAAACGTGGAATGTGATTTCGCACGTAGAATCGTGTCCCGGAAACCAATATCGATGTCCCACTGGTCAATGCATTCCGACCAGTTGGCAATGTGACGGAGTTAGCGACTGTCGAGATGGAAGCGACGAAAACTATCTTTCCAGTTGTCCCGTCAAAGGTGAGTCGACAGGAAATGCAGATACAGGGACCCGTTATATATCTAACATATTTGACTTCCCAATTGGCAGATAAAAGAAATACTTCCGTTTTTCAGAGACTGATATAAATTGCCATTCATATTGAGACTTAAGCTAAATTTTACTACAACTTTCAGCCTTTAAAAAAATTGCGTCACTTTCGGTGGTGTTGACAGTGCAGCTGAAATTAGTCAATAATAATAATAATAATAATAATAATAATAATAATAATAATAATAATAATAATAATAATAATAATAACAACAATATTATTAATAGCAAAAATCTGTGACGACATTCCAGAGGTTTAGCGCAGTAGCCTTCCGTGGAACCTTCAACATCCAATAACGACAATAGATAATAATAATAATAATAATAATAATAATAATAATAATAATAATAATAATAATAAATAATAATAATAATAATAATAATAATATTGACACTGCAGAGATCCAACGCAGTCGCCTTCTGCGGAACTTTCAAAAATCAACATATAATAATAATTATAAAACAACGAATATCCGTGACACTCCAGAGACTCAACGTTATAATAATAATAATAATAATAATAATAATAATAATAATAATAATAATAATAATAATAATAATGACTTGAAGGGGGCACCAAAAAATTCTCTGATCATGGAAAACTGACTTTGAGCACATCGCAGACCTGTTCACATCAGTAAAAGCAAGAAAAGTGGATCTGTAGTTTTTAATATTCTGTTAATAAAACATCATAATTTGTTAATAATTAAAGATTTGTTAGCCAACTAATTTAATTTTCTGCTCCCTGCTCCCACAGACCCCCATATACCCTACGCACGCCCCTGTATACAGAGGTATCAGTCGACGGTACTCCAAATCTTTGACAAAAGATCAATAAGGTGATTGTAGGATATTTTATTTCTGGTATGAATACTGATAATTTTTTGGTGCTGAATAATAATTAATTGGTAATATCTCTGGACACTGATCGTGGTCATTCGACGATAGGCTGTCCAGTCGGTCAGTCGAGATGTCCGAGTGGAGCGTGCATCATGTCCTGGATGTTGTGCAACATGGTCGACGACTGTTTGGACAACAGTGACGAACAGGGATGCAATTCCGGCAAGTTTCAATAATTGATCGCTGGTGATTCTTTAAAAAACATAGACCCACTAAGAGCTTAATTATATATATATATATATATATATATATATATATATATATATGTGTGTGTGTGTGTGTGTGTGTGTGTGTGTGTGTGTGTGAATATGCATTTAGGGTGGACCAGTATAAAACCGGTACCCCCACGTTTCATTGTAAATAAATATGTTCACAACCCCTAGCCTAGTTTTCGCTAGATGGAGCCGCTACACTTTGTAATTCGAAAGAAAAACTTAAATGTCTGCATGCATGATATAATTCTGCAGAGGTTTGCCGAATTTTATAAATTTTGATCCAGAGGGTGTGAAAATATTTGCAATGAAACAGGGTGGTGCCGATTCACTGGTCCACCCTGATTACGTATGTATGTATATTATAGATATGATAGATAGATACTGAGTTTTTGTTTGTTTGGGTCTAATTGGGGGGGGCTTATTACGTATGCAGTTTTACTATTGAGTGTAGATTTTTCTCTACTTTAGCCGAGTGAACCTTCTACTCCCATTCAGGAACGGGGGGCTGAATTCCTGAACTGCCTTCCATTCTTCCAGTTTTGGCTAAAATTTACTTCACCGGTCGGTGATCATATCACGCCTTGATTTTTTGCTGAAAAGTGGCTTTTTCTATTGTTCTGCATTTCTCCGACACAGTGGCGTAGCCAGGATTTTCGGAAGGGAGGGGGATATAAAATCTTCTCCACTGCCACTGCACCGACATTGTGTTTAGTTGCCGACAGTTTCAGAAAGTACACTGTTAGAAGAAATGGTTTCAGGGTTTGAAAGGGTATTATAGCGGTGGCCTTTATCTAAAGGTTTTTCATAATACCAATGAAGGTATTGTTATAAAACCATCCGTATTTTAAAGATGCGGAAGGGTATTACAAAGTACCACTTAAGAGTGAGGTAATATTGAAAACCACTTTAAAAGGGTATTTTTATTCTTTAAATTGTAATAATTCTGTACTATCTTTACAGGTTATGTGAGGAACCATTGGGGTATTCTGTTGCATTACAATGACTTGTCAAAATTGCTGCATATAACCAAATGCTGACATCAGGATATTTTCACCCCTGAGGTCTAACCACAAAAATTTGAAATGACAATGGTATGCATACAAAAATATTAATTAGCCCTGAAACCACCCATTTGAAATTGACACCCCAACTTTTAGCCTCGGACGACCTTTTTGCTTTTTTTGAGACTTGATAAAAATTTTCCCTTGTCAGACTTTTGGTAGAGACTTCCAAACTCCCCCAGATTTTCCCAGGCCTACATTCACATCCCTACAATCCTAGGAAATAACCACACCTTCTCCCAGATTTTTCCCGACACCCCCAAATTCACAATCCTAGAAATAATCCTGGTTGATATCAATCAATCAATCAATCACTTTAATAATATCGGATAACAAACACATATTAAAATTTAATATCAGAAATTAGACAAATGTCAGTACAGTATATGCTTTATTCAATATGTTTGCTATATTAAAAATAACAAATGGTCAGGTATCAGCATAAGTTATATTGAAATATTGTATTATTAAATATGTTCTTGTCTGTAGGAAGCCAGCGTTAGATCATCGAAATGACAAATATTTAAAACGATTTAAAATACAAACCCAAAACAGAAATTAATCAGAATCAATTAATCAGTAGCAGGTCTTCTTAGCAATTCTGGAATAATAGTGTCCTTTCCAGAACATATGCATGTACTGCTCAAGATTATGAAATACATTGTATTAGTTGCATATACAACATGAAAAAAGATAGTCAAAAGCCTCACACTATTCATTGTTAAATGTCAAAATAACAAGATTCATTTTTCAATGTTAACAACACATGCACTACATGTACAAACTGTTATTATATACTAATATAAGGAGTTCGATTGCACATATTGTCAAAATACGCAGACCACTTAGTTAGGCTGCAATGATGCAAGGAACTGGATCAGATACAGTACATCCTAAAAACACAACAGAAACAATTTTACATTTTATCTCCAAATTCCTGTTCGCGACTGGTAACATGCATATCTTCCTGTTGGTACTCACTATATAAAGAAGAGTATCATATCTGTTTTGCACTTTAGAGAATTTTATGACCCACACACAAAACACTGTCAGTCTGAAAAAGGTGCTATGGCAAAATGTCAGGGGGCAAAATGTCGTGGGAAGAAAATGTCTGCAGACAAAAGGTAACCCTAAACCTAACCTAACATTTTGTCATTGACATTGACATTTTGTCCTCGACATTTTGTCCGGCCCGCTGTAAAGTGACAGCCATAGGTATAGGACTGTGAGCAGAACTGTCAAAATGCTGGTATAACGGAACAATAAATACACGTTAACAATGGCTCAGCACAGATTGCTCCCAGTCACTTTCTCTTTGACATTGCATGACTAAATAACACGCATTTGAAATATTTGAATCATTAGTACGAAACTATACCTGGGCAGCTGGAATTGACAGCAGTGCAGGTGACTCTCCAAGGCACAGTATTAGTAACTCAAGTCCAAATTTCATCTGTAGCCCTGCAACAGTACATTTCATGTGTTGTTATTTCATTAATAACACAGATTTGTAGCTAGAGCAAAGTCCTTTAGCAGAACAATTGGTACAAGGAGAAAGGGCTGACATAAAGGACAGATCACACCTAAGCACACTCAATATCATGCCACAAGTGCATTCGAGACACAAATCAATACATTACATTGCACAAATCAAACAAAAGGCCACAAAATTTTCATATTTAAAAACATGAAGTTAAAAGGTTAGTATAGAGACGACATAGTCCTTCAATTACTTCGGGAGAAAGTACCAGGTCAACTGAGAGACACAGTGTTGCAATGTTCAGATAGTGATGAATCTAATGCAGACTGTGGAATGATCGAACATGACGCTGACAAAGTCATTTGAGGTGATGTTGGTGCTGAATTGGGTGCGTTTTTGCAGCTCAAAAACTTCACCTGCAGCCTCATTGATGGAAGGAGTCTTGCTACCATGTTTGCAGTCAAGTTTACAGTGTCTCACCACCCACGTCATTATCTGAAACACATACACAAATAAAACATCGACAGGTAATCTATACTCTATAGCAACCTGCAGATTATAGAGGGTGTTAAAAAATTACATATAGGCCTAAATAACTTAACGGTGCAGTTAATCACATACACAATAATTATAAAAAGCGTCAACTATTTTACACACTTGTTCCTACAGTACACTTTTTAATGTCTGACCATACATGATATCTGCCAAAATTGCAGCCATCTATTACAAAGAAGTCATGTGAACTGTAGTCGACTTCCTCTCCACGGAACACCACTGCCTGAGAATGCTTGGATATGTGAACTGAAGCCATTTTCTTCTACCCAAATTCCAACTAGCTGAAAAGTCCACGATTTCACATTGACGTCTCCATCTAAAGTCTAAAAATAGTTACACAACCATTAGCTTAATAACATTAGCGCTTGTGAATAAGCTGGCGCACTGCGCCAAGCTTTCGAGCAGCGCTATAAAATTTCATCAATACTCTCTAGGATTTACTAAAGACGCTATTTCAGTTCTCAAATCACCGCTCTACTACAACATGAGTTAATCAAATAAATCAAAAGGTCCTTTCAACGTCTTAGCGGAACTCTACTTCAACGTTTAATAAACTCAGAAAAAAAAACATTTCTTAATTAAAACGGCAATATTTTTGAACGCGTCGACATAAATTCGACCGATCGCCATTTCTTCTTCGTCCCCCGCTAATCTCCTTCTTCATCGGCATTCCGATTCCTTGTCACGTGATCTGCGTTCCACAGATCCTCAGAAACCATTTATCCCAGAGGCCTGCTTCCACACATTTTCATCTGATAGGCTCTAGTTGACCCAGAAACAACCAATGCGGCGCTAACGTCTGCCCATCACTATATATATATATATATATATATATATATATATATATATATATAAGGCCATAGCTGGGACGATCATAGCTGGGGCGGCTACCATCTGTAACCGTCCGTTTTCTTTCCGTCGTTTTCCTAACTAAATTAGGTCTACTTACACGTGATTTGGCGTCACAACGTGATCATTGTATAGTGTAGGCCCAAAGCTCCACACGGGGACCCGGACCCGTGTCCCCTATTGAATGCCTGCCCCAATGGGCCCTTTTTTGGGGCCCTATTACTACTACAAATACCTATCAACAAATGGTGGACAGGGGCGTCATTTAGGGGCCGTTGGCCCCTGATTTTAAGGACAATTCTTTCACCAATATTCAGTTATTTAGTTGTTAAATGTAGGCCCCTAAATTGGCTGGCTAAATAGGTAAAAGACTGAAAAGCAAAAAAGGTCATCAACAGCGATATTTTTACACCCCATAAAACCCCCAACACCTCCTGCCCAATTTGAGGTCGACCCCAAAAAAAAAAAAAAATTAACGTGGCACCTGAACACCACCCTCCCAAAAAAATTTTATAATGTACACATCCTCCTTGGACGATCTTTTTGCTTGTCGACCTTTTTCCTGGTAAGTAAACTCCTTGGATGACCTTTTATTTTTTTCAGGCTTTTTTTGGTAGACACTACCAAATTCGACATCCCCAGATTTGCCCGACACCCCCAAATTCACAATCCTAGAAATAACCCTGGTCATCAACGCCTAAAGGAGGGCTTGATGTTGAATCTCTGAAGTAGCTGATCGCACAAAATGACCGACAAGCAAAAAAGGTCGTTAACTTTTTCGCAAACTTGTCAAGTCGAAAGTGTCTTGCCCCCCTGAAAATAGTGAAATGACGTCTCTGATGGTGGGTCCCCATGTTTAGAAGCTGCCACTCCAACGGCCACCCAATTGCCAAATCCTGGAGCCGCCACTGTATAGGCCTCTAAGAGCTTTAATTAGATTGTCTTTAGTAGACCCTAAAGGTTTTATCAAAAACCAAACGAGATGGTTATGTAAAGGTTCGACATTGAATACCCATAAAAGGTTTGTATTTACTCCAGAAAACCTTCCAGAGGTTTTCTAAAATGCCTATATTAATGGTTTTTTAAAGGTTTGAAACGTCAAACCCTTAAAAAGGTTTTCCGTTATGCTGAAATACCTTTTCCAGCTATAATACCTTTAGAATACCATTGGCCGAACCATTTTTTCTAACAGAGTACTTTATCGAAATGTTTGCCGTCGACACGTACAGCAATGTTTTATCCAGTACTGTTATGCGGGGGAAGGGGGAGATTTTCCCCTCTAAAACCTCAAAATTCACCCTAAAAATGCAGCACTAAAATTTTTGGCATTGAACTGTGCCTTTTCCCTCCAGCCAAGTCACTCCCCCCCCAAAGGCCTGGAGTCTCGATAAAATACTGACGTACAGTACCCGAACGGTATAGTACAATGTCACTTAATAATTATACATCAGTACAATTTCCAATAATATTGTCTACATCGATCGTGTATGCAGAAGAGCATCGTAAATTGTATGTACACTGTATGTGACCTTTTAAAATGCTAAATATCTTGATGCTAAATACTAATTACTAAATATAATACTAGATATTTTCTCTTCAGTTTGGACTCCGCCTCAAATTTGGAATTGGACGATGTATGCAATTCCTCTTAAACCCAGTGAGAATATACTCTTTACATATATATATATATATATATATATATATATATATATATATATATATATAAATCTAGCTAGGAAGTATGTACGAGAAAAGTTATCTCATCTTGTTGTTTTTTTTTAAATACGGAAAATATATGTCAACTGCTGGAGACAATTTTCTAAAGATTACGGGTCTTTTATATTAAAATTGTCGCAATGTCAATCGATCAAGCGGCGTTACTAGGGATTGGGAGATGCAGGCCTGGTTACGCCATGAAAAATTGTCTCCATCAGTGTTGTCCAGTAGAGGCGGTAACATAGAATCGTATACATGGTGAATGCATTGTCATAGTAACAATTGGGATGACATCATCAACAGCGCATCGGGCGAAATAGATCCTAATGCCATCACTCGTTACGTCACTAAATGACGTCACTCATTACGACGCTAGTGACGTCACTAATTACGTCACTAGTTAAGTCACCAGCTACGTCACTTATTGCTATTCATGTACAAATGCTTATTCTGACTGCTTCAAGTGGCAGTTAGCAAGATGTTTTACCTGCAATTTCAGTCTTACTGTTAGACGGTGTTAGTCTAGCTTGAATTAGGTTTTTTCGTTCGAGTATCTACTGGAATTTGAGGCTGGTTGATGGCATGTTTGGCAGATTGTACGTCGTCGAGTTTTATTTGTCGAAATAAGAAATGCATTCCTCGTCAATGGGTCTGCGATGGAGACAACGACTGTGGCGACGCATCAGATGAATCGAACTGTAAAGGTAACCAATCAACCATTGAATCAATCAATTCACCAATCAATGAATCAATCAGTCAGTTAGCAGGCAAGCCAATCAATCAATCGATCGATCCATGTCTGGTATCAGTCAGTCAGTCAGTCAGTCAGTCAGATAGACAGACAGTCAGTCAGTCAGACAGTCAGTCAGTCAGTCAGTCAGTCAGTCAGTCAGTCAGTCTTGCTTGAAAGAGAAGACCTCTTGACATGCAGATCATCTCTATAAAGAAGCCAAACATTATGCAGGAGTATACAAATGGCGACCCGCGGGCCAGATCCAGCCCGCCAAGTAGAGCGAAATGGCCCGCAGCAACGGTAGAAGTGTAAAGGTAAGGGTAAAGGTAGTGCCATACTCGATTTCGAGCGTAGGGGCCGGTGCAGATCTCCGGTTACTAGGCAAGCAGCAACGCAGGTGGCTTGCGCCATTAATCTAGAGAAGGTTGCCATTACTTTCTCTAGACCCACGTTTTACCCTTCGCAGTTTAACGCTGCTACCAATTTATCGACGCCTAAGCGACGAACGGCTTGGTTGGCCGCCGGCACCACGGCTAGAATCCGGGATGGTCACCCATCCAAGTACTAACCGCGCTAGACGTTGCTTAACTTCGGTGTTCTGACGGGAGCCGATCGCACAGCGCCAGGTAGGCCAGGTAGAAGTGTGCCGTGGCAAAATATTGGAAAATAGTAAATTAATAATGGTCCTGTATTAATTGCTAACTATAAGTTGAATTATATCTCTTCAATGAAGTTATGCATGAAATAGTAATATAGATTGCAAAGAAAATATTATGTACTTATGAAGAACGGTAGCCAATATCATACAGCATACTATGCTAGAGTATAATATATAGCACTAATAGCCTAAACAAATACATCATTTACAAATAAAATGCGCGCATTTCGACTGCAGTGTGCCGTTGACTGTATGTTTCTTGGATAGTGTGCCGTGGCTGGAAAAAGGTTGGGAAGCACTGGGCAAGATACAGTGTAATTATAAAAGTCGGCTGGACAGTGACAAGTGCACGCAAAATGTAGTTGAATACCCTTTCGCTATAGAATGAAAAGTACCACGGCGCTGTAGCACAACGATGGAGTACTGTATTTCTGGGTATACAAATGGCAGACGACAGTGGATTTTTGCCTTCGCTGTAGGCCTATAACGACAGCTGCTTAAATCATCTCATCTGTAAAAGCGAATTAAATCCAGACTTTGATGATGTGAGAATTATACATATTCAGGGGCGTAGCGACGGGGGGCGGGGGTGGACCTTATATCGGTATATATACCCTCCCAAAATCAGTCTACCTTAAAGTTTATATGTGATTTATATGTGGGTATATGTGGTTATATGTAGTTTATATGGTGATATAGTAATATAATATGGCCATTGGCCATTGGCCACATAATATTGGCTACCGTTCTTCATAAGTACGTAATATTTTCTTTGCAATCTATATTACCATATTATTATGGTTATATGTAGTTTATATGGTTTATAGTTAAGGTTTATACCCCCAAACATTTATAAAAATCAGACTTTGACGTGACCCTTATATATATTTTGCCACAGTGCAACACTATTAATTGGGGGTTAATTTCCGTGGATTTTCTGTCTCAGGTTGTGGCGCTATCGACCCTGATAAGAGATTCAACTGCGTAAATGGCGATTGTGTCAGCGAAGCTTCTCGTTGTGATGGATTTGACGACTGTTCTGATTCGAGCGACGAAATTGGATGCTGTTAGTTTTCGACATTTTTCTTCTATTTTTAATCGTAAGTAAAGTCCCATCCTCGAGCTCTCAAGGCTAACCTCAAGGGCGGCGCTGATCTCCGTTTCCAAGATCCTTAACCAGCCGACTGGTGTAGATTACATCAGTGTTTCCCAAACTGTGGGTCGCGACCCAAAAGTGGGTCGAAGGGCTCAGTCTGGTGGGTCGCGGGGTGGCGCGAAATTAGATTCAAAAAAATTTAATTTTCTAACCAATACCACAATGTCACAAGCTTTGAAAGCTGCAGGTAGGCTTAGGTGCTAAGAAATCCACATGCCTGCAATCCTCCACACACGGTTTATATTAAAATGATTAGCGTTTTATGAAATTTTTGACCAATTTTAATCGACAATAAGTTTGCATGCAGGGTCACGACATGTTACAAGGCCGCTGATGTGACTCGCACAGTTCCCAAAAAGGTTTGAGAAACTCTGGCCTATAGTACTTTTAATAATTACATTAATCTTATTTCAAAATAGGGGGCCTTACGCAAGGATATGTTTTCCGACCATTTTGCTCCGAAACTCTACTAACAATAGGGAATCTCTATGGTTAATTTCCGATAACCTAGCGGTTAATGCGATCTTGACATACTCATAAGATTTTTAAGACGCTTAACAAATGGTATGTTCCTGGCAAAATATTTAAAACGGTAACTTTCACGAAATGTCAATATCAATTTCTCTACTTACGTCGTATTTGGCAAAAGTATGAATAATTATCGATAATATATTTGTCATATTTTCATTCGAATTGAATCGGAGCCTTTGTTTTGCCATATATTAAAAATTCAGAATATTCTTTCAACTAACGTTCGCCAGATGGCCTAATGCATTTTTGGGGGATATTACATGCTATGATTAGGGTCGCGGCATGTTACAAAATCGCAGAAGTGGGTCGGGGTTTCAAGATGTTTGGGAAACCCTGGATTACATGATACGGGACCCAGTATTGTCATGCAACGCGCCTGTTTACTCTGCGGATTAATCCGCTACTCAATTGCCATCGCCATCTGGCGAATGAAGGCTGAGTCGACCTTATAGGGCTCCTGCGTGTCTCGAACCCGCGGCCTTCTGCTCGATCGTCCAACGCTGTTACCACTCTGCTAACTTCCCCACCCCATAATAATAATTGTTTTAAATTAGCGATCATGTATTGATGTTGTAGCGATTAATTATATTTGTTATTATGGTTTGTCTATGCAGCAGTAAAGATGCAAAATTATCAGCTTAATCCAGTGATGTAGTCACTGTAGTGGATCACTTTCTGACAGAATTTACTTCGGATATAAACAGTTTTCTCAAATTGCAGTCTGTGTGGATTTCTAAAAACTATTTCTACTACAAAAAGGACGCTTAAATTCGATGCCGGGCGACGGTTAGATGGAAACAGCCAGTGGCGGCTCTAGGATTTGGCAAATGGGGGGCCGTTGGGGTGGCAACTTCTAATTATGGGGGCCAATCATTTGTTGTTTAATGTATGTAGCATTAAGTATAGGGTCCCAACTGGGGGCCACTGGGGGGGCAGGCACTCAATAGGGGAACGGGCCCCCTGGCGCCCCGGTGGAGCCGCCACTGGAAACAGCCCTGAGTTTTCGTCTTTTTTTCTGGTTAAAAGATTGCGACTCGTTCCAGTCGATGGTCGGGTGTCAGAGTGGCGTGGGTTGTGTCAGCGTCCGGAAGTGGTGCGATCGTAACGTCGACTGTTTGGACGGTTCGGACGAAGCAAACTGCTCAACGGGTACTTTCTGCACGCGCTATATTAACTTACGTTTCCAATACAAGCAGTGGCGTAGCCAGGATTCCGGAATAGGAGGGCACATCGACATTTTCAGGCGGTGGGATGAAAAAGTCAAGACGAGCAAAAGTGTTGTCGTGTCAATCTCCAACGCTTTGATCATCTTTCGTTCTTTCTCATACTATCAGTGTTTAATGTTTAGACTCCTAGACTCCGGGGGGAACTGAAAAAGCCGGGGGGAACTGACAAAGCCGGGTGGGAATTCTGCTAGGAAGCTGCTGTTAGTTGATGTAGTATGCCAAAATTTTCGGGTGGGGACATTTGAAATTTAGGGTGGGGAGGGCAATTTTCTCCTCCGGAAACGGCCTAGATTAAACCCTGTATACTATTTTGCCTATCCTCCAAACCACTCGACGGTTTTGTACAAAAATCCCAGACCGAATAGGGGGCCGCGCCCCCGTGTCCCCACCCCGTGGTTACGCCAATAAATACAAGATCTGATCATAGATGCATTGAACTTGACTGGTATTGACTTAAATGACTTTATTATTTACAGGTAGCTGTTATTAACGTTACATTCGTCATCGACAAAATTAGAAAGAAAAGACTTTTTATATAATGTGATTTAAGTGGTTTAGGAGGCTAAGTAAGCCTGTGTGAAAACCCCTTTACCTGGCACAGCCACGCCAAGAGAATTCCTGAAAAGAGGCTACCATACGAGGCACTCTAAATAAACTCAAATGGAAGGAAATAAAGGAAGAGGAAGACCAAGGAAAAGTGGATGGACAACATCAGAGAAGATATGAACATGAAAGGAATTCTCAATCGCATAAAGAAGATTAATGGAAGACAGGACATCTTTGAAATGTTTTGCGTCTAGTTAAGGAGTTGTCAGAGAGCACGATGATGATGATGATGACGATGTTTTTGTTGTTGTTGATGATGATGATGATGATGACGATGTTGTTGTTGTTGTTGTTGATGATGATGATGATAATGATGATGATGACGATGTTTTTTGATGATGATGATGTTGTTGATGATGATGATGATGATGATGATGATGATGATGATGATATTTGTTGATGATGATGATGATTGACGATTTTTGTTATTTGCACAAACTTGATGTAAAAAGTTATTCAACATATTTCTGTTCAGGTATACAGTTATTCATGATTTATACTATAGTCAAGCTGTATACTCTTGAAATGTTGAGAAATAATTTCAAATAAATTTGATTGATTGATTGAAAAATGATGATGACGATGATGGCGATGTACTGTCATTGTGCTCTTGATAAGTTTATGTGTTGTGATTTTCTTGTTTGTGGTATTACTGACAGAATTGACGCAACTTATTCTAATATTTTCCGCAGTTCCATGTCCAATTGGTTCTCGCAAGTGTAACGCAACAGGTCAATGTCTCCCGGCTTCGTACACCTGCAATCAGCTGCCAGATTGTCCGGATTACAGCGATGAAATCAACTGCAGTAAGTTTATGCTTGTTTGAAATGAAATTCTAGACTAAGAGCAGGATCGTACTTCAGTGGCGGCTCCAGGATTTGGCAAGTGGGGGAGGTGGTCGTTGGGGGTGGCTACTTCTAATCATGGGGGCCAACCATTTGTTGTTAGGTATGTAGTATTAAGAATAGGGCCCCAACAGGTGGGCCACTGGAGGAGCAGGCACTCAATAGGGGGCACGGGCCCTCCGCCCCCTGTGGAGCCGCCACTGGCGTACTTAGAGTATTCGGCACCCGTGGCAGAGGGTCGGGAATTAAATTCCCTGGTTAGCAAGTCAAGACATTTTATTGACACAAGACTAGAACTACAAATGCAGTTTTCTTGTATATAATAATAATAATAATAATAATAATAATAATAATAATAATAATGATGATGATAATAATAATAATAATAATAATAATAATAATAATAATAATAATAATAATAATAATAAACTGATTGATGATGATGATGATAATAATAATAATAATAATAATAATAATATTAATAATAATAATAATAATAAACTGATTATGGTATATTGTAACAATTGTAACAAAAAATTATATAGATTATATTATATTTAAATTATTATAGTGTATACTTTATAGTCTTATACGTTGTCCTCTGGGAGATTTGTTCCTTAGCGTTTCTGGATAAGTTAGCGCTTGGGGATCACTTAGCGCTTAGCGATAGCGGTGAAAAGCTAACGGGGATAAGGAATTGATTTTGGGGGGGTTTGGGGGGGTTGACAACAGGATAGAAGAGAATACGCCTGGAGGTGAGAATGACTCTGTGAATGCATTTTTTCTGCTCTTCGGAAACCTTTTGTCATAAAATGTCGATTTGTCCCTTTATTCCTGCTTATTCTGGTTACGCCACTGATTCGACGATGTTTTTGTAGCCTGTCCGGTTGTATATGGATTCTACTGTCGTCGTCCGGAGATCTGTGTTTCCACCGGATCCTGGTGTAACGGAATCCCGGACTGTCCGGATGGCAGCGACGAACCAAAGAACTGTTCCGGATGTAAGCATAAATTACATTACAATGATTACATTGCAATTCGTAAGGTTCCTGTTAGGCCCATAGGAAGTGGGGTGCATGGGGTGCAGCTGCACCCTCTGGAAAAACTTAGGGCAGCGCACCCCCTGAAAAGAAGATGCGCTGCACCCCTGGCTATACAATATACATACTTACTTATTTTGATGTATGCTTCTGCCATGTGAGACTAAAGAAGTTGTTTATAACGTATACCTGATTGCAACGTACAGCAATGTATAGTACAGCGTGATGCGCTGCCGAATTGTATGGTATTGGATATAACGTACTAAATTTTACAGGCCAGCTAATTGTATATTGACTAACGCGTACCGAAAGGCGCTGCATAACTTATGATACTTTCTTTTTTACTAGTGTGTGCCCCAAACCAGTTCACTTGCGGCAACTCCATGTGCATCGGACTATCAAACGTCTGTGATAAAGTCAACGACTGCGAAGATTGGTCGGACGAAATCAACTGCCGTAAAAATTTATCTCAATTTTCTCTCTAATCTATTTAGCTCTATGTCCCGTAAAGTGAGTTCGTCACATACATACATACATACATACATACATACATACATACATACATACATATAAGAGTGTGTGACGTAACGCACAACGCTGGGCGGAGCTTGCTGAGCCATTCTATAATGGTTTGGCAGGACGCTGGGCAGAACTTACGCCTGAATAGCGGAGATGGGTGACGTCATTTTATGATCGTTTGGTTGGACGCCGTTTGACGGGAAAAGGCAAAAACGGCGACGCATTTCCGTCATGCTTGACGGGAAAAACAGCTGGTTTTATAAATAACCTGATCGATATTATAATTTTATTCAATGATCAGCCAGATGAATCTGACTAATTATACTAGGAGCCAGTTTACTTGGTCCAGCAAAACCCAAATACATGTCTGAAAACTCGTTTAATACAAACATTTTCATAAAATGAAAATTATTTTATGTCCAGTGAATAAGGTTGTATCAACGGGGTTTTATATTCATATGCGTTTTCATTTACGTTCACAATTGCAATTTATGGTTTTAATTTGAAAAGAAATTCTCTTTTACAGAGAAATGAGTGATTTATTATTGAGGCCAGTGAGCCATGAGATGTCCATGGACTGGGTTAACCCATGGGTTGGGTTGGACTGGGTTGGGTCAGATTTTTCCATATTAATTTTGTGTTGAGTTGAGTCAGAAAACAAGTCATGGTTTTAAAAAAATAGTGATGTATTACGGTGGGTTGGGTCAAGTAACCTTATTACCGGCATGGGTTGGAGATTTGATGGGTTGAATTGGGTTGTAAAAAAAATTGACCCATGGGCATCTTTGGGTGAGCCATAAACGCCTTTATCTTGTGACACAGCTTGCAAGACGACTGACTTTCGCTGTTCGATGGGAATTTGCGTTGAAAAGACAAATCTATGCGATGGGATATTGGACTGCCCTGATCACACGGACGAACAAGAGACAAACTGTCTTCACGGTAGGATACGCCATAACCTACCATCATCAAAGAGATCAAAGACATGATTATAAAACAAAATCAAATACGCTGTCAGACTGGATTTGTAGGCTTAGAGTTAATCTCCACACTGCCAGGGGCGTAGCCAGGAATTTGATTTTTGGGAGGGTATAAATATTTTGGGTGGGTATAAATCTTAACTATAAGCCACATAAGCCATATAAACCACATATAACCACATGTAAATCACATAAAAACTTTAAGGTAGACTGATTTGGGGGATATATATACCGATATACCCCCTCCGTCGCTACGCCCCTGCACACTGTTCGTTAGGCTATTTTCCGCCATTGGTCATTGTTGCAGACCTTGTTGCAATCTTATGCTTTCATTTAAAGGCTAAAATACAAGCGCAATTTAATTATTTTCGTTTGCAGAGGTCTCCAAAGTACGGCCCGCGGGCCGAATACGATCCGCCAAGGTCTTTAATCCGGCCCGCGGCTAGAAATGGGGAACATGCGCAAATCTATTATAGGAATGTATGGTGTAGGCCTATTTTACTAGATTAAATTTCTTGTGCATGTGGCCCGCGGGCCGTCAGAAGTCAGCAATGTGGCCCGCGGCCGAAAAAGCTTTGGAGACCTCTGGACTAAAGAATTGATTTCCGAATGTCATTGGAACAGAGAAAGACATATGCATTAACCCCTTAACCATGTATTTAACTGTAACTCAATGTAAAATGTACTGATATATCCGGGATCCCCAGTTAAGGGGTTAATTATATTATGATCGAAGTCTTTAATTTTTTAGCATTGTTCGCAGGCGGAATATAACCAGAAAGTGTGGTGGAAATGAAGCGATCGAAGAGGGAGAATTCTTTCGATGTGGATTCGCCAAACAGCGAACGAAAATGAGTCTTTCATTAGAAATCGTCTTATGCTCGCCATCTAAAACGCCAACGTAGATTTAACAGGGTGCAACTGTACTGAGATTTACTTCACCGCTTAAGCCTCGATGCCCCCCAATGCGATGCCACATTCGAACACTTTGCTTAGATTTAAAGCGTTCCTGTTAGTCCACCCTTTATTGGCGTAGCCATTTGGGGACCCGCTGCCCGACTATTCGGACGGGAGCCGGTCGTGAGAGTCGTGCAAAACCGATGAGTAGTTTTAGGGGTGGGCAGGGCCGCCGAGATGAGGGGCAGGGGGCAAATACACAGGGCCCGGCGGTCTGGAGGGAGCCCGGGCCGATGAGGAAGATGTATTATTAATAATAATAACACACACAAAAGGTTAGCACGTTATGAGCACAGGGGCCCGGCTACTATAAGGGGGCGGGTGCTGGGACAAAAATAAATATCGTGAAAAAGTCAGCGACAAGCAAAAATGGTCATCGCCAATTTTTCCGGACTTGTCAGGGGCCCGTCGGCCCTTCTGCACATGGGCCCGGAATTTCTCTCGGAGGACCTGGGGTGGGAGGGTAGGTAATATGAGAGATTGAGATAATGAATGAAGTTCAAAGCGCTGGGAATTGGCGTGACGTTTTATCTGCCCCATTTTCCGGAATTCTGGCTGCGCCACTGTCACTTGTTCAATGATGAAGCAGTGCTTAAGTCCAGCCGCGCTTTGTGTGGATCAAAGTCTTGCACTTTGCGTACGTTGCTACGAACTGCAACCGAGAGGAGAGGATCGAATTGAAATGTAAAAAACGATGGTGTAAAAATCCCAAAGGGTGCAAAATACGCTTAAACGTAACCTAATCTGATTTGCATCAAATCACGGCCAGTGTAAACACTGACTCTAGACTAGAGTCTAGACTCTAATATCTAGACTACTGGACTTAATATCTGAAGACTACTGGACTCCGGGGAACTGAAAAAACTGGCAAAGCCGGGGGAATTCTGCTAGGGGCCGCTGTTAGTCCATGTAGTATTTCCGGGGGGATTTGAAATTTCCGGGGGAAATGGCAATTTTCCCTCCCGGAAACGGCCTAGATTAAACACTGATCACGGCAATGCTTTAGATTTTTGTCAACAGAGGGAACCGCAGTCAACGCGTCGCAAGTTGATTGTTTAATAAAGTGTCACGTATTGCATTTTATATTCGACTTGATTGATTGAGTGTGATTGACGTCGCTGGAGAAAAGAAATTCATGCTGTTACCTCTACTTCAGTTCATGAAGGAACAAGGAGAAGAAGAAGAAGAAGAAGAAGAAGATGATGATGATGATGATGATGATGATGATAATAATAATAATGATGATGATGATGTTGACGTGCGGTCCAGTAATCAGTTTTACCTGACGTCCTGGCGATACATACTATAGAAGTGATCCCTAAAAGTGTGATTTTGCACAGGACGGCTCTTTCGCTGGATAAAGTTTGAAATTCATGTCCTTTAAATGTCCTATAATCGAGAGTTTTCAAATGTTTTATATTTCGAGTCTTCGTCCATTCGTTTATAGGCAATTGATTCCGTTGAAATAGACACGTCTTCGATGTCCGTTGCGAGGTCTTCTGTGGTTTGGAGTTCGTTTCGTTTTTCTTCTTTCTCCTCGCGCGAATTATTCTTCTAATTTAAGAAAATATCAGATCTTCGTTAATTCGAATATGGTTTTTGCCAAAGTCTGCTATGCAAAACGATGAGGATAAGCCACTATTTTCTAAAATAGATAAATGTAGCGCAAAGATGTCAACGTATCACTCAAAATAGTATATGAAAGTTTCGTGGAAACATTATTATTATTATTATTATTATTATTATTATTATTATTATTATTATTATTATTATTATTATTATTATTATTATTAAAATGAGCGCCTGGTGGTATGACCTACCTTAGACTTTGGAGCGGCCTTTGGTAGGAGTGTCTGGAAGGAATCCTGGATGGCGCCGATGACTCCAGCCAACCAAGCCAATCCGAAGAAGATCCATACTCCGACCGAAATGCGATAGAACCAACACGCATTGCCAACGCAACTCCAAGCTAAAGAAATAAAACGATGACAACGTGCAAATATGCATGTACAGTAGAACTTCGTTGAAAAGCACTCAGTTATAACGTGTCCTCGGTTATAACGTATCGCAATGTACAGTCCTGTGTGACGTGCTACCGTATTGGATAGTGCTGGATATACCTCGGATATAATGTACTACATTTTACACAAGTACGTTAAAACGAAGTTTTACTGTATACTGTATATGTATGTATGCATATATGTATTTATGTATGTATTTATGTATGTATGTACGTACGTATGTATGTATCCATGTATGTATCTGTGTATGTATGTGTATATTTATCAGTGGCGGCCGGTTACGATGTCGCTGGGTTGCGCAACCCCCATGATGTCCCTCGTTCTCGTACAGTCAATGGCGTTAGTGTGTAGTATGAAATAGCTGTGTGTGCTCTATTTCGAATCCTGTAGATCGAAATTGATAATGATATTATTGATTATTCTTGCAAAAGTTAAAGCAATGAAGACGGAACAAGAGGAAAATGTGGATTTTGTCTGAGAATCTTTTCAAATCGATTAGATTTTTACATATCTAGAGCCTTCTATTCAACAGGTCTTCAATAGGCTTCTCTCACAGTGCGAAGTAATTATAAAACTATTTTTGATGTCTATGAAACCTGTTGCATGCCTATAAATGAACCAGTTATCTTAATTAGGAATAATTATATTTGTGCTGAGGCAATATCCTGCGGAAAACAATCACTATCGACGTAATAGGACCACATTAGAACCGAAGTATCCCAGCCTAATTTTAAGGGTTAAATTTTTCTCACTAACATTGCAACCCCCTCTTCTTAGACCCAACGGCCGCCACTGGTATCAGAGGCGGACCGAGGGGAGGGGGCGCTAAAATCGGGTATTTGGGTAAGTGAAACGCACAAATAAAAAAAGAAGAAACGCGTGTGACGACCCTTTTTATGCTTGTCAGCATTAAATGAAGAGGGGCGCCGTAAGAGCTGACTGAGGGGCACCGAAAGACGATGTGACGACCTTTTTTTGCTCGTCAGCAATGTTAGGGGCGCCAACGGTGCACTTTGCCCCCGGGCGCCGCATACCCTCGGTCCGCCTCTGACTGGCATCCAGCGGCTTCTATCCCCTTGCAGCCGGGCTCCATTCCCCCCGAAATTACAAATCCCCCCAAATTACAAATTACCCCTGTTAATTTTCTCCTTGTAGACTTAGTATTATATTCAGCTTTTTATCCTTTGTTTTGGGCATAGTTATCATTGATTACGTCACGGTCAGTGTTATTTTGAATCAATATCAGTCTCGGTTGAGTTCAGATTAGTAGCAAAATATTTCCCCCCCCCATTTTTTCCCGGGCGCAGCTGCGCCCGCCTTAAATAGGGATAGAAGCCCCTGCTGGTATCTATGTATGTATGTATCTATGCTGTTTGGAGACCAACCTGCAACATAGTCGCCGAATCCCACAGTCGCTGTGGAGATGATGGCGTAGTAGACCGACGATCCGTAGCTCCATCCTTCCAGCTTCTTGAAGACAGCGGCAGGGACGAGGATGAACAGGACGACGCCGAGCGACACCAGCGATGCGCCGTGGACGACCCTGTGAACGCACGGTTTGGCTTCGCACGCTCTGCAGCGAACTCTGTCGGCCAGTCGCTTCAAGATCTCTCCGACGCCCAGGAGCATTACCATGGTGAATGGGATTCCTAGTACGGCGTAGAAACAGCAGAAGACCTGACCACCGGCAGTCTTCGGAGTTACGTTACCATAACCTGTTAAAAGAATTAATAATAATAATAATAATAATAATAATAATAATAATAATAATAATAAAATTATTATTATTCTTTTATGTATCATCTTCCATCAGAGGGTTGACAGTCATATTCCTCCAGTTCTCTCTATCTACTGCTGCTCTTTTTAGGGCTCCATGTTTAATGATGATGATGATGATGATGATGATGATAATAATAATAATAATAATAATAATAATAATAATAATAATAAAATAATAATAATAATAATAATAGTAGTAAAGTAAAGTAAAGTAAAGTAAAATCTCGTGGATTTCTATAGGCGCCTTG
Organism: Metaphire vulgaris; assembly: GCA_018105865.1. NCBI lineage: Eukaryota > Metazoa > Annelida > Clitellata > Crassiclitellata > Megascolecidae > Metaphire > Metaphire vulgaris. The sequence continues at coordinate 5,797,500 of CM030866.1, read as the reverse complement.
GAAAGCAGCACAACAGTAGCTGCTTATTCTTAGGCGCTCAGCCTCTTAAAATAGCTATAGGAAAGGTGTGGGGTCAGCCAGGCAATAGTCAATATCCGAAGGGCAGGGAGCTAAAATAGGTTGTTACAGCTATGGCGGAAATGATTTAAGAAACAGGAAGGATTTAAGCTTTAGACCTGAAGACTTGAGGAGAAAGTGCAGGAATTATAGGAAATGAGGAATCCTTTTTTTATTGTTTGAAAGTGTCCAAGTGTGCGGGCGGGAAGCTGGGATCGAGTTCCAGAGTTCAGGTGCAGCGTATGAGAAGGCACGGTTGCAAATTTTCAGGGATGATTGATTTGCGGGCGTGACAGAGTGAGATGAGATGACGAACGTGTGGGTCGAGGAGGCTGAGGGATTAATAGTGACCTAAGGTAGACAGGTTTTGATGACTGAAGTGAGCTATGTGTAAGTGTTATTATCTTATATTGAATACGTTCAGTTATTTTAAGCCAATGTAATGATTTTAGTATGGGTGAAATAGTGGGAGAATTTAGGTGACTTAGTATGAGCACGAGCAAGTGCATTTTGTATTGATTGCAATTTGTTGATAGAGGCTTTGGGAAGGTTATAGTAGACGGGAGTTACAATAATCTAATTTGGAGTGGACTATTGAGGTGGCAATTGTGGAGGCAGTTTTAGTATCTAGGCAAGGACGTAGGCGGCGAAGGTCACGAATATGAACATAGCAGGCTTTTGATAATTGGGAAATTTGTGATTCGAAGTTTAGAAAAGAATCAAATTTGACCTAGATTTCTAGCAGTTGGAACAGGGATTATTGTGGTGTCAAAAGCCAAAACTAGTTTAGGATTGTCAATTTTTTGAGTTGTTGGGGTAGTCCAATTAAAAGAAACTCTGTCTTAGAAGGGTTAGTAGTATCAGAAGTTGAGTAGTAGTAGTAGTAGTAGTAGTAGTAGTAGGGCAGCAGTTTAGCAGTAAAATAATGATGATGATGATTATTATTATTATTATTATTATTATTATTATTATTATTATTATTATTATTATTATTATTATTATTATTATATGGGTCACCCTACGCTTAGCTTAAATTATACTGAGCAGAAAATTCAATAAAAGCAAAAATTAACAACAACGCTCTTTATCCATTATTAAAACGCTTCTGACCTTTGAATGATGATGATGATGATGACTACAACGACAATGATGATGACGACGACACTTATCTCTTCTAGCCTTTAGGCTTTTCACAATGCTGAGAAATTGATGAAGAAAAATTTAGGGCTGGGTTAGGGGGCACGTGGTCGTGTGCTTCCTGTTGAGAGTTTCGTACCGATGGTAGTCACAACGGTCATCGCAAAGAAGATGGACCCTGGAATATCCCAGTCGTTCGTTTCCTTCGTTTGTAATAATCCGCTTCTTTCGAGCGTTAGAATTCTGTCGACAAAGTTCGTTAGATTCTCAATCGATGGACACGGGTATGCTGAAATAGATAATAATAATAATAATAATAATAATAATAATAATAATAATAATAATAATAATAATAATAATAATAATAATAATAATAATAATAATAATAATAATAATAATAATGTTTAAAGTGGCTCAGTAGGGTCTGCTCTGGACAGTGGTGTAGCCAGGATTTCCGGAATGGGGGGTTGAAAAAATTTCGTCGATAACCGCCAAGGGGGTTCACCCCAATAATCGCATCAAAAAACAAAAATTGCATGAAAATATTAAACAAAATTTTTCGCCGTCCAATGGGGGTTTTAACTCCCAACCCCCCGTGGCTACGCCACTGGCTCTGGAGGATACCCCCTACGCCACGTGTGAGCTGCCATGTCGTCTTCATTAGAAGCCGTAACCCCTTAACTGGGGATCTCGGATATATCCGTCAATTTTACATTGAGTTACAGTTAAATACACGGTTAAGGGGTTAATAAGCACCGTGCATCTTCTACCTTACCGCTTATGTTGTCAAGAAATCCTGACAGATTGAAGCTACGCTGTTCTGCTTTCTGTTCTTGCTCCCGATCCGATTCCAGGGCCCAGAACACGAATCCACCTGCGATCAGGTAGGCCACCTCCACCAAGACAATGACCGATAGCACCGCACTGCGCATGGCCCTCCCCTACTTCCTCTTGTCCCTTCTATTTACGGTGTTTAGGTCTAACGTGGTCCATTGTAGGGCTAGTATAATCGATTTTCGTTCATCGTTCGTCTTAGATGTCCTCAACGCAATGAACGTCTTACCGACACAAATCCTCTTCGAAGGATTTCTGTTCAAACGTCGGGTGTGATCGGCGTACGTGAGATTTCAAAGCGATCTGCCCACGCGTATTAAACTGTCTTGTACTATCCGACTCCGACTTAAAACGAACATCTGCCTACGGTTGGATTAACGACCGAAAGCTAGAGTATTGATAGGTCAGAGTCACGGAAAGAGGTGATCGCAACAGTCTTCATTCGAAACATACAGTAGTGACACGCTCTTGATTACTCCGCCTTTTGCAGCCAGAGAGAGAGAGAGAGAGAGAGAGAGAGAGAGAGAGAGAGAGAGAGAGAGAGAGAGAGAGAGAGAGACGGACGGACAGACAGACAGACAGACAAACAGACAGACAAACAAACAGAAGAGACAAAGAGACAGAAAATAGAGACAAAGAGAAAAGAGACAGAGACAGACAGACAGAGACAGACATCAGAGACAGACAGAGACAGACAGACAGAGAGCATGGACAGACAGACAGAAAAAGAGACGGAGAGACAGAGACCCTTAGCAGACTTTGGGTAGCCGGTGTACAGTGTAAGCTCAAGATGAGACCTGCTCTCGAAAATAATTATTCAAACAGAAGGGATTTGGACAGTAATTTACTTCGAGAGGTCTTCTTAAGAGCGGACAAGTCTTAAAGTTGAACGAGCAAGACAACAGTCAGTGGCGTTGGAAGACAAGATTCGACTGATACCTATAGGCTGTGACGCCCTCAATACGCGATATTATATTTGCCAACAATCTGCTGTTGAAACTGCAAAACAAGAGATGCAAGAATCTACGACATAGAAATATTACATGTAAATTGTGGACCCGAATGCGTTGAGAAATATTTCAGCTGCGTGATATCATTCTTTGTCTTCTTGACCTCTGGTAGGTTTGCTTCTGTATTCTCCTTTGTATTCTTGTTTTTGCTTTGACAAAATAATAATGCATGACTAATCCAGTATCTTATAGTATATAGTACTTAGGTTCTCTAAAAAGCATTTACACTAGTAGCCATTACTATCTTTTTATCTAATTTAATCCATCTATCGACCATTTTAGCATTAAAAATGTCGATTGTGTCTTCCAGTACCGCTTCTGAAACAGTTTCATGTCATATCACCGGGTTCAGTTATATCATCCTGTTGCGTTATACTGAATTGTATAAGATGCTGAAACCTTTCTGCTGGAACTTCCACTTTGTTTGTTAGTATTTTATGTTTCTCGATTAAATCTTCACTTTCTTTTTTAAAAGTTAATCCACAGCGTTTTAGCCTGTCTTTATAGTTTAGTCTTTGAAATAACTCTAATTATTTTAAAATAAACCTCAGTACTAGAGGATACTAGATTTGGATGAGTGCAACAGTGGTTCTCACACAGGGCAGACCCTACTGAACCACTCTAAACCTTATTATTATTATTATTATTATTATTATTATTATTATTATTATTATTATTATTATTATTATTATTATTATTATTATTATTATTATAAACCCTTTGATCATTTTGTTGTTGTTCTGCGTTGAGCTCTTTCTAAAGCCTCTACACCCGTATGTTTTACTTCAAAATGGATACCATGCCTGATACAATATACAGTATATAGGCTACAGAATATACAATATTCTAAATATGGGCGTACCATTGTTTTGCAAAGTCTTAATGTTACATCATTTTCTCTCCACGCTGTCGTTCTTTTGATCCTACCCAGAATTCTATTGGCCTTCTTCGCTGCCTCTGCAGGTTTTATGCTGTGAACAGTTCTACAGATAATTAAAACTTTCGAAATTGGATTTCTCCGCTAGTTTCCGAGACATACGACGTCTTACTCCACTGCTACTTTTTGTTGAAAATCCACTCACCTGTGATGTTTGAACAAATAAAACGAAACTCTTTTTGACGAACACGACGAAGCTGACGCCTAAATATTTCTCCTCGGCATGGCTATTTCTACAATTATCAATTAGAAGGGTTGTCGGTTTATTCTGGGGGTTCCCTGCTGAAAAAGTCTGACAAGCAAAAAAGATAATCCCTGGCTCAGATTGGGGGGGGGGCGGTGTTGAGGGGTGTACAAATATCTCTGCTCCTCGGTTGTCACATTTGGTCCCTTCCCGCATAACTCGAAGCAGGGGTCCACCTCCTAATTCCTCCCGAAATATGCATCACAGAGCACTTATCTGTTTTGAAAAGCATGTCTGTCAATTATATGACCATTGATATAGTCTATGTAGGTACTAGGTACTCTTGCAGCATCTCTTCCTTTGGTTCACAGTCGCTCTCTCCACACAGTTTTGCATCGTCAGGACATCTTGAAATTTTCGACAACGTCATTGATAAATACCGAAAACGACAAAGACGGTAATCGTTTTGCGAATTTATCATTATTGAAAATTAATCATCTAAAAATTGTTATGCATTGCGAACGCCATTTATTAGGCACGAATGCTTCTTGTGGCAGGAGCATTATTATGATCATTATAACACGTTTACGACACGCAGTCACGAAAAATATATCACGCCGCATAAAATGGTATATTAAGCCATACCGAAATGACAGCGGACACAGGTGTAACATCACCAGCACATAATAAGAAGTACCACTCACATCTCGTAAAAGATGTGCTTAAGACCTTTGATAGGAAACTATGAAGACATGCAATTGTGCAAAACATGCGCAAATTAAATATAGTTAATTGCTTTAATGTTGCAACTTTCGTGTATAAAGAAAAAGTGCTTGTGTTGCAATATGAGGGATATTAGCTCAAATTAGTGGCTGATTTTTTTCTATATCGAGATGGGGTGGAGCAGTGGCGGTTCCACGTGGGGTATGAGTTGAGATGCATCCCCACCGGACTTCTTTTTTCTTGTCAAACATATTTTTGGGTAAAGGTTTAGTAAAACTACGAGGAAAATTTCCCCGTTGTCAGTCTTTTCGGCAAAGTTTAGTGATTGTTTTTCATTCTCTTTTCATCCCCCACCAACTTCTTATGAACTCATTTCACCACACCCTCCCCACCAAGAAATCCTAGAACCGCCACTGGGGTGGAGCAATTGTTTACTTCATAAGGCCACCAGGCGCACACCAGTAGCTAAGGATGCCGTAATCCAGTGCTGTCTAACCTGAGACCCGCGGGTCACATGTGGCCCGCGGGCTGATTTTACGTGGCCCACCAGAGCTCAAGCAATTTTATTTCGGCAATTCAAGTGAGAAATTAAGTCAATGGTCTAACCATCAGTGTTTTGAAACAGAGCTGGACTCAGGCCTATTCATCAGTCAATTGAATCAGTCAACCTTTACATACTTTCCAGCAATTTCGAACACTGCACAAGAATTTTCGCATCTAGTTAAAAGTGAGCAGCGATACATTCTACAGATAATTAAAAATTTTGAAATTGGATTTCTCCGCTAGTTTCCAAGACATACGCAGTCTTATTCCTCTGCTACATTTGGTTGAAAATCCATTCACTTGTGATGTTTCAACAAAAAACGAAACTCTGACTGACGAACAGTTATAGCAAATCTAACGAGGGCTGCAGTTACGCAATATCGATTGCAAATAACAAATTGGGGGCTGTCCATTAATTATGTCAACAATTTTTGGGCAATTTTTGACCCCCTCCTCCTTGTCAACAACTGTCAACTTTCAGTTACCCTCCCCCCATAATTACGTGAAAAAATTTTTACCCCCGCAAGATCAATGACAGGTCCCAATAACAAGGTTATTATTTTTTGCGGTGATGATCGTTTTTCCCATTTTTGTTCGTCGAGTGTCAAAATTTGATGTTTATGTTTATGACCTTTGCCATGCTTTTTTCCATTGTAATAAGTAGTATTCCATGAAATTTCCTAGTTTTTGATTATTTGTAAAAAGTGAAATCGTTGACGTCAACGTCTCTTGACGCCCTCCCACCTGTCAACAACTGTCAAACTTTTTCAAGCCCCCTCCCCCTAAATTGTTGACGTAATTAATGGACAGCCCCTTGTGAGTATTATACATAGCCAAATATCTCACTAAAAACGTGATCGTTAACATTAACGTGAACATTAATTGCTATAACCATGTACACTGAACAATAATATTATAAGCATGGATTATTGCTTATTAAGTTTATATTAAGAGAAATAATTGTTATAGTCGCTGCTTTTAGTCTATTTAAGGCCAACCTTTAGGCCTAAGACTAATCCTGTGGCTCTCGGTTCCAAGAAAAATTTCAGCGCCCCTTGGTGTCAAGAAGATTGGACAGAACTGCCGTATTCGATAGCAAAGCAGAAACACACAGGGGAGGATCCAGGAATTAAATTTAGAGGGGACACTTCATGTTCCAGCCACCCCACCTCCCACTCTGCCTTGACCCGTCCTTTGAATATGCATGTTGTTAAAATGTATTTAAAGGAAAAGAAAAAAACGGTACTATCTTATTTACCTCGTACCTTTATAACTTTTTGGCGTTTCACCAAGACGATGAATTAACAAGCAAATATGGGGGGAGTGGAGGGGGAGTCGGAGGGACAAGTGTTCCCCCTGTAGTTCCTCTCGTGGGCAGACAGCAGCAATCGCACGATAACGACAGTAAGTCATTATTCCTACCACTGGATCTAATGGCTCCAGTAAGTTGTCCTTGGAGTCACCGCGCAACATAACAGGACGCTTATCGATTATAGCGACGTCGTCGCCACAGCCGCAGGAAGACAACTGAACTTGAAAATGAAAATTTTTACAACATGCGACAAAGCAGTTAACTGCAGACAGAAAAGATACATTTAACCATTGAATACCCGATCTCTTATACATGCATACATGTCTGTCTGCATGCATATATGGTTGTCTGACTGACTGTATGTATGTGTATGTATGTATGTATGTATGTAGGCTATGTATCTGCGTATGTATGTATGCATGTATGTATTTATACACATCTGTCTGTTTTAATTTATGTATGTATATATATATATATATATGTATGTAGGCCTATGTATGTGTGCGTGCATGTCTGTCTGAATTAATGGAGTATGTACGTGTACATGTATGCATGTATGTATGTTTGTATGCATGAAGGCTATGTATGCATGTAGACTATGTATGTATGTATGTATGTATTTATTTATGTATGTATGTATGTATGTATGTATTCATACACGTCTGTCTGTCTGAATACATGGATGTATCATGTATGTACGTATATATTATGTATGTATGTATGTATGTATGTATGTATATGTGTATGCCTGTCTGCCTGTCTGAATGCATGCATATATGTGCGTGCATAGATACGTATGTATGCACACAGGTAAAATTTCTGATCTGTGAAAATATTTTTCAAGAATGAAGAAATTGCTTGCCGTAGACAAACATTGACGGGATGCAATTCCAAAAGACGCAAAATTGAAGGAACATCGAAACGCCCGTACAAAGGACAAAAATTATGGCTTTATGGAAAGTCTACACCAGAATCGACAGATAAAAAGCAGTAGATTGTCTGGGCGAACATTTTTTTCACGCCTCCAGAAGCGGGTGGCTGCCAGAGCTGGCTGGCAAAGGCGACTGACTTTCGTTGACAGCGTCCTGGATTCGAAGTCGATGTCTCGATGTATACACAGTGGAGTCAGACTTCGATGTCTTCTATATTGACAACGTTTTTGTCGGATGTCGGAGTCGTTATTGACTTCGGCGGGACGTGGGAAGTCACGTCGTTCCGTTCCGTGTCTGCCTCTGTGACGCCCTCGTTGTCTGCGTGTTTGTTCGTCTTGTCGTCGCCGGATAATTTCCGTTTTACGTGTTCAGACGCAGTCTTTACACTCAATTGTAGCTCCTAAGACAAGGGGTGTTACATAATAATAATAATAATAATAATAATAATAATAATAATAATAATAATAATAATAATAATAATAATAGTGATATATAATAATAACAACGCTTAGAGTGATTCAGTAGGGTCTGCCTTGTGTGAGAATCACTGTTGCACTCATCCAAATCTACTATTCTCTAGCACTGAGGTTTATTTTGAAATCATTCACACTCGTGAATACATAATTTGGAATTTTCACATATTTAAAATCGACTTTTTATTTCACGATAGATTAGAAAACCGGCAATATTGGGTAGTGGATGGTAGTTTGAAGAATACTTAAGAGATGTTCAGGCCCCATCAGAAGGGGCCAGGCAAACCATCTAGCCCGAACCTCTGCTTAAAGAGGGGACCTCAAAACAATGGGCCCAAATATATTAAAATTAATTTCTGTAATACTATATAGATAGTTAGTATTTCTGATAAGTATTGAACTATGTAAATTATAAGTAGTGTCTTATTTCTCTAATGCAAATCTGATATCAAATGCCCGGATACCTGTTGAACGACTGAACCCGATGGATTCATTATTATTAAGAGTTAAGAGACCTAAAATTTGTACATGGTCCTATAGTCTCGATCTGACATTTGAATGAGTCTGCAGCTATTCAACAGATAATGTCGATTGGACAATTTTAACTTTCATAATTTGCAGAAAAAGGAAAGAATAGACAATATTAACGAATGGTGCAACATGGACATACATGAAACTTATAAAGCCACACAAGATAGAGACGAATGAAGGAGGCGAACTCAAATTGCATTAGACACCAACGGGTATTGCGCCAATGAAGATGAACGAATGAATGAATGAATGAATTAATGGATGGATGGATGGAGATGGATGGATAGATGTATAGGTGGATGGATGGATTGATGAATGAATGAATGAATGGATGGATGAATGGATGAATGGATGAATGGATGGATGGATGGGTGGATAGGTGGATTGATTGATTGATGGATGGATTAATATGGATGGATGAAAAACGGTCTGTTGAAGATTGAGTTGAAATATCTACCTCAGATACTTCGTTTGATTTTGCAATGAGCAGTTGGAAGCCGTCTTGAATGGCAGCGATGACCCCGGCCAGCCAGGCCAAAGCGAGGAAAATCCAAACGCCGACAGAAATACGATATATCGAGCAGTAATCCCCAACACAGTTCCAAGCTGGAGACAACAATTCAACATACACTCAAACGCTCACTGGTAGAGAACAACAGGTCAAATTAATTATAGAGATTTTCACAAAGATCAATTAATTATCATTGTCTTCTAAATCACCTGAAATCACGTGATTAATCTTTGCTATTAATTATTATTCCGGTACAGAGGGAATCACTGCGATATTTGTGAGTGAAAAAATATGGATAAGCAGAGTTGTTCTGCATCAGGCACTTTCAACTTTCACCCGTTCTCTTCGATCATACTACTTATCTCTCTCCAACGGTTTTGTACAAATTCAACAGCCGGCCCCAGTCCGAATAGGGGGGGGACGTGCCCCCATACGGCGTACGCCGATGGTTATTATATCATCGATGTCTTAGAGTTCTTTCAGTCGTTGAAGTCTTTTGTGCAGAATTTCGCATCAAACACATGCTTGCCGCAAGAATTCAATATAACGTCTAGAATCATTTGTAAACCTTTTAATTCTGTAGGCAAAAAATCTATCGCACTCTTTACTGTACTGTACTGTACATAGCCAAGCTGTTCTTAATCAGTATCAGGGCGTTTTAAAGCCTTTATTTTCAAGCACAATGATAGTATTTGCATGTACAGCGAATTCTTAAGGATACAATTTCCCCTGTTATCGGCTCTACTTAGAACTTCGTTACTTATCTACTCGTGCGGTTAAATCAGTGTAGAGCGAGATAAGACGAGGAACTCAGTACTGCAGGGAAAGACCAAAGATGTAGATTGTACTATAGTATCCTTAGCTTCTAAAGACTTAGTAAACAACCATATATACGGCTTAACTGAAATCATACGAATTGGGTTATTAGAGCGTAAAGAGATTGGTTTAATCTGCTCAAATTGCACCAGCTTTAACAAAACGGTAAAATTGTCTTTGATTTTTTGCGTCTGGATTTCGATATTCAACAAATGAAACTGCATCTCTTTGCATGCATAACTTCGACAAAAATTAATGGCAATCATTGAATATTGAAGTTAATAACTTCCGTATTCTATCTTAATTTTCAAGAGGACTTTTAAAATGATAGATAATTTGCAGCACGTAATGACTTTGTTAGCTTTGAAATGATAGTCAAGGTACTGCAGAAGCATAACAACCACGGCATGGTGGGAAAGGTTACAGGTTCTTCTGTAACAACAATCTTATGTTGAATCACACAGCCATCAAATTTATAATGCTCGCGTTAAATGTAACGCATAAGATTATTTGATTATTTAGTATAAATCTTATTGTGTTTGTTTTGTTACCAAAAATCAAAATAGTAGTTTATTTCGTAGACTACCTGCAACATAATCTCCAAAACCGACTGTGGTAGCCGTAATGAGACCAAAGTACACGGCTGTACCGTAATTCCATCCTTCCAGTGCCACGAAAATTCCAGCCGGAATGAGGAGGAACAATATGAAGCCGATGGCAGTGATGATGATCGTGTGAAGCAGCTTGTGAACTTTCGGTTGGCTCTCGCCGAGTTTCCAGTTGATTTTTCCCGAGATGTTCTTCAGCACATCGCCGATGCCAACAAGCATCGCCATGGTGAAAGGAATGCCGATTATGGCGAAGAAACAGCAGAAAAGCTTACCGCCCATCGTCGTTGGGGTCACATTACCATAACCTGGGAAAGAGAAGAGTTACGATACCATAATCTGTTAGAAAGAAGAGTTACGTTATCATAACCTGTTAGGAAGAAGAGTTGCGTTATCATAGCCTGTTAGAAAGAAGAGTTACGTTATCATAACCTGTTAGGAAGAAGAGTTGCGTTATCATAGCCTTTTAGAAAGAAGAGTTACGTTATCATAGCCTTTTAGAAAGAAGAGTTACGTTATCATAGTCTGTTAGGAAGAAGGGTTACGTTATCATAGCCTGTTAGAAAGAAGAGCTACGTTATCATAGTCATAGTCCGTTAGACAGAAGAGTTACATTACCATATCTTGGTAAAGAGAAAAGTTACGTTACCATAGTCTGTTAGGAAGAAGAGTTACATTACTATAGTCTTTTAGACAGAAGAGTTACGCTACCATAGCCTGTTAGGAAGAAGAGTTACGTTATCATAGCCTGTTAGAAAGAAGAGTTACGTTATCATAGTCAGATAGACAGAAAAGTTACATTACCATATTTTGGTAAAGAGAAGAGTTACGTTACCATAGTCTGTTAGGAAGAAGAGTTATTTTACTATAGTCTTCTAAAAGAAGAGTCACGCTATCATAGTGTAGAAAGAAGAGTTACATTTTCATAACCTGTTGGAGAGAGAACAGTTACATTGCCATAGATTGTCAGAGAGTGTTTATTGATTGGGACTTTATTCACAATTAACAGCCGTTGGGGCCTATGTCTCATGCGCACATAAAAACCTTCTCGAAGCAACGCAGTGATCAAAAGAATAGCGCTCTCGTGTTTTAACGGGCTCGGCTAACGCGGGCTTTTTGTGTCCAAGTCTAAGCCTATATTTTTAAAATTTCTCGAGGCTTTAGACCCACAGCCGATGTCTTTGGATCGATGTATTACGACTACGAGTCTAATTAGGTGACATGGGCGTATTTAGAAAGGCTTAAAGGGGTACGCTGAAATTTGAAAAGTTCGAAAAATAACTTTGATTCTATGTACTGCAAGCGAAAAACCGGTTATCACCCTTCTCAAACGTGGTGACAAGCAAAAGAAGGTTAACGTCCGCGTAGCAGTCTTTAAGTGCAACCGAAGGGAAGAACGAAAGACCAAAGGCCAAAAACCAAAGAGGTACGCTATGGCTCAGGAGCGTACCCCCTAAATGCGCCACTGTTAGGTGAATAGTACGGCGCCTGCAGTATTTGCATTGGTCTGTCTCTAGAACAGATATACTGTTGAATATGTCTCTTGGCCTTCGGACATACGGTTCTGATTTCATGATCAAGAAGACCGAAGCACATTCTGTCGTGAATATAGCGTGTCGTTGACTCATGATATGATCAACCTGCTACACAAATGCGTACTTTAACAAGCGCTGTATAAATGCACGAGATTATATTTAATTATTTAATCATAGAAATCTGAAGCAATCATAACATTATAAACCGGCTGAGACATATATCATCTAACATATATCATTTGAGTATCATTTTTCAGAATCTTCAAAAGACGCGCTATAAAAATATTCTGTCACATTGCATTACAATACATGTTTATATCTGCTGCCTTTTGTCCTTTAGATCTATTCTTCTATGTGAAACTTCTACGCTCATTTGGATGATTTAACAGCAGCGTGTTGATCATGCATAAATAATAAGATTCATTGTTGTCATACAGATGCCTTATATCTAATCAGATTAATAGTAGCTTCTATAGCGCCATTATAATAATGCGCCTGGCAATACATCAAATTACAGTACTTTACAGGCAGAAATACATGGCGTAGCCTACGGATGCAAGAAAATACTTTTGAACGTAGGTAGATACTTTTCTAGCACTGGTACTTAATTGATACACAGAAATGGCAGTATCTAAACGGTTCTCAATTCGCGACACCGACGGGGGTCGTTACAACTGTCATTGTCTCTTTTTTGCGCAAAAAAATCGATGGATCCGACAATTGGAATATTCCAAACATTTTAATCGTTGGTTTACATTATGAACGAAAATGATTTGCGGTTGGGGGTCGCCACATAGCAATAATCCGTCTCTGTCGATATCCATTGCAAAAAGATGGATCCGTGGATATCCCAATCGTTGGATTGCTTCGATAGCAATAATCCGTCTCTGTCGATATCCAGGATCCTATTGGCGATAGAAGTAAGATTGTCCAAAGTAACGCACGGATACCTAACTGTGCGTAAAAATAGACAAACTTATCAAAATCAGGCAGTCGATACATGTTCAGATTCAAGAATACACTGCCAATAACCAAAATCAATCATTATAATTGACGTTTTTCATTCGAAATGTTTGCCTTTTAAAAAGGTAAACTGGCTAGTTCAGGGGCGGTTCCACGTTGGGGATGACTGGGGATGCATCCCCCACCAGCCCACCAAATTGCGTCTTAAGTGGAAGATGATCGTTTAAACGGATTAGCCTTGATGTATATCCTCAAAAGATATGGTCATATCCATAGACAATGCCATCGACAAATTCTCTTCCAGGAATAGAAAACTCGATTTTGTACTACGCCTCTGTACAACCAGACTAAAATGGCTTTTATAGATTGTCAATTCCGAACATTATATTTTATAAATCAAATCTACAGATTTCTTCTAAAAAATATACATATAATTCCTATGACAATTAGTGGGGTCTTCCTATAAATTTATTGCACACATCCACCAGCTTCCTAGAAATTCATTGCATACCCCTACCAAGAGTTCTTGGAACCGCCACTGGGCTATTTGTTGGTTTTTGCAAATAGATTGGATGATTTTATATGAATATACCAGCCAGATCGGCGTTTCACCGGGAAAATGGTTCTATAACAGTTTGTTTGAATTAAGAGAAAATGTGCTCTGCTCCGAATGCTGCTGCGACTAACTACAGAAAAGCGAATGATATCGAATAGCTGATTAGCAGATCTTATTGCAGTGGAGTAGTAGTAGTAGTAGTAGTAGTAGTAGTAGTAGTAGTAGTAGTAGTAGTAGTAGTAGTAGTAGTAGTAGTAGTAGTAGTAGTAGTAGTAGTAGTAGTAGGGGTTCACGTCCTGTGACTGGCCGGTCGCGAGTTCGAATTTGGTTCTAGTTAGCGTACAGTGTAGCGACGTTTGGACAGTGGACAAGTTGTTCAACTCTAAGGGAGAAAAAGACAACGGGAAACCAGCTCATTCATCTAATCTCCGGAGTGATAAGTGCCATTGGTCTACGTCAGAGCTGGAAACTCACATCATCATCATCATCATCACCATCGTAATCATGATCATCATCATCATCGCGTATTGGACAATATCAACAAATATTTGCGATTTATGGCGCATAACACGGAGGCAAGTCCAGTTTGACTTTGTATTATTAACACTGATCATTAGGCAGAGCGATTCATCTTCGAATGGGGATAATCCATGATAACACTGCCCCAGGATAAACACCTAATCGTCTTAATGGAAGAAACGGGACGAAGGATGAATACCGTTCAACAGTTTCACCAGCTGTGTGCCAATGGCACTTGGATATCTGGCAAAATACTTCTAACCACGTTGAAGAATTGCAAACCAGGTGCATAAAGTCGATCATTTTGATTTTTTATTATCTGAATCTATTTATCCACTTACATGTACGCTACCATAACCTGTTAGAAAGGAGAGTCACGTTATCCATAGCTTGTAAGAAAGCAGAGTTACGTTACCATAGTCTGTTAGAAAGAAAAGTTATGTTACCACAACTTGTTAGAAAGCGGAATTACGTTATCATAACCTGTTAGAAAAAAGTTACGTTACCATAACCTGTTAGAAAGAAGAGTTGCGTTACGATGGCCTGTTAGAAGAGTTACAATGTCATGGTCTTAATCAGTTTTGACCTAAAACGTCTAACGGCGCCTGAGCTCGGTGCTGCTGCATAGCGTTGCTGAATCGATTTTCTGTATTTTATTAACCCACATTTAATATCCCGGGTTTATTATCAATGTTATCGACTCGCAGGTTCCTCTTATTACTGCGAGGTCGTTAGCATTGTTATTGGATCTATCAAATGATGAATTGAGGATCAAAAACTACCCAGGTCAATTCAAATGGAATTTACGTTATAGTGATGACTAACTGAACGAGGCATTTATGCCATTGTATGCTGAGAAATGTTGTTACTATTTTGTAGACGCAACGACATGAGATTACGCAGCAAGAGCGTGATGTGAAAGAATGGCCTAGTGTAAGATAGTGGCTCTCAACCTCTCACTCAGCGCAAATCTTACCGAACCACTCTAAACCCTGTTATTATTATTATTATTATTATTAGTATTAGTATTATTATTATTATTATTAGTATTAGTAGTAGTATTTGCATGCTAAAATTACTTCGGGAATTATTATAGCGTTGATGGGCAAATGTGTTTCACAACAAGAATAGAATCTGCCTTTTCGAATTAGGCTATAAATCAGAATTCTGACAAGCATTTGCAGAATTAGTGGTGAATGGATAACAATGTCTCAGACATGGATATTTTACATCCCTAATATCCCAACAACAACAACAACAACAACCCCCAATCTGAGACCGACACCCCCCCAATCTGAACCTGAGATGACCTTTTTTGCTTGTTAGACTTTTTGGCAAGGACCTCCAAAATATACCTCCCCCAAATTGATAATCCTAGAAATAACCCTGGTCTCAGATATAGAATATTCTCATAAGGACCGATCTTTCTTAAGCCGTGGCTCCATAAGGGGATATGTCACGGAAATGTATCCCCTAAGTAGTTACCCGGACAATATCCGCGTGAATGATACGCTGGCATTAATCGACGAGGGTTCTACTTTAAAATATATCCTCAAAACATTTTTTTGGACAAAATACTCCACCCGGATATATTCGAGCGAATATGTTGGCATTCATTCAAGCGGATAATAAAACCGAATATCTTTGCCGTTCAACCAATCAACTTCTAGGTAAGTAGGTCATCGTCAGATTGACTGCCAGGTCTTGCGTCAACTAGAATGGTTGTGCGACATTAAAATGACTTCGCAAAATAATTAATTGCCGAAACAGCATCAACGGTCTGACCGAAACTTTCTACGTTTTCGATACTTCTTTCCAATCGAAAACGCAGCTTTAAAACGCACGTCAACCAGGGGCGTACCCAGGAATTTGATTTGGGAGGGTATAAATAGTTTGGGTGGGTATAAATCTTAACTATAAATCACATAAACCATATAAACTGCATATAACCACATGTAAATCACATAAAAAACTTTAAAGTAGACTGATTTTGGGGGGTATATATACCGATACACCCCCGTCGCTACGCCCCTGACGTCAACACCCGAATTGCGACAGTCCTGTCGTCCGCCATCTTTGCAATGGGCGTGACTCCATTTTATCCTAAGGTTCCACCGCCTACTGTCTGTCCGGGAACAACGCAGTACACTCGTAGGATCTACAACAGGGTGGGCCAGGTGGGGATCAATATTTAGGCCCAATGGGTAACAATGTGTTTGGCCTACCCAGTTTCAGAGATATCTTTACACAACTAAAACCCCAAATCCCCAATATATTGGCATAATATTGCTGAGATGTCACAGATGTGGAAGACCATTCAAAATTATTATATTTACATAATGTAACTGTGGTTTTTCAATGATCGATTGATCTATCGCATGTCAGAATCTTGAGAAGGGAAGGGGTCCACCCAATATTTGGTTTAAGCCTCCTATTAACACATCCCTCCAAAATACCCCCAACGATCAACTGAGAGCAACAGAAATAGCCTGATGTATCCTTGTCAGAAGGGACGGAGGGGAGAATATATCAACACCCCAAAATTGACGATCCTAAAAATAACCCTGATGTCCCCCACGGGAGCTGTACCCTTACCAAGCTTCAAAAACATTGGTCTATAACGAATCTTTGTTCTATATCGATAGATGAACTAACCTACCGCGTGCCGAGCAAATTAAAACGAAGCTCTGATTAACGATTTCGAGCTTTGAGACAAACAGTGTTGCATATACTGTAGGCCTGTTATGAGGGGAGATTCCCCAACCCGTTTCCGGGAATTGCCCTTTCCAAAAAAAATATCGCATGGACTAACAATTTTTTGCATTGAATGCCCTCCCCTTCCAGTCAGTTCCCCAACAGTGGCGGCTCA
>CM030866.1:5655450-5775450 GCA_018105865.1 Metaphire vulgaris | reverse complement strand
ACCCCTTAACCGGGCAACTATTTGTAACTCAATGCAAATGGACGAGCGTGACTCGGGGCGCCCACTTAAGAGGTTAAGCCATCGGAACTGACGGATTTACGTGTAGCTTGAAACTGTTCTGTCCCTTATTAAGCGCCATGTCCGTCTAGACTCTAGACTCTAGACAGTTGCGGATCCACCATGTTGACGACTGGGGATGCGTCCCCACACCTGAGTTTTTTGCTTGTCTACCCATTTTTGCGGTGAATTTATAAAAAATCTACTGAAAAATACTGCGGGTGACGTTTTTGTTGCTTGTCAGCCTTTTACGGCAAGGCTTGTTAACATTTAGTGGGCAAAACACTAAGAAAAAAAGTCTACATCTTTTTTTTTCATTACTTTTTAAAACTTTGCACCCCCCACCAACTTCCTATAAATTTTTGTATCCCCCCCACCAAGAATTCCTGGAACCTCCACTGAGTCTAGATGCAATTCGATAGCAGATAGCGAAGATAGGCCTATTACATTGATGGAGCAATGTTCCGACAGGCCTTTTCTCTTGGCAGACTGACACTTTTGCATTTTGAGTCGCCATCTAACGTCTCAACTGAAATCGATTCCAACTGAACGGAGTCGGTGATTTCGTTTTTTTCGGTGGTTTCGGAACGTTCACTTTCTTCTTTGTCGTTGTTTTCTGCCGATGTTTTCTTTGAGGTTTTTCGCTTTAAAATCAAGAGATGAACATATCGTTTAGCGCTCGGTTAGGTTTTCATGACCTCACTGCTATAATATAAACCATTTTGAGATTCAGCCATAGTAATAAAAAATTCTTTTACGCCAAGCAGTATGTGCCACGTTTAGCCTGTTTATTTTACAGTTCTGATATCTAAAGCAACACTTTTCTAATGCAATTGTCTATTATCTGTATCTTGTTATAGGTTATTATCTTTGCATCCATGGCATCAGTTCTGACTCGCTATTCCATTCAACTCTGTTCTGTTCCATATTCAATTCCACCAGTAGAAAATAGCGTAAAATAATATCAGAGACGAGAAGAAGATGCGTATTGCGTAATCTTTGTTTTTAAATTCAAGCTGCGAATTTCAGATATCGAAAACGAATAGAGAGGAGGCTTAATGTTTCAATCGGCAAGAGAATAATTAACGCTGCTCCTCAGTTTACCACCGCCCTCTCTCTCTCTCTAGCGAGTAAGGCTGAGTCGATCTTAGGGCTCCTGCGGGGATCGAACTCGCGACCTTCTTGTGCTCCATCGTCCAACGCTGTTACCACTCTGCTAACTTCTCTCCCTAAATGGTATTACGAGTATTTGTAATCGCCTACTTTACATCTTGCGATGATTTTCGAAATGAGAGCCTGGAGTCCTTCCTGTATGGTTCCGATCACTCCGGCCAACCAAGCCAATCCGAGAAAAATCCAGATGCCAACGGAGATGCTGTAAATCCAACAGGGGTCGCCTTGACAGTCCCACGCTTTAAAAAAAGAAGAAAAACATAAAATATTCAGACGACGGACTAAATTGCCTTCGCAATAAACATGTCTAAGATAATATTGCAACATGCCTAAGATAACTTCTTCTTCCTCTTCTTCTCCTCCTCCTCCTCCTCCTCCTCCTCTTCCTCCATCTCTTCTCTGTTTCTGGTTTTCCTTGTGTAAAGTAGTCATATATTGCTAGGATCAATATGCGAAAATGTCCAAACGAAGAGCGACTAGTTGAAGACGGAAAGTTAACCCCTTAACTGGGCAACTATTTGTAACTCAATGTAAAATGGACGAGCGTTACTCGGGGCACCCAGTTAAGGGGTTAAGAGAAGCAGATGAGCAATTTTAACTAATATAATAATTTGAATTAATTTTAATAAATCAAATGATATAAACTATTTACTTTAATTGTGCTTTGCTTTCAGTTTATCATTTTTATCTTCTTTTCCTCCTCCTCCCCTCTTCTTGTTCTTGTTCTTGTTCTTCTTGTTCTTCCTGTTCTTCTTCTTCTTCTTCTTCTTCTTCTTCTTCTTCTTCTTCTTCTCCATGTACCATGTCTTGCTACGTCGGCGACCATGGATGGATGGACTGATGGACCATGGACGCTCTTCTCTGTTTCTGGTTTTCCTTATCAGTTTGATTTTGTCTTTAGTTCTTGCCGCTTCTCTTAGGCTGTCTGTATACTTTATTTTTTGTCTTCCTCTTGCTCCTTCTTCTCTTTTTCCTGTTATTACTAGATTTTCCAATCCATCATTTCTAACTACAGTGTAGCTGTTCGAAAAATTCAAGCTGTTGCTTTCTGATGGTTTTGGCAGTTTTCTTTTTACACCAAAGGCTTTTAATACTTCCTCATTGGTTATTTTTTCTGTCCATTTTTTTGCATACGTTTGAGAAACCACATCTCTGCAGTTTCCAGTTTCCTTTCTGTTATTTTTGTCAGCGTCCATGTTTCTGATCCGTACATCAGAACTGTCAAAACATAGCTTTGAAGAATTCTGAGCCGTGTTTTTGTTGAAATATGTTCGTTTGTGAAGATATTTTTAATTTATGTAAAGGCTGTCCTTACCATTTCTATTCGGATTTCAATGTCTTTTTCACTTCTTTCATCGCTTGTGAAAATGCTTCCTAGATAGTTGAACTGTGTAACCTGTTTTATTTCTATCCCCCTGAATTCTATTCTGCACCTAGGAATTTTTCTCTGTCTTTGTTATTACAATATAGTACGTATTTTTGTATTTATTCTTAGTCCTTTCTTTTCACTCTCTTCTGTCACCCTGTCCAATATTATTTAGGCCTATAGCTTTCTTTCCTTATCTGATTATTATTATTATTAGTGTGGTGCCATCTGCGTATCGTGGGTTATTTATATTCTTTCCTTCCATCTTTATCCATTCTAATCCTTCTATTTCTTTTATGATATCTTCCCCATATTTTATCTGTAATAAATATCCTTGTCCCTTTTGAAATGTGTGTCCATATTCAGCTCCTATCGCTGCTTCTCGAAACATCTGCGTCCAGCATAAGTCTTTAAAGCCACACGCCCGCACATGAATATTCATGAGACTTTTGTCGTCCTATTTTTGGAAATGTCGACCGTTTTCAAATCCGGGCTTTTTCTGCACTTTTTAAAAACGCAATCTCGGCTTTTTCTATGTTTTGCGTAAAAACATATTAGGCTCCGCTCATGCCCATAGTTGGCTTCAGCCGTTAAGCAGGCCTGTATAGGCTTATATTCTCTCCTGTGTATTATTGCTCCAAGAGTAGGCCTACAATATATTTAAATATCCTCATGTTCTTCCATCGAGTGGTGCTATGTTCTCCAGACATTTCAACAGTTCTAGCTAATCTAGCTAATCATTTAAATAATAATAATAATAATAATAATAATAATAATAATAATAAATAATAATAATAATAATCATCATCATTTAATATAAGATTGAAAATGTTTTAGACTGTTATTCATATTTGGTATTATTACACGATTGGTAGCGCACGCTGTCACTAAAAGAGTGAAGAATCATAAACGTGGGGCAAGTTATAGGGTCGCTACGCAGTGGCTATGGTCAGATTCGAACCCGCTACCCCCGGTTCCGTGGATCAAATCCTACCACTACTCCACCCCACCCCCAAACTATTTAGGCCTAACTACATAACTCTATTTCGTTACTTTTATAATCAATACCGTGCAAGTTTATACTGATTCAAAATGTAATAATAATATTAATGTGATTTAAAGTGGCTTAGGAGGCTAAGTAAGCCTGTGTGAAAACCACTTTATAGTAACTCTCCACATTCAATAACCTAGTTTATCGAGATAGCCTTTGATATCCGTTTACTGTTTCAACTGTCACTCACACATCGTCCAAACTATTTCATTCTCACTAAAAAATCTTCTTTCTTGGACCCACCCTCTGCTTAAACAATTTGCATTTGTGGCCTTTTGTGCTGCTATAGTGTGCCAATGTAAAGAATCGATCGTATGGCACATCTACTTTCCCAGTCATGGCTCCAAATCAATTGTATTAGCCGATACAGTGGCAAGCATGCTGACCTGCTACATAGTCGCCGAACCCCACAGTGGAGGTCGTTATCACCCCGTAGTAGAGGGCCGAGCCGTACGACCATTCCTCGAGTGTCGTAAAAATCGCGGCCGGAACTAGCAGAAACAGGACGACTCCGGCGGCAGTGATCACAACCGTGTTGACGAGTTTGTCGTCGTGAAATCGATCCGGAAAGAACTTACGGTTGATCTTGGCCACCAGTTTCTTCAGCAGGTCGCCGATACCGACCAGGATGATCATCGTCAGCGGGATGCCGACGATGGCGAACAGGCAGCAGAATAGCTGACCGCCTGTCGTCGCCGGGGACACGGTGCCGTAACCTGTCGTCAAAAGAATTCAATTTGAAATTATTCTTGAAATTATTTTAGTTGCCTTAAATTGATCAACCGTTTCCTCTCAAGCTTGTTTTTGCATCTAATTGCGATTTGTGACCTGGCTTAACGTGAATTTCATTTGTCGTATATATTTATGGGGAATTTGATGGAATACTCTTGTAATCGAGCTTGGATGGATGTAGTTGTTGAGGGAAATAAACTGATTCTGATTCTGATTCTGATTTGTGACCTGGGCAGTGGGGGGATATGTGGTGGGGGGATGTTAGCAATAGCAGAAGGATGCAGTTGGGGATGTAGTAGTAGGGGATGCAGTTGGGCAGTGGGGAGAACTCCCTCCTTCCCCTACAGATCGCGCCCTGCGGAACCTAGTAGTAGAAGGTCGGTACTTGAATGGTCCGTCCTTGGTGGAATTTTGAGTCTTACCTTGGCCTTCTCTAGGAGAAGGTCGGGACTTAAATGGTCCGTTCCTTGTGGACTTTTGAGACTTACCGATCGTCGTAACAACTGTCATGGCGAAGAAGAGAGATCCGTGAATATCCCAGTTGCTTATTTCTTTCTCCTTCAAAAGACCCTCCCTCTCTTTCTCCAAAATGTGCGAAATGAATGTCGTAAGATTCTCAATTGGAACGGACGTGTGAATACCTACATACACAGATATTAACATTTTCTTAATCAATATACGAGCAACATTGAGCAATTGTCATATTCCCCTCAGTCTACAGTAGGACTTCGTTATAACGCGCTCGTTTATAATGCACCGCAAAGTACTGATCCATGTGATGTGCTAAGGTACTGGACAGTGTTTAATCTAGGCCGTTTCCGGGAGAAATTTGCCCTTTCCCCTCCCCAGAAATTTCAAATTCCCCCCGAAATTTCGGAATATTACATGGACTAACAGCGGCTCCTAGCAGAATTCCCCCAGAATCAGTTCCCCCGGCTTTGTCATTTCCAGGAATCTAGGGCTGGTTTTCAGTTTCCCAAAGTTCAAGAGTCATAGATTAAACACCATTGGAGCAGTAGCTCTGCTTGCCAGACATCGGATATAATATTTTCCTTAAATTTTTTTTTTTTGCTCAAGGCTACACGTTATTAACGAAGTTCTACTGTACATACATTATGTCAAAAACCAGTTAAGCAGTGGACTCTGCTTGCCAGACCTATGTCTCACAGAGAATTTTCCTAGATCAATGCATTTTTCAATTTTTTTGCAAAAGAATTGACCAACTCAAGTAGCTAACGTCATTAGGATTTATTATTTCTAAATAACCAACCATAATCAGGACACTTATAAGCTATATATTAAAATGTTATTCTGGAGTTTACTCAAAATCAGATATGGCAAATGGGTCTTACGTCAAAATGACCCATGTTTGACGTCCATGCGTTTGAACGATCTTGACCCATGAACCCATCGAGTCATTGACGTCAAGGGCCACCTCTGGATCAATGGCGATGTAATATCTACAATATGTTTTCAAAGCGTCAAAAATGCGTGATTTTAACTCGGCAAGTAGTCAAAAGTGGCGACATTATGTTGGCCTATTCTATATTATTTCTAAAATAACCAACCATATCTCAGGACACTTATAATAATAATAATAATAATAATAATAATAATAATAATAATAATAATAATAATAATAATAATAATAATAATAATAATAATAATAAATAATAATAAAATAATAATAATAAATAAATAAATAAAAATAATAATAAATAAAAATAATAATAAATAATAATAATAAATAATATTAATAACTTCATTTCAAATGGTTTTGGAGACATTAATAGTCTGTGTGAAAACTACTAATAAGCATTTAATTAGCATTTAATAACCCAGTTTTTCCAGATAACTTTTCAATCCATTCATTATTTCCACTTCCTTTCCGTCCAAACGGTTCCATCAATCCACCACCCTAACACTAAACTATGCTTTCCTTGATCCTGTGATTAAAATTTGTTAATTGGTCTCTCTCAGAATACTAGAATAGGGGCTGTCCATTAATTATGTCAACAATTTTTGGCCATTTTTGACCCCCTACCCCCATGTCAACAACTATCAACTTTCAGTTACCTCCCCCATAATTACGTCAAAAGCTTTTGACCCCCCCTCCAAGATCAACGGCAGGTCCCTATAACAAGGTTATTATTTTTGCGGTGATGACCAATTTTTCTTTGTTTTGCTCATCGAGTGTCAAAATGTGGTGGTGATGACCTTTTTTCCATGCTTTTTTCCATTGCAATAAGTAATATTCTACGAAATTTCCTATTTTTTGATTATTTGTAAAAAGTAAAATTGTTGACGTCAACTTCTCTTGACCCCTCTGTCAACAACTGTCAAACTTTTTCAAACCCCCCTCTCCCCTAAATTGTTGACGTAATTAATGGACAGCCCCCATACTGAGTAATCGGTACTTACCGATGAAGTCTGTGAGTATGGCGGTTAAATTGAAGTTCAGTTTCTTAGTTTTGAACAACAACTCTGTGTGTGATTCCAGCGACCAGAAGATAAAACCACCTGCAATCAGGTAGATGGATTCCACTAGTATCAGCACGAGCAGTACCACGTGTGGCATTGCTTGCTACCTGTTATTATCCCGAACCTTCAGTATCCCTGCTGATATCAGGTTGCTATACGTGATGCTTCCTAAATCAAATAAACCATACGCTGTATAGCTTTATATGCGCGTTCACTGTCAACGTTTGTATCCATTCTTATTACCGAATGGATATAGGCCTATACGTTTTTAGCGCTTTTAGTATCGGTATTAAAAAGTGTCTTGCGAAGCCAGTCTAGTCATAGCCCGGTCTGATCAAAACCAGTGCACTAAAATCCGATTTAGACTAGGTCCTCTTATTCACGGCAAAACCTCTGCCTTAAAATCTATCACAGAAGTTCTCGCAACTGAAAACGCAAGTTTAAAAAATACGACACGATTTCTAATGAACAAAAAACACATGTCTGAAACTTAGCCTATGACGCAAAACATAGTATATACTGTACAGTATAGTGTTTCCATATATTGTCTCCATATATGTATATATATACATATATATATATATATATATGCAGGTCAAACTTTTAGCCATTCATTGCATTACTAGGCACAGCACAAGTAGGCATATGCTATTATAGACTATATAATCACTTTGCTTTTACAAAATGTAGAAAAAATTTCCATTCTTCAACTGCCAACCTAAGGCACGCCTATCTGGGCTTCAGTTGCGTGTGATTTATAGGCCTACGGTGTTTAGGTGCATGCAACATGTCTTGAAGTTTATTTCTGTTAGGCTAGTGGCTGGTGATGCGTATTTTCGTGCGAAAAAAGGCAGGACTGTGACGGAACCGACCGGTTCGGTCCGGTTCAATAGAACCGTCTGTTAAAATTGCGACTCTATGCTATCGAACCGTCTGTTAGAATACTATGCATGGTCTGCGTTATCTTCAATACGTGTAGAAAACGTTTAGGCCTTTGGATCGGTAATTGGCTTTTCGGCGACTGTTAGTCTTATAGAAACTGCTGGCGTCGGGGTGACAGGTAACACCATGAACCAAACTGTTTATACGGCGAGTTCTTTAGAAGCTTTTGTTGTTGTTGCTGTCGTCCTCTCTTCAACTCTACAGTATATCATCAGCCTATCTTCTGTTTGGCCTAACTCGGTTTCTTCCTCTTTCTTAAATTTCATTCTATTCTTTTCTTTTCTTTCTCTGTTCATCAGTTGGACTATCACAGTTCGATTGTAGTCGTTTAGGCCGTCCGTTGTGTGTGTGTGCGCGTGCGTACGTGTCGGTGTATGCATGTAGCGTGCGTGTGTGTGTGTTCGTGCTTGAGGTGCTTTTTGTGTGCGGTTATTGTCTGCTTCTTGTCTGTTGCTTTGTACGTCTCTGTCCGTCTTGTCCGATCCCTGTTTCAACCGACAGTAATCGTCTGAGTGAGATCGACGACGCAACACCCACCGACGTCCGCCAAAAACCTCTTCTTCCTCTAACTCGCCCTCCCGCCCGTTCTCTCTCTCTCTCGCTCTCGCCTTCTCCTCCTTCTCGGCGCTTCCGGGCCGCTTCTCTCGTTTCCTGTTACGGCCCAGAACGCACCGCGGCTGACGACTTCCGGTCCTCAGTCGCCGAAACCGGAAGCTCTTGCCCGGCCAGCGAGTGACGTTGTCCGCTCGAAAGCAAACATCAGAATACAACGCTTATCAGGTCGTTGGCGTCTTTACTGCTTCCACGTTTTGGCGTTCTCTGCTGACTAGTAGTAGTAGTAGTAGTAGTAGTAGTAGTAGTAGTAACAATAGCAGTACTATTATTATTATTATTAGTAGTAGTAGTAGTAGTAGTAATAGTAACAATAGCAGTATTATTATTATTAGTAGTAGTAGTAATAGTAACAATAGCATTATTATTATTATTATTATTATTATTATTATTAGTAGTAGTAGTAGTAGTAGTAGTAGTAGTAGTAGTAGTAACAATAGCAGTATTATTATTATTATTATTAGTAGTAGTAGTAGTAGTAGTAGTAATAATAGTAACAATAGCAGCATTATTATTATTAGTGGTAGTAGTAATAGTAACAATGGCAGTATTAGCAGTAGTAGTAGTAGTAGTAGTAGTAGTAGTAGTAGTAGTAGTAGTAGTAGTAGTAGTAGTAGTAGTAGTAGTAGTAGTAGTAGTAGTAGTAGTAGTAGTAGTAGTAGTAGTAGTAGTAGTAGTAAACTTATTTAGCGCCATTGTAGTAGTACATCAGCACCAGTCGATGGTCCCTTCAGTAAAAAATCATAGTCGTGATCTTGTCCGTGGTGATTTCGAGGTTGTAACCGTGGGCGGATCAACGGAGGGGGCCACTGGAATACGTGCCCCCCAAACACATCTCAGATGTTTTCTTTGTTGAGTTCTCATCATGGCAAAGCCCCGAAAAATGATAAGAACACGAACTAAAAATGATAATTTTGAACATGCGTCGAACTAAGTGGCGGCTAAGGGCAGAGTGTCGTGCATCTTGCCCCCTTTCAGTGACTTAATGCCTTACTTTGACAGCATGCATGATTCATTACATGCCAAATCCTAGAGCCGCCAAGTATATGATTGTGAATAATATTGGGTGGCAAAGTTTCCCACAACTGAATGAACTCCTGGATCCGGCCCTGACTGGACGTGAACCTGCCTAAGAGACAATCAGTTTCCAACAACTAGAAGCTTCTGAGGTTTTATATTTTGTCCGCAGAATTATCTGCGTTATTATAATGCATAATAAGCGATCGCCCTTTTGCAATATTTCCAATTAGATCGAATATAAATTTAGGCGATAACAGGAAAAATAGCGAGGACAGAGCAACAGAAAGACGAAGAATAAAGCATACATAGAAGAGAAGAGATACAAGCTACAAGAGAAGCAACAAGAACTAAAGACAACATCGAACTGATAAGGAAAACCAGAAACAGAGAAGAGTGGAAATCCATGGTCGCCGACGTAGCAATACATGGCACACGAAGAAGAAGAGTTTGACAGAGATCGACAGAGAGAGAAACAGAGACAGACAGAAAGACAGACAGACACATTGCAGATTTAATTTGGAGCGTTAAACACAGAATCAACCACCAAAAAACCAAATTGCGATTAATTTCTAATGGCACAAGTAAGACTTTCAAAGCTTCGTAGAATTTAACACGACAGCCTCATTAAGTCAACACGATAGGATAAGCACATTTTTAAAATGCATTAACCAATCTTCATTGGTAATGTCTTTGCCATAGGCTACTTCGTCGTTTGGCTGATACTTCCTTTTGACTTGGTTTGGGTTTCTATCTTAATTGTCGCACTGGTCGATGACCCAGATATTACAATAGTGGCGTCATAGATGTTGACAGATTCTGAAATACTTTCGAAGAGAGGACAATTTTAAGGGGAGCAATTGGATATCAAGATTGGTTCTATGGAATAAAATCTCGAGGACACTTTCAGCTCATAGAGATAAAACAAAAGCACAGGACTTTCCATTTTTAGAACCCAATCCAACCCGACCCATCAAATATCCACCCTCAACCCATGCCGGTACTAGGGTTACTTGACCCAACCCAACCCAGCACCTAAGAATAAGCAGCTACTGTTGTGCTGCTCTCCAAGGCGCTATAGAAATCCACGAGATTTTTACTTACTTACTTACTTACACCGTAATACATTACAATTTCCTAAACCATGACTTATTTTCTGGCCCAATCCAACCAACCATTAATACGGAAAGGGTCTGACCCAACCCGTCGGTTGAGTTGGACCGGGTAGTGCCACACTAGAGAAAGTAATGACGTAAGCCATCTGCGTCACTGCGTGCCTAGTTTACACGGAGATAAGCACGATACCAGCCTTACCTTTAACCCTTTCAGGGGCACTGGTAGCTGTACTTCCCACACATGCTGACGGTTTACACGAGCGCTGGGATGCGTTATTCACACATAGAAATACATATTTGAAATCAGCGCATAAAATGCTTTTGGAAAGTGTGGTTTTAGTTGAACATTTTGATTGATGTAGACTAATTCTGGTTTTTCGTCAATTCTAGTATAAATACAAGGTAATATTTTTTCTTAACGGCCCCTGAAAGGTTAAGATACAAATACCAGTTTATGGCTGCAATATGCGGAGACATAATCACGGTACGCTGCATTGAAAATGATCACCTGTGTCACGTGGTCATATAATTACAATGTTTACAATGTTTACAATTCAGTCATTTGTGTATTTGCTTTTTGTAAACGGCGCTCATGCAGTTTTGCCCAGGTCACATTAAATTTTGATTTGCATAGGGGTGGATTGTCAAAAACAAGGGCGACACTCTAAGAGAGATCTGAGGGCTAAAAATCACCCAGGTTTTGGACCCCGTTGGAGAATGGTTCAACTCCTCAACGCAAGCAAGCAAACAAGCAAGTAAGTAAGTATAATCTCATGGATTTATATTGCGCTTTTGCCAGTGGCGCCCTAGTAGCTGCCTATTCCTATACGCTTAGTCTATCTTGAAATAGCAATAATCGAACTCCTACAGATTAGATTCTTCCTTCTTTACTCTAAAAACCGTTCATTCACACATTTACACACAAATGCAAGCACGCACAAGCTCGCGCGCGCACACACACACTTATGTTTATATGTATAATTGCATATAGACATATTGTACACATATTGATTTCTTCTATCGTTCAGAGATTCCACATCTAGACACATGTTTATGAAAAGTGGAAGTAAAACGATTTACTGTAAAATCTTATTCTCGTTTTCCAGTTGTCGTTCGCAATTTCCGTAATCCTGTTCCCGTTGATCTTCCGTCGAACAAAGAGTCGGAACTTCCGGAATGTTTCCGGAAATGTCGTCAGCCCGAGAGAGAAGACAGACAGACAGACAGACAGACAGAGAAAGGGACAGAGACAGACAGAGACACAGAGACAAATCTAGACACAGACAGACACAGAGAAAAAGGCAGGCAGACAGACAGAGACAGAGACAGAGAGCGGAAGTGCTCTTGTGCAGCAGTTGGTTATCTGATCGACTGAACGGCAGATGGAAACATGATCGATGCTCCGGATCAGAGAGAGAGAGAGAGAGAGAGAGAGAGAGGGAGAGGAGAGGCAAAGGGAAAGGAGAGGCACGGAAGGACGGACGGAGGGAGGGAGGAAGGCGAGAGAGAGAGGGAGAGAGGAAGTAAATGATCGCTCTCGTGTATTCGCAAGCAATAACAATTTCTCTTTCATGTTATTGACTCTAGAATACCCGCGAGCAATTCAATCTCACCGACGACGACGACCACCGACCGCTCCGGCGCGATCTCCACTCGAAATTAAAGCCCTCTTACCCCCCCCACCACCACCCCTACCCCAACCCTACCCACCTTCACCCCGCCCCCCCCACTCACTCCGCACAGCCATTTCTACCCGCATCCCCCCCACCCGTCGCTCACAGAAGCGAGTACGGGAAACGTAGAGGAAGGAAGAGGCGGCGAGGGGCGTCGAGACGAACGAGCGGGGAGTCGAGTGGAAGAGAGAGAGAGTGACGAGATGGGATCCGTGATGTTCCTCCGTAGTCGTCGTTGTCATTCCGAGTCCATTTCGGGAAGGGGAGTGACGAGAGAGAGAGAGAGAGAGGGGATGGTTGACGATGTGTCCGGAGATCGGACGGAGAAATCCGATCTGCGTATTCGATCGACGTTGACCGAAGAGACGGAGGGACGGACAGAGCAACGCGATTATATCCATGAATAACGTAATTAGGTGTATCCTCCACGATGTTGTATGATGTTACCTGATTCCGAAAACCACTCGCAAAAATGGGGGGAGTAGGGTGGCTTAGAACCCCAGAATGCCTACCCGTTCACAAGAATTATGCTAGGGTGTTTGGTTGTACGCCTGATTCATGCTAAAAACGAGAGTTCGTCGCTAGATGGAATTTGCCCTCATTTCCGAAAACTTGGGGTCACCATTTTTCAGAAACCTCAATATATAGGTCTACATAATTAGGTCCCAATTAGAGATTTCTGTTAGAAATCACGTAATATATCAATAGGCCTGTCATTCACCCATTCGCTTAACCGTCAAATATAGTGGAACTTTGTTGTAACGGACTCAGTTATATAGCGTATATTCGGTTAAAACGCACCGCAATGTACGGTTCCGTGTGATACGCTACCAAATTTGATGGTATTTGATATAACTTACCTCTGATATAACGTACTAACTTTTACATATCGCTCTAAGTGCGTTATAACGAAGTTCCACTGTATCGGATTTCTTCGCCAATTGAGCATTGAACGGCGAGGTAGGTATTTGTTGGAACAAAGTTTAATTTTTTGGGGGGGGGAGAAAAATGTCGTCAGAAGTTTCCGGATGTTAAAGATCTTCGGTCGAGAGGTGGCAGGCCAGGATGAGAATGGAGGAGCCGGACGCCCATCGTCTTTTGACGAATATGTCTTGATATTGACACAACGTCAACACCTTGACGAGCGTCAATATGATTGGGATCATCCTCACGAATTTTCACTTTTCGAAATCCTGACAAGGAGAAATTCGTTGACTGGTTGGTTGGTTGGTTGGACTGACGCGAAAAGACTGCAAGATGGAAAAAAGCTTCTATAGCGCCCTTCTTTAAATGATACCAGTTACATCATCGTCATCTCGTGTCGAGCCAGTTAATCCCTCAAATGGCTGGAACCGGTTTGATGCTCAACGTTGCTTTCCATTCACAGTAGACGTCTGCTTTCCATTCACAGTAGACGTCTGCTTTCCATTCACAGTAGACGTCTGCTTTCCATTTCTGCTTTCCATTCACATGGACGTTCATTCACAGTGGACGTCTGCTTTCCATTCACAGTGGACGTCTGCTTTCCATTCACAGTGGACGTCTGCTTTCCATTCACAGTAGACGTCTGCTTTCCATTCACAGTAGACGTCTGCTTTCCATTCACAGTAGACGTCTGCTTTCCATTCACAGTGGACGTCTGCTTTCCATTCACAGTGGACGTCTGCTTTCCATTCACAGTGGACGTCTGCTTTCCATTCACAGTGGACGTCTGCTTTCCATTCGCAGTAGACGTTGTAATTCCAGGACGTTCCTCTGGTGAAACTCGCTCGAGGACATCTTTCGACGACAAAACGACCCTCGTTGAGCATAAACCACGTGGAGATTCGCAGCCCCTCCGCAAGAACCTGGCTGTCAATACACACACTAAACATTTTCAAAAAACAGGATAGAAAGTGTGTCTTTAGTTTAATAGTTTATTATTAGTTTAGTTTCTTTATTTTGTTTTGTTCAGTTGATTTGTGTTATTCCTTGTTTGTGTACTGGTTGATGCTGTGCTTGTCACGAATAAAGATTATTAAAAATCGGTTACAATTTTCATTTTCAATTATTGCAGAATCAAAGATAAGTGGTTACCTACAGTATCTTATGGTGTCCCTTGTTAACCCCTTAGCCGTGTATTTAAACTGTAACTCAATGTAAAATGGATGGATATATCCGGGGTGCCCAGTTAAGAGGTTAAGCGCTCTTGACTTTAGCCTTCGCTATGCTTACTGCGCTCTATAAACAGGGCCATATTAAGGCGGGGGCTGTAGCCCCCCGGCCCATCATGAAAATAGGCCCACCGATTTTTGAGATAGCCTTTTTTGCTTGTCAGCACGATTTGGAAGGGAGATAACAGTTTTTTTTCAGCCCCCCCCCTGGCCCACTCGGACCTTAATCCGGCCCTGTCTATAAATTGTCTTAAATAATAATAATAATAATAATAATAATAATAATAATAATAATAATAATAATAATAAAACGCCGTGATAGGCATAATAGCATCCGTGCTTTGTTTAGACGGTACGAACCGGTACGGAATACAGAAAATCCTTTAAACAAGTTCGTATTTTTTCTCGCATCATGACGTCAAAAAAATTGAAAATTTTATTATTTTAACAATAATTTATATTTTACCCTTCTCTCTCTCTTTCCATTTGATTTTGATACATTTTATTTTTACACGTGGACCAAACGTGGCCGTATGGGTTTCTATTATGATCGTCGCATAGAATTTTGTGTATAAACGCTTGCAGAATACTGCTTACCGGAATATTCTTTCTTCAAAAAGCACTGGATAGCATCGCCTCAAACTTACAGGCATCGATCAAATGAATCTGTCAGAGATTGGGTCACTTTCATCAGTGGCGGTTCCAGGATTTATTGGTGGGGAGATTAGATGAATTCATAGGAAGTTGGTGGAAGAGAGGGGAAAAAGAGAGGAAAAATAAATAAACTTTGCCGTAAAAGAAAAAGGCTGACAAGCGAAAACGGCAATTTTCCCGAATTTTACTAGACTTTTACCGAAAAATAGGTCGACAAGCAAAAGAGGTCACCCGCAGTTTTTCTCCGTCGTTTTACTTGACTTTTACCTAGAAATAGTTTGACAAGCAAAAAACGTACTATTTGGAAATTGCGTCTCTTGGATATCCCGCAAGAAATTAATGAGACAAGAAAAGACCAAAAAAGGTTCCAAGAGAATCAACAAGTGTAAGCAATAACTGTCATTTACAATTGCTTTCGGTGAAAGAATCTACATACATAAACGTTATCAAATTAACAATATGTATATGTAATGTAACAAAATATTTTTATAGCGCCTCATCTTAGGAATCACTCAGAAGCGCTCCCGCTGCAATTACTGCATATTGAAAAAGAGAAGAGTTTTAAGTCGTACAATATACTATTGTCATTATCATCATCATCATCATCATCATCATCATCATCATCATCATCATCATCATCATCATCATCATTACCTCTACAATGACCCTCGTCATCATCACCACCACCATCCTCATTATCATCATCATTATCATCATCTAGTCGTCATCATCATCATTATCTTCTGTCGTTGTTCGTCAATTTAGTCGTTCATCACCAGCATCATTATATATATATATATATGGATAGGGGTTTGATATATATAAATTATTGTTTTCTAAACCAAGTTTGCCTTCAGGGTGGAAAATATCATCGCCAAAAACTAAATCATAAGTAAAATTTTCGACCCCCATCGGAAGTCGACCCTAATCAGTGGAAGGGGTTTGACCCCAAAATTATTCTCCCAACCGAAAAGAATCGAAAATCAAAAGATCTAGACTCAAAGTTTAAATTCTGTCATGTTCCATAGAATTTATCGGCGATGTATGGATCAGTGGACGCTTCAGATTCGATGACGTCATCGTCTGCGTCACTGAGTCATCAGGCCTCTCGAATAAACGGAAGACGATAAGCAGTGGCGGCTCCAAGATTTGGCAAGCGGGGGGGGGCGTTGGGGTGGCAACTTCTAAGCATGGAGGTCAACTATTTCTTATAAACCTGGACTAGTTAAGCTGCTTAGAATGAGTGTGCTCAAGCATGGAGGCAACTGCGGGGACAGGTCTTAAATAGGGGCACGCCCCCACCTTCTGGGCCCCCATGTGGAGCAGACTCTGACAGGGTTTAATCTAGGCCGTTTCCGGGGGGAATCGCCCTTCCTCCCCCCAGGATATTTCAAATTCCCTCCGGAAATTTTGGCATACTACATCAACTAGCAGCAGCCCCCTAGCTGACTTTCCCTCCGGCCTTGTCAGTCCCCCCGAGTCCAGATTCTAGAATAAACACTGGACTCTGATGATAAGTATGGCAAATTGATTAATTATCGATAAATTAACCTTCTTTTTAATAATCCTTGAGCGATCCAGAGGTCATAGGTCATACTGTCCCAGGGATCTTCAGTTGACCTTGGCTTGGATCCATTCTTTGCCCTCGACGGAGGAAATGGAACGAATGGAGCAAGCGCTCGACCGTCGACGACCTTGAAAAGGAAAGAATCGATCGATTTCCGATTAGACGATGACGTCATCGAAGTTGACGTCACCGAACGACGACGTCTCCATCTGGCGGATGATTTGCGGTGACGTCACCGAACGAATATCGGAGAGAGAGAGAGAGACAGACAGACGGACAGACAGAGAAAGAGAGAGAGAGAGAAAGACACGAGGAGACCGAATTGAGGACTCCAAACGCTTCCTTCGTCTTTCTCTCCCTCTGTTTGTCTGTCTGTCTCTCTCTCTCTCTCTCTCTCTCTGCATCATCTGCCTGTCCTTTCGTTTTTTCATCCACAGAACCATGATGCAGACGTAGGCCCTATGTTGAAGTCGTCTTCGTGCATACATATTTAGCGCCTGTCGCCGGATTTCACTGACAACAACCTGTTGCTGCCATCTCCGCTGACGACGACGACGACGACGACGACGACGAATGATGATGATGGTGATGATGATGATGCAGCTGCTGGCGATGGACATGGAATTGCCAATACGACGCCGACGATGCCAGAGAGAGAGAGAGAGAGAGAGAGAGAGAGAGAGAGAGAGAGAGAGAGAGAGACGGACTGATGCTGGAGGCCAACCGCCATTTCGGCTGCGGCCGAGGCCTGGGCTGTGGTGCTCGGGCCGGCGGCGGCGGCGGCGGCGGCGGTGACGGCGGCGGAGAAGAGCTGTCACCAATCGGTCGGTCGCCCGGTCGTTTCACGGGTCGAGTGGTTCTCCGTGTGCGTCCCGCCTTTGTTGCCGTAAAGATTAACCGAAGTAGGAAAACATAGACAGACAGACAGACATACAGACAGAGACACACAGACAGACAGACAGACAGACACAGACAGACAAACAGACAGACAGACAAGCAGACATACAGACATCAAAGGCAGTCAGAGAGAGACACACAGACAGACAAAAACACAGACAGATAGACACGCAGACACAGACAGACATCATAGACAGACAGACATGCAGAACCAGAGGCAGACAGACAGACCGACAGACAGATAGACAGACTGACTGACTGACTGACTGACTGACAGACAGACAAACAGACAGACATACAGACATCAAAATGCAGACAAGAGAGAGAGACAGACATCAAATGCAGACAGACATGCAGAAACAGAGGCAGACAGACAGTCAGTCAGACAGAAACAGAGGCAGATAGACGGGATGACACAGTAGGAGGATGGACGGTGAGCAGAGGGTCTCGGTGGAGCCAGTGGCTCGCCGTCTAGACGGCAACCGTTGACCGGCGGTCGGGATGAGTCGAAGTAGGAATAATCGTTTCCCTCTCTGCGATCGATCCTCTGTCATGCCCAGGATTCGATCTTACTTCTATGGAACCGATGGCCGAAGGAAAGGAAGAAAAAGGTGATGGAGAGAGGAGGAAGCGGAGAAGATGGGTAAAGATGCATCACGGAGGACGACGGAGGAATAAATGTTGAGGATGAATACGATAGAATACAAAGGGAAGTAAGTAAGTAATTTCTTTAGCGCTGCCAGAATGCTTGGCGCAGTCCACCAGCTTATTCAGGAGCGCTCAATCTGGGTGAAATCCATAGTCCGTAATCCGTAGTCCGTGGTGGTCAAGGTGATGCTGTGTTTGTCACGAATAAAGATTATTATTATTAACTGTCTTATGAGCAAATAACGCTATTTTGATTACATGTCCATATGATTAACTTTCGCGCGATTAAATATCCGTACACCAATAAGAGTACAGGACATGTTCTAAGAGGACAAATTGTAAGAGGATATCGTAGGAGGACATACCATAGCAAGACTATATATTAGAGGGAAACATAAACATATTATTATTATTAGGCCTATCAATAATAATAATATGAATATGAATAGGCCCTATTACTACTATTATTATTAGGCCTATCAATAATAATAAGAATATAGGCTACTACTACTACTACTACTACTACTACTACTACTACTACTACTACTACTACTACTACTAGTCTACTACTACCATTACTGAGCAACTAGAATACTGCTGAGGGGAGCCACCAATCCTACCATAGCAGGATAATATAAGAGGAAAACATAAACATATTATTATTACTACTACTAACTACTAACTACTACTACTACTACTACTACTACTACTACTACTACTACTACTACTACTACTACTACTACCATTACTGAGCAACAGTATTAAAATACTGTAATACGAGGGAACCACCAATCCTACCATAGCAGGATAGCAGGACAATGTAAAGGAAAACATAAACATTATTATTATTATTATTATTATTATTATTATACTACTACTATTATTATTACTTACTACTACTACTACTACTACTACTACTACTACTACTACTACTACTACTACTACTACTACTACTACTACTACTACTACTACTACTACTGAGCAATAGTATTATAGCAGTAGTTTGCTAATCCCAGTGTATGACCCATTAGGTGGATGGGTTACGTCTAATGCGTGATGCTCTTAAGGCGTCGTATACTTGCATTAGGACTTAGTGGTCGAGTGAGACGTTGACGTCGCAAAAGGTGCATCTTTTAGTGTTAGACGTCGCAGCCTCCCTCCATCAGTCAATGCAGGTGCAGTTGTTACGGTGTCCGATGGCACTTATTCAGAAGCTGCGAGTACGGGTCGACCCATCAATGACCAGACGCCCAATCGGGGACGAGGGGGTTGGTTTGGTCCGGGACCCTCCATGGTACAGAAAGCTATGGTTTACAGTGCTCTTTATAAACTATTTGACACAGTGGCGTAGCCAGGATTTTCCGAAGAAGGTTCCCATGATTCCCAGCTAAAAGATCGGAAAAATTCTGACAAGCAATAAAAGGTTATCATCATTCCATGATTTGATTAACAGAAGCAGCAAGGAAAAAATCCTGACAAGCAAAAAAGATCTTCAGCTATTATTATGCTTCAGTAATTGTCAATAATTGAGATATATAGATTTATGATCGCAATAAAAATTTTGGTCGCCAAGGGTGTTTAACTCCCAAAACTACCCCTTCCTACACTGCGAACAGCCAAGGGGGTTCAACCCCAACCTCTCCTTGGTTACGCCACTAATTAGACAACAAAAAACGTAACATGCATGTATACACAAATGAGTATTAGTAAAATTCTACAAGAACTAATCGCCAAAAATGTTGACAACCAGCAAGTAATGTCCATACCTTTGATTGGTGGCTATATTTAAAAATGTGAATATTGATTCTATAATCTTAAAGTAACAAAGATCTTTTCGTGCATCATCACTTAGAATTTTTCTCTCGCAAATATTTCTTGCCTTTACACTGTATTTCAAGTGTCTAACTTGCTACCTTTAGCTGCCGGCTGATTGCCAAAGTTGTGTCCAGTCTCGGAGTTATGTCTAACAAAAACCGTGGTGCTTGGAGCTTGGAGCGCGGAAGGACAATCTCAACTTTCATTTAAAAGACGCACAAAAGAATAAATTAAATTATTGTACATAAATACTCCAAGCAAACACATATACACATATAGAAAAGTGTAGTGCCTAATTTTCAAATCGTCGTTGTGACTTTATGAGTGGAGTGCAGGTGTAGTAGTTGATTCAAGTCTATGTCGCTCATTACAAGCACTGCCTTGGTTGCTATACAAACGACCCATCGAAATCATCATCTGAAAATACAATCGATTCGTTTGTAGACAAAAGTTAGGAATTTCTGTTAATATCAAAGTCAGCAATAATATCAAGCACCAAGGTTTCTCATTCTCAAGTATAAAGTGCAGTCATGCACGTAACTACCTTCGAGGTGACTTTAGACAATCCAAGTAGCGGAAGATTCAGGGTTTTGCTGGAGCGGTAGGTGACGGGCGAGGTTCAAGTCCGGTTAGCGCCCCTAGTGGCGCGCGATAATGCCTCCTAAGATTAGCTATGTTTGCTTAGTGTCTTTATTTTGAATTATCATGACATCGGATAAATTAAGAGATTAGGGAATGTCTTCAAATTATCAATCCTTTCCTCGCATTCATTCCTTCCACCGAAGGAAACCCCCATGTGCTAAGTCACAGCTGAGTAGACAATTTTAGCGCATTGGAGAGAACTGATTTCGAACCCCAGATCTCTTAGAATGGTTAAGTACTGTAGCCTCGCTAACCCCTGGACTGTCGCGCGTCTCTTCTTAGTATTTTTAATTAGGTGATTTTCAATATTTCAACTTTTTGGAGGGAACCAGATCTAGTTGATTGGCAGGTAATGCATTTTCAGTTGTCACTAGAAATAGACAGGGCCGGATTAAGGTCCGAGTGGGCCTGGGCTGAGAAGTAAAAAAGGTCGTCGCTTCCATAATTTGAAAATTGTCCCTTGTAAAATTTCCCGACGCCTTCACTGAAAATCTCTGACAAGCAAAAAAGTCGTCGCTTGAAAAACGGTGGGCTTATTTTTATGGTGGGCCTGGGGCTTCAGCCCCCTCAGCCCCTGCCTTAATATGACCCTGGAAATAGAACCTGCCCGTAATCGTTAATAAACGAAGGCCAGTCGAATCATCAAGGCATAGCATTTACTGCTGTTGAAAGATCCGTGAAGTGTGTGTGTGTTTCTGTGTGCGTGAGCCAACGATGTCTAATAGCAATATGCCATATTTTGATTCATTTAAATTTCAGAATTATCGGGTCTAGTATATGAAGTATAAGAATGGATGTTTGGGGGGTCAACCATTTGTTGTTAGGTATGTAGTATTAAGTATAGGGTTCAAACAGGGGGGCCACTGCGGGGCCAGGCACGGGTCTCCCTGTGGAGCCGCTACTGATAAGACCACAGTTGACCCATTCTCGATCCTTCTATCATTTAAGCAAATCGTCGCACCATTTCAAGCACTATTGACTCACTTTCATATGTTAATCAGTCACCTTACCGGAAGTCAGTGGCGGCGCTATAACACATTCAAAGTAAGGCATAGGCCCTACCATTTTTGGCTAGGCCTTGCCACAGACCCTGCAATTGGCCCTGCCATACAAACAGTGAAATAGACTTAATGTGCTGCAATCCCCGTTGACGTATTTCATTAGGTCCCCAAGGCAGGGCCATATTAAGGCGAGGGCTGAGGGGGCTGTAGCCCCCCGGCCCATCATGAAAATAGGCCAACCGATTTTCGAGATAAACTTTTTTGCTTGTCAGCACGATTTTCAGCACGATTTGGAAGGGAGATAACCTTTTTTTGCTTGTCAGAGATTTTCAGTATAGGCGACGGCCTTTTTTTCTCAGCCCCCGGCCCACTCGGACCTTAATCCGGCCCTGCCCCAAGGCAAATTAAGAGGAAAACTTTAGGTCTGCAACAGTTCTCAGGTACCGTGTACGGTACAAATAAGAAGTTAACAATTAATTAGCAATTAAAAAGTTAATCAGCAGCAGCAGCTCATCTCAACCCATCCATCAACGGAGAGATGGGATGACCTGCTGATTATCAGATCGCAAGGGACGATACAGGCGATTCCATGGCAGAGCGCTGAATGAGTTAATACCTTACCTTACAACAACAGTCCTGTAAACTCGACAGCACTTGCCATTGCGATTTTCGAGTGTTTAATGTACTTCAACACTTGAAAATGGCAATGGCAAGTGCTGTCGAGTTTACACCAAAATTATCAAACTACATGAAAAGATCTTTCTGTCATCCCTATTGCCAAAGTCCATGCATTCTGTCTCAGGGGTTGTGAAAATATTTACAATGAAACAGAGTGCTGCCGGTTTTATTGGCCCGCCCTTTATTATATGTATATATACTGTATATATATATATACATATACAGGGTGGCACGAAAAACCGGAATAATCACTTATAGGTCTGGCATTTAATTAGCATTGAACAAACCGTAAAATTTCAGGATTTTCTTAATGCGTAAGAAATTTCAAAGTCATGAGGGTTAGGGTTAGGGTTAGGGTTAGCTCACTCTGGTTACAATTACACTTTTCAGCAGGATAGAGCACCTGCTCATCTTTCACGAAAAACAGTTGCCTTTCTCACTGCTCACGTTCCAGACTTCATTGAACCAGAAAATTGGCCGCCGAACAGACCGGATTTGAATCCCGCAGACTGCTCAGTCTGGAGAGTGCATCAACAGCTTTTCTACATGCAGAGGATTCGCGATATTGAACATTCGAAAGAAGTTCCGACAGCGTGCTGGAACGAAATCAACCAGGACACTATCAACCGGGCTATTGGACAGTTTTGCAAGCGCTTATCATTAGTTATCGCAGCAAACGGAGGACATATTGAACATCACTTTGACTAAAATTTCTTACGCTTTAAGAAAATCCTGAAATTTTGCAGCTCATTCAATGTCATATTAAATACCAGACCTAAATGTTACTAGTCCGGTTTTTTGCGCCACCCTGTATATATATATATGTGTATATATATATATACATATATACTTATGCTGCCCCCAGTGTCGTGTGATAACATTATAAGGGTGCCATAAACACAGTAAAACATAAAAAAGCAAGTTCACACAGGCTTATTTAGCCTTCTAAGCCACTTAAAATCACATTATTATTACTATTAAGTTCTGAGTTCTTATTTAATAGGCCTATGTGCTTGACATTGAATTAATGCAGTAATGTTTTATGATCCAAGTCTGTGACTGATTTCTAGAACAAACCAAGGACTCAACCCTCAAGGCCAGGACCAGGACCAGGACCAAGAATTCAACCATCATGGTCAGCAGCAGTCGAGAAGACATAGGATCGACATTGCTGGAGAAAGGAAATTCCTGCTGTCACCTCAATCAACTTCAGTTCGTGAAGGAAAATGGAGAAGAAGAAGAAGAAGAAGAAGAAGAAGAAGAAGAAAATGATGCTGATGCTGATGCTGATGATGATGATGATGATGATGATGAAGATGATGATGACGACGACGATTCAAGCGAAACTGTCGCCCAATTGTGCCTTCTAGCTGCAGCAGTAAAGTTTCTGAGTTTGATTTCCAACATATTCGCACTAGTTAAACTGCAACGCGCTCATGTTTCTGTGATATCTCAGACAGATAATAAAATAGCATATGAAATAAATTTGATGAAACGCACGTCAACATTTCAGGACGTCCGCTTAGTTTTATTTATGTAATTCTAACCTACGTATTTGCCTATCTGATATAGAAATGTAAAGATAGTCCCGTACTCGAACGAGCTTAGAGTTTCCGGCGCTGATCTCCGGTTACTAGACAGGCAGAGACGCAGGTGGTTTACGCCATTCACATAGAGTAGTTTGCCATTGCCATCTCTAGACCCGCGTTTTACCTTCGCACCTTAACCCTTAACGCTGCTACAAATTTATCCACGCTAAAGCGA
This sequence comes from Metaphire vulgaris, assembly GCA_018105865.1. NCBI lineage: Eukaryota > Metazoa > Annelida > Clitellata > Crassiclitellata > Megascolecidae > Metaphire > Metaphire vulgaris. The sequence continues at coordinate 5,751,412 of CM030866.1, read as the reverse complement.
TGAACGGCTTGGTTTGGCCGCCTGCACCGCAACTCGATTCCAGGATGGTCACCCATCCAAGTACGATCCACGCTCTACGTGACCTTTAGTTTCATTCGAGAACTACGCAACTAAATATAGAATAGTATTCGTCATTTACCTGAGAATGACAGGTATTTGGTGTTGACCCTGAGAATGATATTAAGATTGTATGCCTTCATCTTGACATCAGGTGTCGTGAACATTAAATCTTCGAAAGAAGATAGTAAACTAAGCCATAAAAATTAATGCTGCCAATGTCTATCACCCATTTTGTCTTATTTTAACGACTGCCTTCTACGCTGTATTTGAAGCTTTATTAGCATCGTTTGAACAATATAAAGTATAAATCGAAGTTCAATAAATGAGTTTTATTGACCGCCAAACTGGTATGCATGGTAGGAATTTTGATTCGGCTTCTGAAAATTATGGTTATCGTGAATTTAAAAGTGTATTAATAAAGTAGGTCGAGATGGTAATATTGTTAGTCTGGTGACGACTCTTGGTTAAGCAAGATTGAGAAATGGACGAACAAGGTTTTGCAAAGATTGTCACTTTACTCGTTGTTTTTGGTGAGTATGATGTAGAATAACTGCAACATTGGAACAACATGCTCACTCGAATACTGTGGATCCATGGTTAGGCAAAATATTGCAATCTTGTAGCGAGAAAGAATAGATCCATAGGTGTTTTGTTCTCAGTAATTAATCGAAAGTATATCACGTTTGTTGCAAAAAACATCTAAGATTTCTCTTTACGAATGAGAGAATATTTCGGTAACGCAGAGATTTATGAACGTATTTCAGATATTTTAAATTGACCACTTCAGATGACTTTGCTGTTCACTCGTATTTAAAAAACCTACAATATCGAAATAATTTAGACGATTCTGTAAGCGGAATAACGTTAGAAGCAGCTATTCATGGCATCAATGAATACATGATCTAATTAAGATGCTATAAAATTGTAATAAATGATGTTTTGTTGAATACCAATATTAAGATTGTGCATTTAATTTTAGGCTTAGTCAAATTCAATCTTGGCCAGAAATGCGACAAAGCCAGCTTCGCCCTAATTAACGATCCTTACAGAAGCACAAGTGCTTCATACGGTTACCCACTTTATCAGTCGATTTGTGATAATTACATAGTGGAAGGTATGTGTCAACTCAATCACTGTTCTGAACTGTAAAAGGTCGAGTCGAGGTCAGAATCAAACGAGAGAGAGAGAGAGAGAGAGAGAGAGATAAGGGTTAGGTTCATACAAATTCGATCCTCTTCCGCGACTAAAAGTATGAGTATACAAATTAAATCAATAGTCAAATATGCCATGCATTAGCCATTTATTCTTACGAATTGCATATATTTGCAGTTTCTATAGACCTATTTTTATGCATGAGATGCTAGTTTAATAATTAATAAACCGATTCAACCGTCATCGTCCACCATAGACAGACATGATGTTCATCAAGGATCCATCATATATACAACTGGTAATTATTATTGTATTGTACGGCCTCTTTTGCTTGAAATGTCTATAAAGAAAAAGCATACTCCTATTCTTTTGGCAATAACTTTGTCAAATTTAATTTAGACCAAGCTTGGTAAAATTCGGTAGTGATGCAGCTGAAAGAACCTCCAATGCATAGGTTTACAGGTTGCTCATCACATGTTATATCTGTAGCAACTGTATGTCACGAAACAAAGCACATCGCGAATATTCATTTAAGGTAAGGTACACTCCACGGGCTCAGCGCCCGTACGGAGAACCGAAGGGTTAGCGCCTTCAGTTTTACATAGCAACGGCTGAATGAGGGCGGTTGCCAGCCTTTCCCTCGCCGCCTTTCCTTCCACCGAGTTAATACTCAATGTACTCATTCACAGCCGAGTCGACTGGAGGCGCTTGGGACATAAACAAACGCGGCCGGGAGTTGAACCACGGACCTCAAGATTGGCAGACCAGTGCGCTAACCACTGCTCCATCGCATTACATTGTTTACCATAGTGAGCTGATGGCAGCCTGGCAGGAAGCGTCAAGTGAAGACCGGAAGACCTGGTCCTCTCGTCAGTGATGAAGTTGAAGACAATTTCTGCTGCGGGGAAGTTGCACAACAACTGCTTTGATCGAGTCAAACCAGATAAACAATTGGCTGAAGTCAAACCTTGCGCACAACGTAGGTTGAGAGCATTGAGACCAAATTTCGTCCCTACAAATGCCTCATCCTTTCCGTCCTTCTTTTCTGTAGCAAAACCTGGGCAATGGCCAAACAGGACTGGATGAGACTGGAAACATTTCATACTAAAGCCCAACGTCGAATCCTCGGCATCAAATGGTCAGACTTTGCCACCAATGTGGAGCTATATCAGCTATCTGGCCTAGAGACGTTGCACGACATGATCCGTCGACGTCGTCTAGGACTCTTTGGTCACGTCGCTAGACTACCGACCGACGTGCCAGCATCAGCTGCGCTGCAGCCGCTGTCCGTGACGGGGACCCTACATGCACTGGCTGGAGCAGGCCTCGCGGCAGACCACCCACAACTTGGTGTCACCACATCCACAATGACTGCGGATTGCCTCCACTTGAAGCACTTCACTCTGCACAGGACAGAACCTTGTGGCGAGAAAACGTTACGGCCAACAAGGCTACACGTGATGATTGATTGATTGAAACGAATGTACTTCGTACGATGTGTACGATGTGCTTTGCTTCATGACATACAGTCGATACAAATAAAACATGTTGCAAACTACCTGAACATAGCTGTTTTCGGGATTCTCTTAGCTACATCGCTACCGTGTTTTATCAAGCTTGGTCAAAATTTGACAAAGTTGTAGCCAAAGCAAAAAGGGTTTTGATTTTATTGGCTCAGGTGTATGTGTTTTTCTGTCACTAAAGACTTATGGTATAGATTTGATTCTTACGTTGGAAACACAATTCCAGAAAGAGCTGCGAATGAATCTATTGGCAGATATAAATGCGGCACGCTAGATCCAGTCTATATCAGAGGACGGAATTCACATCCAACACAAGGTCAGTCGACTCGCAATTTATTGTTAAGATTTGTTTAGCGTTTCTATTCTGTTGCTCAAAGGCAATTGCAGGTTAGGAGTTGCATGTGTGATAACAGATTATTAAGAGAGCAATCGGTAGCGTGGGGGAGGGCCATGGGCCGTAGCCCCGGAGGCAGACTTTTTAGTAGGCGCAAAATTTCTAATGAGAAAGAAAAATACGAAATAATCATAAAATAGGCCGACAAATGCTATTCACAAAGAATTGCAGGCACGGTGTACTGTCTCAGAATCTACTATTGCAATTATTATTATTATTTATTTAATATTACTCCACTTTAAATTCAATATAAACTTGCATTCTTAATTATAGACAACCAAACGGCATTTGCAACTGCGTGCGCTCTAGATCAGTTTTACCCAGGCAGATGTTTTTGGAATGCAACAATTCAAATCCACAAATGCCCGGCACAAGGAAGCGCTCAAAGTTACTTTCTGTACAAACTTAAGAAAGTTCCCGGCTGTGACATGGCATATTGTGCCGGAGAAGGAGTTCCTTGCAATCGAGATTATCATTGGAATGGCTATGCCTGCGTCGGTGAGTATTTAACAGATTATGCTCCAGTCCTCGTAAAAATATCAAAAGCCATTAGCCCTAATCCATTCATCACTTGGATGAAAACAGTATGGTCCCGAACACATATATATACCTTCTTCCTATCCTATGGTAGCCTCTCAAAAAGTGGGATGCTCGAGCACAGAGGCCTAATAGAAGTTTACGCCTATGCCATTAATGAAAGATCGGAAATTCATTTAGGGTATCAGAAAATTATAAATCAAAGCCTCATATGTTCTATTGCTTCTTAAATTCAAATGTCATTATTGTAGGGCTTAATGCTTCTTAACCTCATGTTATAATATTATTCATTTTGATTCTATTTGAAACTTTCTCTAGGTTGAATACTATTGAACCTAATGCTAGACTTTGTGCCAATACAAATCCCTGAGAAAAGGCTGGTTGAAATAATTGCGCTGAATATTGGGCTGAGTTTAACTTAAGAGAATAACAGAGGTAGTTAATCCAAAACACTGAGGCCTAAAGCAAATTACATAAATGAAAATTAAGTAGTCTATTTCAACGTTTCTGCATGAAGGATAGAAAAGGAAAATTATTATTCTTGACAATTTTTATAGCGCCGTAAACATGACATAGATCAAAATCAAAGGCGCTTTACACAAATTTAATTAAGCTGGATGGTAAAAGCGCTTTAGAATGTTATTTATGGTCGTCTTCGTGATCGTCATCTGATCTCTCGTCCGGTTCTTCGATGAGCGCAGATCCGCAGAGATTCTCGCCGATAGTGTCCATTGTTATTGCGGCGGTGGATGGCGCAGGATCTTGCTATGGTACCGGTCGCAGTTCCGCTCGAATGTGACCTGGATGCGTTGCATTACGGATACGCCTGATCCGACCATGTCTTGCGCAGCGGATGAACGACGGAGCCAGTAGAACCGACTTTTTGGAGTCGAAGACGGCGACTCGTCGGCGCAATGATTTAGGTCGTTCCCACAGGCTAACGAAATGGCTGGTAGAAAGGAGGCGAAAGGCGTACCAAAAAAACCGCAAGACAATCCGAGGAACACGAACCGAAACCGAAACGGGCGTAAGAGTCACAGGTCGTTGTCGTTGTCATTGTCGTTGTCATTGTTGGTGGTGTTATTCGACGGCCCTCTGGCGACTGACGCTGTACCGTAATGGCGGTTGGTTGACGCCCACCCCGACCCTTTCAGCGTCGAAAACGGCGCCTCTGCCGTTGTTGCAGAGGTCTGGCCCGTTCACCCGGACGACGAGACGGTTGGAAAAGCGGACGCTTCCAAATCCGGAACAAAAGGTCGAGATGACTCGAAAACGACACGATAGTTTGCAGGTGCAATTTCACCTACGGTCGCTATGGTTAGCGCCCTCTATCGTATTTATGATAGATGATGATGAAAATGAGCATTGCATCTTGATAAATCAGAGCAAAACGATTACAATAGAAACAAATTTCACACCACAAGCATATAAGGGAAATAAAAAGACACCTGAAAGGAAAGAAATTCCCGCAAGTAGGTAACTTAGATAATAGTAGCCACTGTAATTTATTTTGAAATCATTAACAATTTGATGCCATCAAAGCAGACCGGTATACTCTATAAATATAATTATAAACAGCTAGAGAACATAGGACAAAAAGTCACGAAGTTCCTTCATATCCACTCATCTGTACATTAAATGTCGTATCGATTGATTTGCACTTAAAAACTATTCTCCTTGTTTTACTACTTTGAAACTGAAACCACCCTCGAGTGTTCACGTACATCATAGACCAGTCCGATGCCACTTTCAGATGCACAGAGCTACAAGTCTTCATGAAACTTCTAGCAGTGGCGGCTCCACCGGGGGCAGGGGGCAGGGGGCCCGTGCCCCCTCCCATTGAGTGCCTGGTCCCCCCAGTGGCCCCCAGTTGGGACCCTATACTTAATGCTACATACATTAAACTACAAATGGTTGGCCCCCATGATTAGAAGTTGCCTCCCCAACAGCCCCCCCACTTGCCAAATTCTAGAGCCGCCACTGACTTCTAGACGTACAAAATTACTTGATGGCTGAAAATGCCAACGATAAAATCACTGCGAATAACGCACAAAAAAGTTTTCACATAACTTCAGAACTTCCTTTTAAAACCGCGTCCATGGTCCAGCTGTTATCTAAATCCTTCACTCGGTGGTATAAACCCAAATGCTGTATTTTATTGAATTGAGTCTGTGGTATACATTGGATGATAGGATTTTATTGCATAAGATCGACGCTGTTCAACCTGCAATTTGTGATTTATTAGCTACACCGGAGCCGTGTGAAAATTACCAGTTCATAGACATGGCCGATGGCTTCCGAAGCAGCGATTACGATTCGTCTCCCTCAACCATTGCCTTATGCGACGCAAACATAGATAATGGTATTATGTGTTTCTTTAAAATGTATCGGCCTATCTTGAAATAACAGAAATCCTGTGTTAGGTCTACTTTCGTATATTATGATATTATCATTTTGTTACTTTATTATTTATTATACTTAGTTATTATTGTTTATGATACTATAATATCTTGTGTACACTAATGTTAATTAGCGGTGTCAGTATTAGTAGGCCTAATGGCTTAATGACGCAGGCGTCTCTTTTGGTGATATACGCAATCTCACACTAGCTTGTTTAAGTTCCAAAACAGAGATTATTCTGAGTTGTTTTATTTGGCAATAAATTTTGCTTCATGCAGAACTTTTGAAGCTGTAACTAATCTGTGGTGGAAAGATGGAGTTGGATGAGACTTTGAAACCATTGAAAAGTAGCATCGCTCTCGTAAACTTGTAGTTATTTTCGTTGAACCAGCTTCAACCAAGGACTGGGATAGCGAATCTTCCAGCCAGGGGCGTAGATCTGTGTAAAAAGGTGGGTGGGTCCAAATGAAAATTTTAAATTGTGCTGTCACAAAACAATGTTTATTGAAACAAGCCTTGCCAGTGCTCAGTGGTAACAATTCAATACATTATTATAATTATCATACTTAAACCACGTTGACCGAACTAAAGACATAAAAATGACAAAATGGAGTCGTACGGATGCGAAAATGTGACGTCACGTTTATCCATAGAGCTAAATAATACCTAGATAGCCAGTCAGACGCGAGGATAGGAAACATCGCAGGTCTTTCTGAGTTACATAATTGGGGGCAAAATAAATCTAGCTGTTCTCACTGCTTTACATAATTGTCTCGCGAATAATAATAAACAATTCATCTCAAAAAGTGGGTGGGTCCATTGCCTGGCCGGACCCAGCTCCTAAAAAAGTGGGTGGGTCCGGACCCAGAAAAACACATAGGATTTACGCCCCTGCTTCCAGCAATGGTCTTGCTAGACATTATACTCCTTAGACTCGCATTTCAAGATCCTTTCAATTCTGCGGTATCTTTGTGTTCTTGTACATGTATTGGATTGATTAATATTTCAGGGACATGGTATCGATTTGAACACATTTCAGGTAACCGCTTGGTCAAAGGACCTATTGATCCTTGGTATTGTGGAACTGAAGCACCAATTTGGCTCATTGGAGATCACCCTACAGGTGTGCTGTTCAAATGCTTTGATTTTTTTCATTTAGTAGTTTTATAAGAATTTGAAAATTATATTTTCGGGTTTATGTACAATTGTAAGATGACTCGCTGTGATAATATGCGTACAGATCGCCGGTAGTAGAAATGGTTCATCTCAGCAGACTGGTTGTCTTGGGTAGAGTAGGCTTACATACGGAGCCAGACAAGCATTGAAAATAAAGTAAAACTTTTTATTGATGTTACGGTAAGATCGTACACTGACGTACAGTGTATATCTGCTAAATTGAATATTTCTCATTTTAATAATAATGTGATTTTAAGTGGTTTAGGAGGCTAAGCAAGCCTGTGTGAAAACCACTGAAGCAACTCTTAACATTCAATAACCTTGTTTCCCGAGATAGCCTTTGAATCCGTTTACTGGTTCAACTGCCACTCCTACCTCGTCCAAACTATTCCATTTGTCCACAGTCCAAAAAAATTTCTTTCTTGGACCCACCCTCTGCTTAAACAATTTGCATTTGTAGCCTCTTGTGCTGCTATAGTGTGCCAATGTAAAGAATCGATCTTATGGCACATCTACTTTCCTAGTCATTATTTTGTATGTTTCTATCATATCCCTTATCTCCTTTCTCTTTTCTCAAGTTGTCAGTACACAATATTGAAGTCATTTTTCGTAGCTTAAATTATGGCATCCATTGAACATCTTTGTTGCTTGTCTTTGTACATTTTCTAAAAGCTCTATATCTTTTTTCCAAGAATGGATTCCATGCCTGAACACAGTATTCTAGAGGAAACTTTATAGTTTTAAGATTATATCTTTGACGATTACATCTTTGTCTCGACTCACTATTGTGCTGTTAGGTGTCATCGAGACAACGGTTCAAGCGTGTGCAGCTTTTGATACCTTGCGCATCTGTCAATGGAGTGGATTCGTGCGCATTAGACTGTGCAGCGCATTCAGTGAGAGGTTTTACATTTACCGGTTACCTGTGCCTCCTGGATGTCCACTGTCTTACTGCGTTGATGCAGCAAGTCGAGGGAGCTGCACTCCGCCTGAGGTCTGGATTTCCAACGAATACAGATGCGGAGGTCTGAACCACAGTAACTTAAATGCTGTCATACAGGATAGATACTACCAGTATACTAGTCGCGTAGAATGATCAAACCATGTACTTAGAATCGTTTGCGTCATTTCAAACGGATACCATAAGGTATCGGTAAAACTGTTCGTGCTTTCGTTGTCTACAACAGAGATTTCCAAATCATGGCCTGCGGGTAACCTATTGACCGCCAGCTATAAGAATGTGGTCCGCGAGGCCTCAATATTTAATATTTAATATAAAGACTGACTGCTTCTAGACTTTTAGAATTTGGTTTCTGAAAGTTAGGAACGATATTGCGCATCTTTTAAAAATAATATTATGGGCATCTAGAGATCCTTCATATATCGATTCGATTTTTCATCATAAGAATCCGGATCAGACTAATCGACTGTATAGCATAGTCTAAAATATCATCTTGAATAACTGGATCAGCGTTGCAGAACGTGAGAAAGGAAATCTGATTGATTTCAGCACCCACCTCGGCTGCCACCACCACTTCCCCCGCAATACCCGTATCCACAACAATTGCGCCAACTCCAGCGTTTAGTCCAGGCGGATGGGCCAGCTGGGAACCTTGGTCAGAATGTTCGCGTCAATGCGGCTTCGGTCTCTATACGCGTCGGCGACTCTGCGCTCCGTTTTATCTACCTTGTGACGGCCAGTCAACCGAGGTTAAGACATGTAGTAGCAAGTCACCTTGTGAAGGTGAGTCAGTCTGAATCCAGTGCAAGCCTTCACTGTTTAAACTGATAGAAACTAAATGCTAGCAACTGTCTCATAGACTGGTAGTAACAACTAACAACGACAAAATTCGTACATTCATTTACGCCAATGAATAAGGAAAGATGGAGTTTGAAGTTTATTTAGAGTTTTAGACCATGCATCTGTCGTTTACGCTGTCTGTCTTACGAATAAAGTTTAGTGGTCGCTGGTAGAGAGGGAATTATTAAAGTTTATAAAGTTTTTCTCCCAAATGCGAAGATCATCTCCGATTTATTTTCTAGGAATTTTCTCCAAGTTCAGATATAGTTTTCAGAAATCGCGCAAAGAATTACTAAGCGTTCGGACAGTAGAAATTAAGACAGTAAATTTTGCATATCAAAGCGTAGGTTGCGAATGTCATTGGTTTTAAGTGGTAGAAAATCCAGAAGAAAGAAATGAAGGAATCGTTTTAATTCTGGGATCAGACAATGCAACAAAAGATGCACTATCTCTGGTAAAATTTAATCACATGAATGATCTATAGCAACAAGTCGTACAATAGGTCAATAATCGATAATTTGACATTCATCTTAAAATAATAATGACGATACTACTACTACTACTACTACTACTACTACTACTACTACTACTACTACTACTACTACTACTACTACTACTAATAATAATAATAATAATAATAATAATAATAATAATTATTATTATTATTATTATTATTACTAGACTGTGGTTTAGTAAGAGTTCTCCTGTGTTGAAAACTATACTATTTTTGCTTGGATAGTAAGACTATATCCTCACTTCAGATGCTAATCTAAAGGCAAAGTTTTATAGGCCTATAGGCTATAGGCCTATTTGAAGTCATAGATTATAAGAGCAGACAAGTTCAAATGCTGAACCGCTTTGTTTAGAAATGACGCTCGTAGCCTTATTATTATTATAAGCTACAAAACATGTAAAGTCTTGCACGCTCATTAATACATTAGATAAACTTACGGTGACTGACGGTTTGGACCATTTGGACAATGCGGTTTCTATCTTGTTTTGAAGGTGCTTCTAAACGAAGATATAATTTACGAACTGCTGAGGCTAAGTATAAACAGGATCTGCTCAAACAATGCTTCACTTTGTTGTGGATCTAGTTACACAGGGTATTTACACACACACACACACACACACACTCACACACAACACAACACACACACACACACACAAACACATGCAAGATTAATTGCTGTTGCTGAAAGATTACAGCTTGAAGAACATGGTAACATGGTTTAATCTAGGCTGTTTCCAGGGGAAATTGCCATTTTCCTCACCCCGGAAATTTCAACTGTCCCTCGGAAATTTTGGCATACTACAGTACATCAACTAAGAGCAGCTCCCTAGCTGACCTCCCCCCGGCCTTGTCAGTCCCCTTCCCGGAGTCCAGAGTCTAGATTAAACACTGCCACGTAACCAAATAAATATGCTACGAGAGTTTCTCTTTTCGATAAATTTCAACATTTGTAATTTTTCCAAGCGTAGGACGGATATTCCTATGCGGTAACTTTCCTATTCGATTCATTCTCGAATTTCAAAACTTTGTAGGTCTTATTTCAAAGATTTGGACACAACCAAAGGCGTAGCGAAGGGGGGGCAGGTAGTGGCATATGCCCCGGGGCGCCGAGGTGAAGGGGCGCCAAAATCGGGATTTGGGGGTAAGTTAAACAGCCAAATACATAATAAATAAGATGGAGGAATTGCGGCGACCTTTTTTTGCTCGTCAGGACTATAAGGAGAGGGGCGCCGTAGAGGGTTGAGGGGAAGGGCGCCGAGAGAACGATGTGACGACCTTTTTTGCTCGTCAGCAGTGTTAGGGGCGCCAACGGTACACTTTGCCCCCGGGCGCCGGATACCCTCGCTACGCCTCAGAACAAAACGTTCGCAAATTGTAAGACAATGCATAAAAGAATCACAATACTGTACTCAAAGCCCATCGTTCAATTGTTTTGTCAAGTTTGTTGATCGGTACAATAGTAAAAAGACGAGTAACGTCTATCCACGACTTACTCCTTGGGAGGGTCCGTATTATAATTTAAAATGACACTGTCCGAAAGAAGCCCCAAAGGCTTTTCGTTTCAATTTTAGGAACGCTACACACGATGTTCAGTTTGTCACATTGGGTGACGTCTATCAATATCCAGGCAGTCTACATGAAGTATCTGGATCTGGCGGAAACGTCTCGTGAGCAACTTCTCATAGCGAAGAAGAAGAAGAAGATGATGATGATGATGATCAGGGCGCGATTTGTAGGGGAAAGGGGGAATCTTCCTTCCTCCACTACCCAACTACATCCCCCTACTGCTACATTCCCCACAGCTACATCCCCCACTGCAACCTTTTTCCGACAACTACATCCTTCCGAGCTCGGCATGCCCCCTCTCCACTGCTCCAGGTCACAAATCGCACCTGATGATGATGATGATGATGATGATAATAATAATAATAATAATAATAATAATAATAATAATAATAATAATAATAATAATAATAATAATAATAATAATAATAATAATAATAATAATAGTAGTAGTAGTAGTAGTAGTAACAGCAGTAGTAGTAGTAGTAGTAGCAGCAGTAGTAGCAGCAGCAGCAGCAGCAGCAGTAGCAGCAGTAGCAGCAGCAGCAGTAGCAGTAGCAGCAGCAGCAGTAGCAGTAGCAGCAGCAGTAGTAGCAGCAGTAGCAGTAGCAGTAGCAGTAGCAGTAGTAGCAGCAGTAGTAGCAGTAGTAGTAGTAGTAGTAGTAGTAGTAGCAGCAGCAGCAGCAGCTGCTGCAGCGGCAGCAGCAGTAGTGGATATATAGGGCCTAGTGTTTGTGATCGTAGCCGTGTGTGCATAAATATAATTGGAACTGTAAGTTCTCCAGTTTTCGATTTCAGCATACAGATTATAGCAGTTATTGACGAGAGCGCCTACCAGACGGTATGCGGAGACGACTCACCGTCACATTTAGCACGAAGAAAGAAAGCCCTCAGCAAGATTTTCGCCTCATTTGCAACCTTGCTCAAGGCCGCGCTAGGCATTGCCAAGCGTCTTTTAAAGGTGAGAAGTCTTATTTTCTCTTCTTCGTGAAATACTTGTAAAGTGCAAATTTCATTAAAATTTCCTTTTGTGAGGCAGCCACTTAAAAAGTCATCCTGTGTGAAATTCGTTTTCTGTGGTCACCGAAATCCATCATTGTTTGAAAACGTTTAGGCTACAACAGAACATGACCTCAGTTTGCCTATGTACTGTGCATGTATGTGTATTACTTACCAAATTCTTTGCTCAATTGTTAACAATTCTATTTTGGCGTTGACGCTGATTTCTTTAGCTGACCAACCCTCATTAAGTTTCATTCGTTTTGGGTCTAAGCGAGTATAATAATTAAATTTTACACAATTTAACGCTAGTCGATCGTTTGACGTTACATCAGACATGGACATGAGTTGCGTCTACCCATGGTTTGAGTTGGGTCAGAAATGTCCATGTTTATGGTGGGTTGGGTTGGCTTAGAAAACAAGTCATGCTTTATCGTTACTCGTTTAATACAATACTTTTCATCTTTGTTCATTTTATGTTCTTAATAATTGATAAGTGCATCTCTTCTTAATTAACTGCTGACTACATGTAGTTGCTTATCAATCAATCAATCAATAAACTTCTATGGCGCCACTATCATAATGCCTAGGGCATCAGCCGATACCAAATATACAGTACACAGAGGATGTTAACTTTGACTACTATACCACAGAACTTGTTTCATTAATTAACTTTCAACAGCCAACCTCATGGTTTAAGAAATTGTAATTTATTGCGGTTGGCTGGGTTGGGTCAAGTAACCCTAAAGCTTTCGTGGGTTGGGTCTGAATCATGATGGGTTGGGTTGGGTTCTTTCAAAATGACCCATGTTCATGTCTGCCTTACGTTAATTATGGCAGATGTCTTTCGTCATTTCTTTCACATCTATTTTAAACAGAGCTAAACTGGAGTTAAGAGTGAAATCTGACAACTGTTGAGTCACTGTTTGACACTCTTGTTGTAGGCAACAGGATTGATCGTTGAGACTGCAACGCCTCCAACAACAGGTGGCGGAGAATCGGCCAACAGTTGCCCGGTGTCAACCTGCGTTGTACCGCTGGTTATAGCCATTTTGGGGTTCATTGGTGTCATCGTTAGCATAGTCCCTCCTATTCTCAAGTTCCATCAAAGGTAAGTCCATTCGCTCGAACCACAGAAAGCATTATGCATTCGTCTATGTCTCTATGACTATCAAGGTGAGTGGCGTAGCCAGAGTTCTGAAATGGGGGGGGGATCGACATTTTCTGGTAAAAATTCTCCGACAAGCAAAAAAGTTCTTCCCACATTCACGTATTCTCTTGAGTCATGCTACTATGAGCCCACCCACCCCTTATTCTTCTCAGGTATTATTAACCTCTTTAAAGACTCAATCAGTTACCATTAAACTAATGGATAACTGGACTTGACTGTTGGGCGAACTAGACACTAAAAACAATTTACTGGCAAGCAAATTGGAAATTACTCGTCGTGAGCCTTAGGACTAGAATCCACTTAAACTATGTTCAACTTCAAGTTTATTATTAACCCATAATCAGTGACATTCTGATTTCTGAATCACAACTAACATGAACACACCAGGACCAACTTAACTAATGGACAAATACAGTAACCTATTTATTTTCTTTAAACCAAGACTAAACAATTCTGCCTTCCTTATTCTTCTGAATAGTTATAAAGAACTTCCCAGCGTGGCTCTGCAGTCTGATGATAACGATGATGATGATGATGATGATGATGATGATGATGATGATGATGATGATGATGATGATGATAGTGGTGGTGGTGATGATGGTGATGATGACGATTATGATGATGATGATGATGTGAATTCAAATGGTTGCTTTTGATGTGAATTCAAATGGTTGCTTTATTCTTTGATTAGAAAAAGAAGCGAGCCAGAGTCGTCATCGCTTACTCCTGATAGGAGAGATTCGAATAATAATCATACTAATAAGTAAGCCTTTTCATGTGAGTCCTCGTCATTTCATCCACTGTTCATATTTTAAAACCCAAACTTCGAATAGGGCGTGAAATCAATATGTTCTTAGCAGCCACCACCCCGTTATAGAGAATAATTTACTGCCCTTAGCTGGTAACTGTCGGTTATGGGATAGGCCCTATTCACATACTGTTACAAAGCGAGAAAATGAACTGCATGCGTTTTCTTACTTAATTAAGATCCGGAAAGAGAAAGAAAAAGCGTGCTTCGCCTACTCCTTCTCTTTCACCTACTTCTTCGCCTGCTCCATCACCTACTTCTTCGCCTGCTCCTTCACCTACGTCTTCGCCTGCTCCTTCACCTACTTCTTCGCCTGCTCCTTCGCCTGCTCCTTCTCCTACTCCTTCGCGTATTCCTCCGCCTCCGACTACTCGGAAACCGCATGTCGAAAGGTTTGTCTGTAATTTACGAGCTCGACATTTGTTCCTCTTCTTTTCATATTTAAAATTCAAAATTCATGAAAATAACGAAAGTCACGCGCGAGGTTTTCAACAGTTTGCATCTCGGTAACAAAACGACTGGACTTTTCGCGATTCCATGTCATTTAATCCCCAGTCACTTAATCCTCGTCACTTAATCCCCGGCACTTAATCCGAAAAGTCTTTTAATCCCAAGTCTTTTAATCCCTGTGCACATAATCCCCAGACACTCAATGATATGGGGATTAAATGCCGGGGATTAAGTGACGAGGATTAATTGACTGAGGATTAAAAGACCTGGCACCGCTTTTCGCATCCATTATAATTTTCTTAAGCTAATGTCTCGCCAATTTTATGGGTTAAAAGGTACGAAAGTGACACCGTCACAAGAATCGTCGTCGTCCCTTTCATCTGCTACGAATAACTTGAATGATTGCAATAAGAAGTGAAGCCTTCATATCGTATTCAAATTGTCATTTCATTTATTTTATTTGTCATATTCTGATGTCAGATGTAAACTTAAAACTCATCTCTTCCAGTTGGCTTTTCCACTGTTATTCCATCCATTGGCGTAATCCTGCCATCAACATGGGGGGCAGAAATTTTTTAAAGTAAACCCTTTCGTAAAAAATCTAGTGATAACTTTTTTCTCCTTGTTACACTTTTTAGAGACTTCTACATTGGGAGGACACCAACTCGTAAATATTTTAAAAATCTAGTGATGACCCTTGTTTCTTTTTCTTTTTTCTTGTTAGACTTGTAAATACTTTTAGGACGCTAAAAAGCACAAAAATCTAATGATGGTCTCTTTCCCGTTAAAGTTGCAAATAAGTACAAAACATTGAGGGGGATAATTGATACTTTATCCCCTCACTAATTATTGGGGGACCGTGCCCCCGTGGTTTGCGCCCTTGATTCCGTCCACTGTATTCAGTCCCGCTATTTCCCACTTTGACTGATCTCTGGAATGACCTCACCCTTTATCGATAATACCAAAGTACCATACCATCGATTGATACCTTTAGAATATTAGAACTGGTGCCATAGACGTGCATAAATTATGATTGTAGCAGACCCCGATATTGAATCACACTCAGCTAATGATGTCAGATAATGATGTCGCAGTCAAATGGCTGACTTCTTTCAGCACTTGAAGCATATACGATAATAATAATAATAATAATAATAATAATAATAATAATAATAATAATAATAATAATAATAATAATAATAATAATAATAATAATTGTATTAAAGCAAAGTCGATTGGCAATATGGCTCGTAATTGATTGCTAATGAACCCAGGAGGTGAAGATGTTTTCGATCTTGGTCAAACTCTTATCCTGTTGTTCCACGAGCCGCACTCGTGGTCCTGTTTGCGACATTGGACGATTTACATTGGTGTAGCCAGGGTTCTGGAATTTGGGGGAGGGCACGTGGGGACATTTTCGAGTGAAAAAATTACAGACAAGAAAAACGTCGTCAGTTCTTAACACATTCACGCCTTCCATCGATTCTTTTCCAATCATCCTACCTACTTCCCCCTCGAAAATTTTCTAAACGGTTTTGCAGAAATGCCACGACTAATTCCAGCCAGAATAGGGGTCCGGCCGACGTGCCCCTCTCCTGGCTACGCCAAAGAAGATTGATTGACTGATTGACAAATTTGTTGAAAGCTAGTACTTTTGTTGTATGCTTTAAAAGAAGATATGATAAAAGTCAAGTTAACATTGCCTTGTTATAAATGCAATATTTTCTGATCAACTGCGTAGAAACGAAAATAAAGTTCCTCAACAATCAGCGGCGAAGCTGAATCCTGCCTATTTCGGGTCTAATTATCATTTCGAAGGTGTGTTCACTTACTTCCGGCCCTAGAAATATTTTCTAAGAATTTGGAAATGATTCGCAGAATAGTAGACTTTATTGAAGTAGGTCACAAGTCTCAAACCCCTTCCTCCCACTTTCGAGAGGCTAAGCTAGAGTAAAGAAAGGTATAGAGACTGGGCCACCACTGTTTTCTCCAAGTTTACGTCTATGATAGGTTCTGTGCATTCAATGGATCTTTCAATAGCTGCAATTATTTCCGACATAAATGCAATAGCGTGCTTTGATGAAAATAATTGAGGTTATAAGGGGCTGTCCATTACTTACGTCAACAAAATAGAGGCGGGGGATTGAAGGCTTGACAGTTGTTAGCAGGGGATGGGTCAAGAGAAGTTGACATCAACAATTTCATTTTTTACAAATAATCAAACAAATAGGTAATTTCATGCAATACTATTTATGACAACGAAGGAAAGTCTGACAAGCAAAAAGTAATCATTCTGACACTTGATGAGCAAAAAGGGAGAAAGGTCATCACCGCACAAAAAATAATAACCTTCTAAACTTTTTAGGGGGACCCGTCACTGGTCTGAGGGGGTAAAAAGTTGTTGACATAATTATAGGGGTCACTGAAAGTTGAGAGTTGTTGACAAGAGGAGGGACATGGCGGTTCCACCATGTTGATGACTGAGGATGCATCCCCCACCGGAGTTTTTTGCTTGTTAACATATTTCTGGGGGGAATGCGGATGACGTTTTTACTCTTTATTTGCTTGTCAGCCTTTTCCGGCAAGGTCTATTAATTGGAGAAAACATTAAGATGAATTACCTTTTTTCTCTCATTTCTTTTTTAACTTTGCCTCCCCACCAACTTCATATAAAATTTTTCATCCTCCCCCACCAAGAATTCCTGGAACCGCCACTGGGAGGGGATCAAAAACTGTCCAAAAATTGCTGATATGTTTAAAGGACCGCCCCTAACTTAATGTATATAAGATTCAATAACTAATCGTAGTATATTAAATATTTGTTATAGCGGTTTTATAAGAGGAACGACGAGTCTTAATGATAGGCCTACAGTATGTCCATTCTGTGTTATTTCATACGAGAAGGAATAACGTTATAAGGTAATGTTGCCCCATAAGGCTAAGAACCAGTCGGACAACTGAAAGAAAATAAGTAACGTTGGGCTGAAATTAACATTACTTTTCGAAACGATGTTCAGTTGACCGTAGACTAAAAGACATCTTTTAAAGTTGGTTTTACTGTTGTCGTTGAATCACTTAAATGTCTGAAGTATTCTGCAGGCCTGTATGCGAAAGACTTGTCTTTTCAGTGGTTGGAACTAACCATGGACCGGCGGACTCGAAAGCATGACAGCGCAAAACATGCAGACATGGAAAACTCACGCAGAGAGTCTGAATACTCTGGAGTGAAGGAACATAACTAGCTATTACTATTCGGATTGGTATCGACTTTCAAGGGTCAATAACGATATTTTTAAGTGACTGCTAATGTAAGCCCTAATGCACTGTATATCCTAAACAAAGAATGATTTAACAACTAACCAGTTGCCTAGAGTAGGGGAGATTTGCCATAAATGGAACGTTTCCTTAATTGGAACGCTCGTTTTATGCGGAAAAGTGTTCCAATTATGGCAACTCTCCCCTATATTAATTATGGACTTATTATGAATATTTTACTACAGTACTTTTATGTTGTTAGTTTAGTTAAGAATATTACTTGATGCATAATGCACTGTCTGCTGCTACATTTAAAAATTCAATGAATCAGGCTGCTTCCCTGGCAGGACATGCTTTCCTTTGGGCAACCCTTTTCTTCTCAGCATAGGCCTAATACTTAACTCCACATTTTGACACTCGATGAGCAAAAAAGAGAAAAAATGGTCATCACCACAATAAATAATAACCTTGTTATTGGGACCTGTCATTGATCTTGGGGGGTCAACAGTTTTTGACGTAATTATGTGGGGGTTAAGTGAAAGTTGACAGTTGTTGACAAGGGGTAGAGAGGGTCAAAAATTGCCCAAAAATTTTTGACATAATTAATGGACAGCCCCTATGTCAAAAACTTTTGACCGCCGTAAGATCAGTCACGGGCCCCTAAAGAGTTTAGAAGGCTATTTTGCGGTGAAGAGAACTTTTTCCCTTTTTCCTCATCAAATGTCAAAATTTGGTGGCGAAGACCTTTTTGTTTGTCGGGCCTCTTTCCGTTGCAATAAATAGTATTCCATCAAATGTCATATTTTTCGAGTATTTGTAAAAAATAAAATCTTTGACGTCTACTTCCCATAAAGCGTATATACAGCCTGTTCCCATGACCCCCCTGTCAACAGCTCAAACTTATTCGATCACTAGCTGTCAATCAGACAGTAGCTGTAAGCCAGACATTGGCTGTCAATCCCACAGTGGCTGTCAATCACACAGTGGCTGTCATGTTTTTCATTATTCTTTGAATAAAACAGAAATTTTAGAAGATTAAAGAGACGGACCTGCAAATCAAGGTGAATAACTCTCGCGTGATTAAATATCCATGAGATTTACCCCTTAACTGGGGATCCCGGTTATATCCGTCCATTTTTACACCGAGTTACAGTTAAATACACGGTTAAGGGGTTAAATGTCCGTACAACGCCCAGACCGGAGACAAGCGCCGGAACCCTACGCTCGGACTCGAGTACGGGACCTATCTTTGCCTATTTTAGCGATATCCTCGCGCGACTAAAAACGAAATCACGCAAAAACAAGTTTATTTCAATGCAAAAAATACATCATGAAAATCAGCAGTGACAAGACAAAACAGTTAGTAACTATTACGAAGACCAACAGAGTTCCACGGAAAATACAGTCGCCCACAAACACCTTTAGTCCTTTACCCACCTGCCCAGAATGTGTCTATATCTAGCTGGCAGCGTCACAATTCATCGTTACTTTTATTTACCCCAGGCATATTTTTACCCCCTCCCCAATTTGAGACCGGCACCCCGCCCAATTTCCTCAACACACACGCACACACCCATTTCAGCTATGGCATGACTTTTTGCTTGTCGAGACTTTTTTGACAGGGACCCCTAGAATTTACCTGACACCACCCCCAATTGATAATCCTCGAATGTACCCTTCGAATTTATCTAACGCATAAATTCCGTGAGGGCATGTGCGAGCACAGTAGTACTGTACAATACACGTATTTGCATACCGCAAGAAAAAGCATCGCATTGATCGGTTCGCAATGATACTGCCAATAGACAAACTCTCGTGATTTTATGGGCAGACAACAGCAAGATCCGACAGTCAAACGCATTCCTATGAACTAAAATGCCTTGGTCAGTGTTTAATCTTGACTCCTGGACTCCGGGGAGAACTGAAAAAGCCGGGGGGAAATTCTGCTAGGGGCCGCTGTTAGTCCATGTAGTATTCCAAAATTTCCGGGGGGAAATTTGAAATATCCGGGGGAAAAGGCAACTTCCCAATTTCCCCCCTCGGAAACGGCCTAGATTAAACACTGGCCTTTGTGTAATCCGCGTTCTGTACCGTTGGCGCCCCTCCAGACTGCCGACGAGCGAGCAAAAAAAAGGTCGCCACATTGTTTTCGGCGCCCCTCAAACCTTACAGCGCCCCTCCGCCTCTCTTCAGCCCAGAGTTGTTCATAGGTCAGTTTTCTCAACTCAGACCCAACCCAACCCATCAACTTCTCGAACCAGTCCAAGCCAAATGAAATTCCTGTCTGCTGAAATTCCAACCTACCCCCACCCGACGAAATCATGAAAGTGCAATAGCGCTTTTTAATATGTACATGTATTCAAACCGATGTCTGATAAACACCGAATGTTCAGTTCAGTGTGACCAAACGTTTTCCATATGAGCTTCAGTCAAGCATAGCGAAAGTGTTTATTTAGACTCACTACAAAGGAAATGGGTTTGGGGCAGGAAAGGGGTTGGGGCAGTGATGCCGAAATACACGAGATTTTACCTTACCTTACCTTACAACAACAGTCCTGTAAACTCGACAGCACTTGCCATTGCGATTTTCGAGTGTTCAATGTACTTCAACACTCGAAAATGGCAATGGCAAGTGCTGTCGAGTTTACACCAAAATTATCAAACTACATGAAAAGATCTTTCTGTCATGCTTATTGCCAAAGTCCATGCATTTTGTCTCAGGGGTTGTGAAAATATTTACAATGAAACAGAGTGCTGCCGGTTTTATTGGCCCGCCCTTTATTATATGTATATATATACTGTATATATATACATATATATATATACACGTATATACACATATATATATATACGTATATATATACTGTATATATATACATATACAGGGTGGCGCGAAACACCGGACTAATCACATATAGGTCTGGCATTTAATTAGCATTGAACAAACCGTAAAATTTCAGGATTTTCTTAATGCGTAAGAAATTTCAAAGTCATGAGGGTTAAAATTAGCTCACTCTGGTGACAATTACACTTTTCAGCAGGATAGAGCACCTGCTCATCTTTCACGAAAAACAGTTGCCTTTCTCACTGCTCACGTTCCAGACTTCATTGAACCAGAAAATTGGCCGCCGAACAGTCCAGATTTGAATCCCGCAGACTGCTCAGTCTGGAGAGTGCATCAACAGCTTTTCTACATGCAGAGGATTCGCGATATTGAACATTCGAAAGAAGTTCCGACAGCATGCTGGAACGAAATCAACCAGGACACTATCAACCGGGCTTTTGGACAGTTTTGCAAGCGCTTATCATTAGTTATCGCAGCAAACGGAGGACATATTGAACATCACTTTGACTAAAATTTCTTACGCTTTAAGAAAATCCTGAAATTTTGCAGCTCATTCAATGTCATATTAAATACCAGACCTAAATGTTACTAGTCCGGTTTTTGCGCCACCCTGTACAGTATATATATACTATATATATATATATATATATATATATATATATATATATATATATATATATATATTCTGCTTCAAGTGTCGTGTGACACCATTATAAGGATGCCATAAACACAGACCGTAAAACATAATAAAGCAAGTTCTAAGTTCTTATTCAATAGGCCTACATGCTTGACATTGAATTAACCTCCTTATCGGTAACGACGACTTGCGGTCGTCCAAGAATTCTTAAACTAAAAGCGGTAACGACGGTTCACGGTTGTCCATTGTCTATGTTTACAGTGTAGGCATTCGGAGCAAGTGACCACCCATTTAATTGCTTTCGTGACCCGCACAACCAAATGGAAGCCGCGGTCTGTGTCAAACGAAGTATGCAAGTGGAGACTCTGTTAATACAGCAATGTTTTATGATCCATGTCATTGACTGATTTCTAGAACAAACCAAGGACTCAACCCTCAAGACCAGGACCAAGAAGACCAGGACCAGGACCAAGGATTCAACCATCATGGCCAGGACCAAGACCAAGGATTCAACCATCATGGTCAGGACCAGGACCAGGACCAGGACCAAAAACTTGTAACTCGTCCTTAAGGCCAGGACCAAAGGCCAAGGACTAAAAGCTCTGACTGACTTTGATCTTATATGGTCATTATTGCCCATTATTATTTTGAAAATATTTTCAGGTATTGAGAAGTACTTTTGATATTTCTTTCAAGCAGTGGTTTTCACACAGGCTTGCTTAGCCTTCTAAACCACTTAAAATCACATTATTATTATACAAAAGGAAGGGTAGCCATCAGAAAAATTAAAACATATGGAGAGATAGAAATATTAGCATTAGAACAAATAAGAGAACAATAGAAAGTGTCGCATGGAGTACAGCATCATATGGACGTGAAAGCTGGACTTTGAAGAAAAAGTACAAAAAAAGAATAGAAGCTTTCGAAATTATTCATTACGTAACATGCAGTGTTGGAGTTTCCGGGGGAGGTTGGGGGGTTGACCCCTCTCCCCCGATAACATTGCAACCCTCCCAAAATTCGCTTATCGGGCGTATGCAGTTTCTGTCATTAATTGAATTTCAGTCCCCAAACTCCCAGCTCAAATTTCACAACTCCAACACCGGGAACATGCAACGCATAAGTTGGAAAGAGAGGAAAACCAACGAAGAGGTTTTGCAACTGTCAAATACACAATGACTTTCGTCAACATTTGCAAAAGAAGGAAGCTGCAATATTTCAGGCACGTACAGCGGAACAGCGATGCTTAGGTCAACACTGGAAAGTATAATCCAGCAAGGAATGATGCCGGGAACAAGAAAAACAGGGCGACCAAGTAGACGATGGGCGAATGACGTAAACGAATGGACAGGACTGCAGATGTCAGCAGCCAGTGGCGTAGCCAGGATTTCCGGAAGCGGGTTTTGGTTTCGATCGTGACCAAACTTTGCAAAAAATTCTTATTTTCCCTCCTTTTTAGGAGCTGACAAGCAAAACAAATGTCGTCACCTTGGTATCCTTTCCAATTTTTTCTATTTTCTATAGCACTTAGAAGTTTTTTCAATTGGCAGCCAGCCAAGGGGTGTTTGACCCCAAAAATCGCGTCCGAAAATGAAAAATGCATGGAAATGCATGTAAAAAAAATTTTCGTCGGCAGCCAAGAGGGGTTTTAACCCCTAAAATTCCCCCTTGGCTACACCACTGTCAGCGGCAGTCGAGAAGACACAGGATCGGCATTGCTGGAGAAAGGAAATTCATGCTGTCACCTCAACTTCAGTTCGTGAAGGAAAATGGAGAAGAAGAAGAAAATGATGATGATGATGATAATGATGATGATGATGATGATGATGCTGATGATGCTGATGATGATTCAAGCGAAACTGTCGCCCAGTTGTGCTTTCTAGCTACAGCAGTAAAGTTTCTGAGTTTGATTTCCCACCTATTCGTACTAGTGGAACTGCAACGCGCTCATGTTTCTGTGATATATCAGACAGATAATAAAATAGTATATGAAATAAATTTGATGAAACGCACGTCAACATTTCAGGACATCCACCTATTTTTATTTATGTAATTCTAACCTACATATTTGCCTATCTGATATAGAAATGTAAAGGTAGTCCCGTACTCGAACGAGCTTAGAGTTTCCGCGCTGATCCCGCGCAGGTCGGGACTAGACAGGCAGAGACGCAGGTGGTTTACGCCATTCACATAGAGTAGTTTGCCATTGCCATCTCTAGACCCGCGTTTTACCTTCGCACCTTAACCCTTAACGCTGCTACAAATTTATCCACGCTAAAGCGATGAACGGCTTGGTTTGGCCGCCTGCACCGCAACTCGATTCCAGGATGGTCACCCATCCAAGTACGATCCACGCTCTACGTGACCTTTAATTTCATTCGAGAACTGCGCAACTAAATATAGAATAGTATTCGTCATTTACCTGAGAATGACAGGTATTTGGTGTTGACCCTGAGAATGATATTAAGATTTTATGCCTTCATCTTGACATCAGGTGTCGTGAACATAAAATCTTCGAAAGAAGATAGTAAACTAAGCCATAAAATTAATTAATGTTGCCAATGTCTATCACCCATTTTATCTTATTTTAACGACTGCGTTCTACGCTGTACTTGAAGTTTTATTAGCATCGTTTGGACAATATAAAGTATAAATCGAAGTTCAATAAATAAGTTTTATTGACCGCCAAACTGGTATGCATGGTAGGAATTTTGATTCGGCTTCTGAAAATTATGGTTGTCGTGAATTTAAAAGTGTATTAATAAAGTAGGTCGAGATGGTAATATTGTTAGTCTGGTGGCGACGCTTGGTTAAGCAAGATTGAGAAATGGTCGAACAAGGTTTTGCAAAGACTGTCACTTTACTCGTTGTTTTTGGTGAGTATGATGTAGAATAACTGCAACATTGGAACAACATGCTCACTCGAGTACTGTGGAGCCATGGTTAGGCAAAATATTGCAATCTTGTAGCGAGAAAGAATAGATCCATAGGTGTTTTGTTCTCAGTAATTAATCGAAAGTATATCACGTTTGTTGCAAAAAACATCTAAGATTTCTCTTTACGAATGAGAGAATATTTCGGTAACGCAGAAATTTATGAACGTATTTCAGATATTTTAAATTGACCACTTCAGATGACTTTGCTGTTCACTCATATTTAAAAAACCTACAATATCGAAATAATTTAGACGATTCTGTAAGCGGAATAACGTTAGAAGCAGCTATTCATGGCATCAATGAATACATGATCTAATTAAGATGCTATAAAATTGTAATAAATGATGTTTTGTTGAATACCAATATTAAGATTGTGCATTTAATTTTAGGCTTAGTCAAATTCAATCTTGGCCAGAAATGCGACAAAGCCAGCTTCGCCCTAATTAACGATCCTTACAGAAGCACAAGTGCTTCATACGGTTACCCACTTTATCAGTCGATTTGTGATAATTACATAGTGGAAGGTATGTGTCAACTCAATCACTGTTCTGAACTGTAAAAGGTCGAGTCGAGGTCAGAATCAAACGAGAGAGAGATATATATATATAAGGGTTAGGTTCATACAAATTCGATCCTCTTCCGCGACTAAAAGTATGAGTATACAAATTAAATCAATAGTCAAATATGCCATGCATTAGCCATTTATTCTTACGAATTGAATATATTTGCAGTTTCTATAGACCTATTTTTATGCATGAGATGCTAGTTTAATAATTAATAAACCGATTCAACGGTCATTGTCCACCATAGCAGACATGATGTTCATCAAGGATCCATCATACAACTGGTAATTATTATTGTATTGTACCGCCTCTTTTGCTTGAAATGTCTATAAAGAAAAAGCACACTCCTATTCTTTTGGCAATAACTTTGTCAAATTTAATTTAGACCAAGCTTGGTAAAATTCGGTAGTGATGCAGCTGAAAGAACCTCCAATGCATAGGTTTACAGGTTGCTCATCACATGTTATATCTGTAGCAACTGTATGTCACGAAACAAAGCACATCGTGAATATTCATTTAAGGTAAGGTACACTCCACGGGCTCAGCGCCCGTACGGAGAACCGAAGGGTTAGCGCCTTCAGTTTTACATAGCAACGGCTGAATGAGGGCGGTTGCCAGCCTTTCCCTCGCCGCCTTTCCTTCCACCGAGTTAATACTCGATGTAATCATTCACAGCCGAGTCGACTGGGGGCGCTTGGAACAGAAACAACCGCGGTCGGGAGTTGAACCACGTACTTCAAGATTGGCAGACCAGTGCGCTAACCACTGCTCCATCGCAGTACATTGTTTACCATAGTGAGCGGATGGCAGCCTGGCCGGAAGCGTCAAGTGAAGACCGGAAGACCTGGTCCTCTCGTCAGTGATGAAGTTGAAGACAATTTCTGCTGCGGGCAAGTTGAACAACGACTGTTTTGATCGAGTCGAACCAGATAAACAATTGGCTGTAGTCAAACCTTGCGCACAACGTAGGTTGAGAGCATTGAGACCAAATTTCGTCTCTACAAATGCCTCATCCTTTCCGTCCTTCTTTTCTGCAGCGAAACCTGGGCAATGACCGAACAGGACTGGATGAGACTGGATGCGTTTCATACTAAAGAACAACGTCGAATCCTCGGCATCAAGTGGTCAGACTTTACCACCGATGTGGAGCTATATCAGCTATCTGGCCTGGAGACGTTGCACGACATGATCCGCCGACGTCGTCTAGGACTCTTTGGTCACGTCGCCTAGAACTACCGACCGACGTGCCAGCATCAGCTGCGCTGCAGCCGCTGTCCGTGACGGGGACCCTTCATGCACTGGCTGGAGTTGGCCCTTTCGGCAGACTACCCACAATTTGGTGTCACCACATCCACAATGACTGCGGATTGCCTCCACTTGAAGCACTTCACTCTGCAAAGGACAGAACCTTGTGGCGAGATATCGTTACGGCCAACAAGGCTACACGTGATGATTGATTGATTGAAACGAATGTACTTCGTACGATGTGTACGATGTGCTTTGCTTCATGACATACAGTCGATACAAATAAAACATGTTGCAAACTACCTGAACATAGCTGTTTTCGGGATTCTCTTAGCTACATCGCTACCGTGTTTTATCAAGCTTGGTCAAAATTTGACAAAGTTGTAGCCAAAACAAAAAGGGTTTTGATTTTATTGGCTCAGGTGTATGTGTTTTTCTGTCACTAAAGACTTATGGTATAGATTTGATTCTTACGTTGGAAAGGCAATTCCAGAAAGAGCTGCGAATGAATCTATTGGCAGATATAAATGCGGCACGCTAGATCCAGTCTATATCAGAGGACGGAATTCACATCCAACACAAGGTCAGTCGACTCGCAATTTATTGTTAAGATTTGTTTAGCGTTTCTATTCTGTTGCTCAAAGGCAATTGCAGGTTAGGAGTTGCATGTGTGATAACAGATTATTAAGAGAGCAATCGGTAGCGTGGGGGAGGGCCATGGGCCGTAGCCCCGGAGGCAAACTTTTTAGTAGGCGCAAAATTTCTAATGAGAAAGAAAAATACGAAATAATCATAAAATAGGCCGACAAATGCTATTCACAAAGAATTGCAGGCACGGTGTACTGTCTCAGAATCTACTATTGCAATTATTATTATTATTTATTTAATATTACTCCACTTTAAATTGAATATAAACTTGCATTCTTAATTATAGACAACCAAACGACATTTGCAACTGCGTGCGCTCTAGATCAGTTTTACCCAGGCAGATGTTTTTGGAATGCAACAATTCAAATCCACAAATGCCCGGCACAAGGAAGCGCTCAAAGTTACTTTTTGTACAAACTTAAGAAAGTTCCCGGCTGTGACATGGCATATTGTGCCGGAGAAGGAGTTCCTTGCAATCGAGATTATCATTGGAATGGCTATGCCTGCTTCGGTGAGTATTTAACAAATTATGCTCCAGTCCTCGTAAAAATATCAAAAGCCATTAGCCCTAATCCATTCATCACTTGGATGAAAACAGTATGGTCCCCGAACACATATACCTTCTTCCTATCCTATGGTAGCCTCTCAAAAAGTGGGATGCTCGAGCACAGATGCCTAATAGAAGTTTACGCCTATGCCATTAATGAAAGATCGGAAATTCATTTAGGGTATCAGAAAATTATAAATCAAAGCTTCATATGTTCTATTGCTTCTTAAATTCAAATGTCATTATTGTAGGCTTAATGCTTCTTAACCTCATGTTATAATTATTATTCATTTTGATTCTATTTGAAACTTTCTCTAGGCCTAATACTATTGAACTTAATGCTAGACTTTGTGCCAATACAAATTCCTGAGAAAAGGCTGATTGAAATAATTGCGCTGAATATTGGGCTGAGTTTAACTTAAGAGAATAACAGAGGTAGTTAATCCAAAACACTGAGGCCTAAAACAAATTACATAAATGAAAATTAAGCAGTCTATTTCAACGTTTCTGCATGAAGGATAGAAAAGGAAAATTATTATTCTTGACAATTTTTATAGCGCCGTAAACATGACATAGATCAAAATCAAGGGCGCTTTACACACATTTAATTAAGCTGGATGGTAAAAGCGCTTTAGAAAGTTATTTATCGTCGTCTTCGTCATCGTCATCTGATCTCTTGTTCGGTTCTTCCATGAGCGCAGATCCGCAGAGATTCTCGCCGATAGTGTCCATTGTTATTGCGGCGGTGGATGGAGCAGGATCTTGCTATGGTACCGGTCGCAGTTCCGCTCGAATGTGACCTGGATGCGTTGCATTACGAATACGCCTGATCCAACCATGTCTTCCGCAGCGGATGAACGACGGAGCCAGTAGAACCGACTTTTTAGGAGACGAAGTCGGCGACTCGTCGGCGCAATGACTTAGGTCGTTCCCACAGGCTAATGAAATGGCTGGCAGAAAGGAGGCGCACCAAAAAACCGCAAGACAATCCGACGAACACGAACCGAAACCGAAACGGGCGTAAGAGTCACAGGTCGTTGTCGTTGTTGTTGTCATTGTTGGTGTTGGTGGTGTTATTCGACGGCCCTCTGGCGACTGACGCTGTACCGTAATGGCGGTTGGTTGACGCCCACCCCGACCCTTTTAGCGTCGAAAACGGCGCCTCTCGCCGTTTTTGCAGAGGTCTGGCCCGTTTACCCGGACGACGAGACGGTTGGAAAAGCCGACGCTTCCAAAACCGGAACAAAAGGTCGAGATGACTCGAAAACGACACGATAGTTTGCAGGTGCAATTTCACCTACGGTCGCTATGGTTAGCGCCCTCTATCGTATTTATGATAGATGATGATGAAAATGAGCATTGCATCTTGATAAATCAGAGCAAAACGATTACAATAGAAACAAATTTCACACCACAAGCATATAAGGGAAATAAAGAGACACCTGAAAGGAAAGAAATTCCCGCAAGTAGGTAACTTAGATAATAGTAGCTACTGTAATTTATTTTGAAATCATTAACAATTTGATGCCATCAAAGCAGACCGGTATACTCTATAAATATAATTATAAACAGTTAGAGAACATAGGACAAAAAGTCACGAAGTTCATTCATATCCACTCATCTGTACATTAAATGTCGTATCGATTGATTTGCACTTAAAAACTATTCTCCTTGTTTTACTACTTTGAAATTGAATCCATCCTCGAGTGTTCACGTACATCATAGACCAGTCCGATGCCACTTTCAGATGCACAGAGCTACAAGTCTTCATGCAACTTCTAGCAGTGGCGGCTCCACCGGGGGGCAGGGGGCCCGTGCCCCCTCCCATTGAGTGCCTGGTCCCCCAGTGGCCCCAGTTGGGACCCTATACTTAATGCTACATACATTAAACTACAAATGGTTGGCCCCCATGATTAGAAGTTGCCTCCCCAACAGCCCCCCACTTGCCAAATTCTAGAGCCGCCACTGACTTCTAGACGTACAAAATTACTTGATGGCTGAAAATGCCAACGATAAAATCACTGCGAATAACGCACAAAAAAGTTTTCACATAACTTCAGAACTTCCTTTTAAAACCGCGTCCATGGTCCAGCTGTTATCTAAATCCACTCGGTGGTATAAACCCAAATGCTGTATTTTATTGAATTGAGTCTGTGGTATACATTGGATGATAGGATTTTATTGCATAAGATCGACGCTGTTCAACCTGCAATTTGTGATTTATTAGCTCCACCGGAGCCGTGTGAAAATTACCAGTTCATAAACATGGCCGATGGCTTCAGAAGCAGCGATTACGATTCGTCTCCCTCAACCATTGCCTTATGCGACGCAAACATAGATAATGGTATTATGTGTTTCTTTAAAATGTATCGGCCTATCTTGAAATAACATAAATCCTGTGTTAGGTCTACTTTCGTATATTATGATATTATCATTTTGTTAATTTATTATTTATTATACTTAGTTATTATTGTTTATGATACTATAATATCTTGTGTACACTAATGTTAATTAGCGGTGTCAGTATTAGTAGGCCTAATGGCTTAATGACGCAGGCGTCTCTTTTGGTGATATACGCAATCTCACACTCCAAGTTTTAAAAATGATAGCTTGTTTAAGTTCTTAAAACAGAGATTATTCTGAGTAGTTTTATTTGCCAATTAATTTAGCTTCATGCAGAACTTTTGAAGCTGTAACTAATCTGTGGTGGAAAGATGGAGTTGGATGAGACTTTGAAACCATTGAAAAGTAGCATCGCTCTCGTAAACTTGTAGTTATTTTCGTTGAACCAGCTTCAACCAAGGACTGGGATAGCGAATCTTCCAGCAATGGTCTTGCTAGACATTATACTCCTTAGACTCGCACATCAAGATCCTTTCAATTCTGCGGTATCTTTGTGTTCTTGTACATGTATTGGATTGATTTATATTTCAGGGACATGGTACCGATTTGAACACATTTCAGGTAACCGCTTGGTCAAAGGACCTATTGATCCTTGGTATTGTGGAACTGAAGCACCAATTTGGCTCATTGGAGATCACCCTACAGGTGTGCTGTTCAAATGCTTTGATTTTTTTCATTTAGTTGTTTTATAAGAATTTGAAAATTATATTTTCGGGTTTATG
Organism: Metaphire vulgaris; assembly: GCA_018105865.1. Taxonomy (NCBI): domain Eukaryota; kingdom Metazoa; phylum Annelida; class Clitellata; order Crassiclitellata; family Megascolecidae; genus Metaphire; species Metaphire vulgaris. Next base: position 5,721,063 of record CM030866.1, on the reverse strand, counting down.
TACAATTGTAAGATGACTCGCTGTGATAATATGCGTACAGATCGCCGGTAGTAGAAATGGTTTCATCTCAGCAGACTGGTTGTCTTGGGTAGGGTAGGCCTACGTACGGAGCCAGACAAGCATTGAAAATAAAGTAAAACTTTTTATTGATGTTACGGCAAGATCGTACACTGACGTACAGTGTATATCTGCTAAATTGAATATTCCTCATTTTAATAATAATGTGATTTTAAGTGGTTTAGGAGGCTAAGCAAGCCTGTGTGAAAACCACTGAAGCAACTCTTAACATTCAATAACCTAGTTTCCCGAGATAGCCTTTGAATCTGTTTACTGTTTCAACTGTCACTCCTACCTCGTCCAAACTATTCCATTTGTCCACAGCCCTTGTACCAAAAAAATTTCTTTCTTGGACCCACCCTCTGCTTAAACAATTTGCATTTGTAGCCTCTTGTGCTGCTATAGTGTGCCAATGTAAAGAATCGATCTTATGGCACATCTACTTTCCTAGTCATTATTTTGTATGTTTCTATCATATCCCTTATCTCCCTTCTCTTTTCTCAAGTTGTCAGTACACAATATTGAAGTCATTTTTCCTAGCTTAAATTATGGCATCCATTGACCATCTCTGTTGCTTGTCTTTGTACTTTTTCTAAAAGCTCTATAACTTTTTTCCAAGAATGGATTCCATGCCTGAACACAGTATTCTAGAGGAAACTTTTATAGTTTTAAGATTATATCTTTGACGATTATATCTTTGTCTCGACTCACTATTGTGCTGTTAGGTGTCATCGAGACAACGGTTCAAGCGTGTGCAACTTTCGATACCTTGCGCATCTGTCAATGGAGTGGATTCGTGCGCATTAGACTGTGCAGCACATTTAGTGAGAGGTTTTACATTTACCGGTTACCTGTGCCACCTGGATGTCCACTGTCTTTCTGCGTTGATGCAGCAAGTCGAGGGAGCTGCACTCCGCCTGAGGTCTGGATTTCCAACGATAACAGATGCGGAGGTCTGAACCACAGTAAATTAAAGGCTGTCATGCAGGATACTACTAGTATACTAGTCGCGTAGAATGATCAAACCATGTACATAGAATCGTTTGCGTCATTTCAAACGGATACCATAAGGTAGCCTATCGGTAAAACTGTTCGTGCTTTCGTTGTCTACAACAGAGATTTCCAAATCATGGCCTGCGGGTTACTTATTGACATTGACCGCCAGCTATAAGAATGTTGTCCGCGAGGCCTCAATATTTAATATTTAATATTTAATATAAAGACTGACTGCTTCTAGAGTTTTAGAATTTGGTTTCTGAAAGTTAGGAACGATATTGCGCAACTTTTTAACATACAGTAATATTATGGACATCTAGAGATCCTTTCTATATCGAATCGATTTTTCATCATAAGACTCCGGATCAGAGTCATCTACTTTATAGCATAGTCTAAAATATCATCTCGAATAACTGGATCAGCGTTGCACAACGTAAGAAAGGAAATCTGATTAATTTCAGCACCCACCTCGGCTGCCACCACCATCTCCCCAGCAATACCCGTATCCACAACAATTGCGCCAACTCCAGCGTTTAGTCCAGGCGGATGGGCCAGCTGGGAACCTTGGTCAGAATGTTCGCGTCAATGCGGCTTCGGTCTCTATACTCGTCGGCGACTCTGCGCTCCGTTTTATCTACCTTGCGATGGCCAGTCAACCGAGGTCATGACATGTAGTAGCAAGTCACTTTGTGAAGGTGAGTCAGTCTGAATCCAGTGCAAGCCTTCACTGTTTAAACTGATAGAAACTAAATGCTAGCAACTGTCTCATAGACTGGTAGTAACAACTAACAACGACAAAATTCGTACATTCATTTACGCCAATGAATAAGGAAAGATGGAGTTTGAAGTTTATTTAGACCATGCATCTGTCGTTTACGCTGTCTGTCTTACGAATAAAGTTTAGTGGTCGCTGGTAGAGAGGGAATTATTAAAGTTTATGAAGTTTTTCTCCCAAATGCGAAGATCATCTCCGATTTATTTTCTAGGAATTTTCTCCAAGTTCAGATATAGTTTTCAGAAATCGTGCAAAGAATTACTAAGCGTTCGGACCGTAGAAATTAAGACAGTAAATTTTGCATATCAAAGCGTAGTTTGCGAATGTCATTGGTTTTAAGTGGTAGGAAATCCAGAAGAAAGAAATGAAGGAATCGTTTTAATTCTGGGATCAGACAATGCAACGAAAGATGCACTATCTCTGGTAAAATTTAATCACATGAATGATCTATAGCAACAAGTCGTACAATAGGTCAATAATCGATAATTTGACATTCATCTTAAAATAATAATGACGATACTACTACTACTACTATTACTACTACTACTACTACTACTACTACTATTACTACTACTACTACTACTACTACTACTACTACTACTACTACTAATAATAATAATAATAATAATAATAATAATAATTATTATTATTATTATTATTATTATTACTAGACTGTGGTTTAGTAAGAGTTATCCTGTGTTGAAAACTATACTATTTTTGCTTGGATAGTAAGACTATATCCTCACTTCAGATGTTAATCTAAAGGCAAAGTTTTATAGGCCTATAGGCTATAGGCCTATTTGAAGTCATAGATTATAAGAGCAGACAAGTTCAAATGCTGAGCCGCTTTGTTTAGAAATGACGCTCGTAGCCTAATTATTATTATAAGCTACAAAACATGTAAAGTCTTGCACGCTCATTAATACATTAGATAAACTTACGGTGACTGACGGTTGTACCCATTTGGACAATGCGGTTTCTATCTTGTTTTGAAGGTGCTTCTAAACAAAGATATAATTTACGAACTGCTGAGGCTCAGTATAAACAGGATCTGCTCAAACAATGCTTCACTTTGTTGTGGATCTAGTTACACAGGGTATTTACACACACACACACACACACACACACACACACACACACACACACACACACACACAACACACACACAAACACATGCAAGATTAATTGCTGTTGCTGAAAGATTACAGCTTGAAGAACCACGTAACATGGTTTAATCTAGGCTGTTTCCAGGGGAAATTGCCATTTTCCTCTCCCCGGAAATTTCAAATGTCCCTCGGAAATTTTGGCATACTACAGTACATCAACTAAGAGCAGCCCCCTAGCTGACCTCCCCCCGGCCTTGTCAGTCCCCCCGGAGTCCAGAGTCTAGATTAAACACTGCCACGTAACCAAATAAATATGCTACGAGAGTTTCTCTTTTCGATAAATTTCAACATTTGTAATTTTTCCAAGCGTAGGACGGATATTGCTATGCGTAACTTTCCTATTCGATTCATTCTCGAATTTCAAAACTTTGTAGGTCTTATTTCAAAGATTTGGACAAAACCAAAGGCGTATCGAAGGGGGCAGGTGGGGGCATATGCCCCTGGTGCCGAGGCGAAGGGGAACCAAAATCGAGATTTTGGGGTAACTTAAACAGCCAAATACATAATAAATAAGATGGAGGAATTGCGACGACCTTTTTTTGCTCGTCAGCACTCTAAGGAGAGGGGCGCCGTAGAGAGTTGAGGGGAGGAGCGCCGAGAGAACGATGTGACTACCTTTTTTGCTCGTCAGCAGTGTTGGGGGCGCCAACGGTACACTTTGCCCCCGGGCGCCGGATACCCTCGCTACGCCTCTGAACAAAACGTTCGCAAATTGTAAGACAATGCATAAAAGAATCACAATACTCAAAGCCCATCGTTCAATTGCTTTGTCAAGTTTGTTGATCGGTACAATAGTAAAAAAAGACGAGTAACGTCTAAGTGCGACTTACTCCTTGGAAGGGTCCGTATTATAATTTAAAATGACACTGTCCGAAAGAAGCCCCAAAGGCTTTTCGTTTCAATTTTAGGAACGCTACACACGATGTTCAGTTTGTCACATTGGGTGACGTCTATAAATTTCCAGGCAGTCTACATGAAGTATCTGGATCTGGCGGAAACGTCTCGTAAGCAACTTCTCATATCGATGAAGAAGAAGAGGAAGATGATGATGATGATCAGGGCGCGATTTGTAGGGGAAAGGGGGAATCTTCCTTCCTCCACTACCCAACTACATCCTCCTCCTGCTACATTCCCCACAGCTACATCCCCCACTGCAACCAACCTTTTTCCGACAACTACATCCTTCCGAGCTCGACATGCCCCCCACTGCTTCAGGTCACAAATCGCACCCTGATGATGATGATGATGATAATAATAATAATAATAATAATAATAATAATAATAATAATAATAATAATAATAATAATAGTAGTAGTAGTAGTAGTAGTAGTAGTAGTAGTAGAAGTAGTAGTAGTAGTAGTAGTAGTAGTAGTAGTAGTAGTAGTAGTAGCAGTAGCAGCAGCAGCAGCAGCAGCAGCTGCAGCAGCAGCAGCAGAAGCAGCAGCAGAAGCACTAGTGGATATAGGGCCTAGTGTTTGTGATCGTAGCCGTGTGTGCATAAATATAATTGGAACTGTAAGTTCTCCAGTTTTCGATTTCAGCATACAGATTATAGCAGTTATTGACGAGAGCATCTACCAGACGGTATGCAGAAACGACTCACAGTCACATTTAACACGAAGAAAGAAAGCCCTCAGCAAGATTTTCGTCTCATTTTCAACCTTGTTCACGGCCGCGCAAGACATTGCCAAGAGTCTTTTAGAGGCGAGCATGCTTAGTTTCTCTTCTTCGTGAAATACTTGTAAAGTGCAAATTGAATTAAAATTTCCTTTTGTGAGGCAGCCACTTAAAAAGTCATCCTGTGTGAAATTCGTTTTCTGTGGTCACCGAAATCCATCATTGTTTGAAAACGTTTAGGCTACAACAGAACATGACCTCAGTTTGCCTATGTACTTCACATGTATGTGTATTACTTACCAAATTCTTTGCTCAATTGTTAACAATTCTATTTCGGCGTTGACGCTGATTTCTTTAGCTGACCAACCCTCATTAAGTTTCATTCGTTTTGGGTCTAAGCGAGAATAATTAAATTTTACACAATTTAACGCTAGTCGATCGTTTGACGTTACGTCAGAGTTTGACATGAGTTGCGTCTACCCATGGTTTGAGTTGGGTCAGAAATGTCCATGTTTATGGTGGGTTGGGTTGGCTTAGAAAACAAGTCATGCTTTATCGCTAATCGTTTAATATAATATTTTTTATCTTTGTTAATTTTATGGTCTTAATAAATAATAAGTGCATCACTTCTTAACTAACTGCTCACTACATGTAGTTGCTGATGCCAAATATACACTGAGGGCAGTAACTCTGACTACTGTGCCACATAACATGTTTTATAACTGTCAGCAGTCAATAGCTGCATGGTTTAAGAAATTGTAATGTATTACGGTTGGCTGGGTTGGATCAAGTAACCCTAAAGCTTTCGTGGGTTGGGTCTGAATCATGATGGGTTGGGTTGGGTTCTTTCAAAATGACCCATGTTCATGTCTGCCTTACGTTAATTGTGGCAGACAAAGCTCGATCATACGTATCATACGTATTATATTTTTCATATCATACGCACGTATTTTAACGTATGACTCTTTATCATACGCGCTATCATACGTGAGCAAAAATACCTTAGGCCTAAATAGCCATGAAATTGCATCACTTACCGCAGTCTGTTAACCATTTACCTGCGCAAAGAAATTAAAAGAGAAACAAGAGTTAGCGAAGTGAATTTTGGGATCAGTTACGGTGACGTGGCGTGACGTCGCAATTGATATTGCTCGCTAAGTAAGGAAATTATAAGTAACCGAGCAGACTTATAAAATACGCGTATCATACGCGTATTTTATTATTTTATTCATACGCACGTATTTTAACTTGTTTTATTTTGTCATACGCGTATGATCGAGCTTTGATGGCAGATGTCTTCCGTCATTTCTTTCACATCCATTTTAAACAGAGCTAAACTGGAGTTAAGAGTGAAATCTGACAACTGTTGAGCCACTGTTTGACACTCTTGTTGCAGGCAACAGGATTGATCGTTGAGACTGCAACGCCTCCAACAACAGGTGGTGGAGAATCGGCCAGCAGTTGCCCGGTGTCAACCTGCGTCGTACCGCTGGTTATAGCCATTTTGGGGTTCATTGGTGTCATCGTTAGCATAGTCCCTCCTGTTCTCAAGTTCCATCAAAGGCAAGTCCATTCGCTCGAACCACAGAAAGCATTATGCATTCGTCTATGTCTCTATGACTATCAAGGTGAGTGGCGTAGCCAGAGTTCTGGAATGGGGGGGCATCGACATTTTCTGGTAAAAATTCTCCGACGAGCAAAAAAAGTTCTTCCCACATTCACGTATTCTCTTGAGTCATGCTACTATGAGCCCACCCCTTATTCTTCTCAGGTATTATTAACCTCTTTAAAGACTCAATCACTATCAGTTACCATTAATCTAATGGATAACTGGGCATGATTGTTGGGCGAACTAGATACTAAAAACAATTTACTGGCAAGCAAATTGGAAATTACTAGTCGTGAGCCTTAGGACTAGAATCCACTTAAACTATGTTCAACTTCAAGTTTATTATAATTATTAACCCATAGTCAGTGACATTCTGAATCACAGCTAACATGAACACACCAGGACCAACTTAACTAATGGACAAATAAAGTATCCTATTTATGATCCTAAAACCAAGACTAAAACAATTCTGCCTTCCTTATTCTTCTGAATAGTTATAAAGAATTTCCCAGCGTGGCTCTGCAGTCTGATGATAACGATGATGATGATGATGATGATGATGATGATGATGATGATGATGATGATGATGGTGGTGGTGGTGGTGGTGACAACGACGCCGACGACGACGATGATGAAGATGATGATGATGATGATGATAGTGGTGGTGGTGATGATGGTGATGATGACGATTATGATGATGATGATGATGATGATGATGATGTGAATTCAAATGGTTGCTTTATTCTTTGATTAGAAAAAGAAGCGATCCAGAGTCGTCATCGCTTACTCCTGATAGGAAAGATTCGAATAATAAGCATACTAATAAGTAAGCCTTTTCATGTGAGTCCTCGTCATTTCATCCACTGTTCATATTTTAAAACCCAAACTTCGAATAGGGCGTGAAATCAATATGTTCTTAGCAGCCACCACCCCGTTATAGAGAATAATTTACTGCCCTTAGCTGGTAACTGTCGGTTATGGGATAGGCCCTATTCACATACTGTTACAAAGCGAGAAAATGAACTGCATGCGTTTTCTTACTTAAGATCCGGAAAGAGAAAGAAAAGGCGTGCTTCGCCTACTCCTTCTCTTTCACCTACTTCTTCGCCTGCTCCATCACCTACTTCTTCGCCTGCTCCTTCACCTACGTCTTCGCCTGCTCCTTCACCTACTTCTTCGCCTGCTCCTTCGCCTGCTCCTTCTCCTACTCCTTCGCGTATTCCTCCGCCTCCGACTACTCGGAAACCGCATGTCGAAAGGTTTGTCTGTAATTTACGAGCTCGACATTTGTTCCTCTTCTTTTCATATTTAAAATTCAAAATTCATGAAAATAACGAAAGTCACGCGCGAGGTTTTCAACAGTTTGCATCTCGGTAACAAAACGACTGGACTTTTCGCGATTCCATGTCATTTAATCCCCAGTCACTTAATCCTCGTCACTTAATCCCCGGCACTTAATCCGAAAAGTCTTTTAATCCCAAGTCTTTTAATCCCTGTGCACATAATCCCCAGACACTCAATGATATGGGGATTAAATGCCGGGGATTAAGTGACGAGGATTAATTGACTGGGGATTAAAAGACCTGGCACCGCTTTTCGCATCCATTATAATTTATTAATTAATTTATTAATGTCTCGCCACTTTTATGGGTTAAAAAAGGTACGAAAGTGACACCGTCGCAAGAATCGTCGTCGTCTCTTTCATCTGCTACGAATAACTTGAATGATTGCAATAAGAAGTGATGCCTTCATATCGTATTCAAATTGTCATTTCATTTATTTTATTTGACATATTCTGATGTCAGATGTAAACTTAAAACTCATCTCTTCCAGTTGGCTTTTCCACTGTTATTCCATCCATTGGCGTAGTCCTGCCATCAACATGGGGGCAGAAATTTTTTTAAGTAAACCCTTTCGTATAAAATCTAGTGATAACTTTTTTCTCCTTGTTACACTTTTTAGAGACTTCTACATTGGGAGGACATCAACTCGTAAATATTTTAAAAATCTAGCGATGACCCTTGTTTCTTTTTCTTTTTTCTTGCTAGACTTGTAAAGACTTTTAGGACGCTAAAAAGCACAAAAATCTAATGATGGTCTCTTTCCCGTTAAAGTTGCAAAGAAGTACAAAACATTGAGGGGAGATAGGCCCTAATTGATACTTTATCCCCTCACTAATTAATTATTAGGGGACCGTGCCTCCGTGGTTTGCGCCTTGATTCCGTCCACTGTATTCAGTCCCGCTATTTCCCACTTTGACTGATCTCTGGAATGACCTCACCCTTTATCGATAATACCAAAGTACCATACCATCGATTGATACCTTTAGAATATTAGAACTGGTGCCATAGACGTGCATAAATTATGATTGTAGCAGACCCCGATATTGAATCACACTCAGCTAATGATGTCAGCTAATGATGTCGCAGTCAAATGGCTGACTTTTTTCAGCACTTGAAGCATACGATAATAATAATAATAATAATAATAATAATAATAATAATAATAATAATAATAATAATAATAATAATAATAATAATAATAATAATAATAATAATAATAATAATAATAATAATAATATATAATAATAATAATTGTATTAAAGCAAAGTCGATTGGCAATATGGCTCGTAATTGATTGCTAATGAACCCAGGAGGTGAAGATGTTTTCGATCTTGGTCAAACTCTTATCCTGTTGTTCCACGAGCCGCACTCGTGGTCCTGTTTGCGACATTGGACGATTTAAATTGGTGTAGCCAGGGTTCTGGAATTTGGGGGAGGGCACGTCGGGACATTTTCGAGTGAAAAAATACAGACAAGAAAAACGTCGTAAGTTCTTAACACATTCACGCCTTCCATCGATTCTTTTCCAATCATCCTACCTACTTCCCCCTCGAAAATTTTCTAAACGGTTTTGCAGAAATGCCGCGACTAATTCCAGCCAGAATAGGGGTCCGGCCGACGTGCCCCCTCTCCTGGCTACGCCAAAGAAGATTGATTGACTGATTGACAAATTTGTTGAAAGCTAGTACTTTTGTTGTATGCTTTAAAAGAAGATATGATAAAAGTCAAGTTAACATTGCCTTGTTATAAATGCAATATTTTCTGATCAATTGCGTAGAAACGAAAATAAAGTTCCTCAACAATCATCGGCGAAGCTGAATCCTGCCTATTTCGGGTCTAATTATCATTTCGAAGGTGTGTTCACTTACTTCCGGCCCTAGAAATATTTTCTAAGAATTTGGAAATGATTCGCAGAATAGTAGACTTTATTGAAGTAGGTCACAAGTCTCAAACCCCTTCCTCCCACTTTTGAGAGGCTAAGCTAGAGTAAAGAAAGGTATAGAGACTGGGCCACCACTGTTTTCTCCAAGTTTACGTCTATGATAGGTTCTGTGCATTCAATGGATCTTTCAATAGCTGCAATTATTTCCGACATAAATGCAATAGCGTGCTTTGATGAAAATAATTGAGCTTATAAGGGGCTGTCCATTAATTACGTCAACAAATTAGAGGCGGGGGATTGAAGGCTTGACAGTTGTTGGCAGGGGATGGGTCAAGAGAAGTTGACGTCAACAATTTCACTTTTTACAAATAATCAAACAAATAGGTAATTTCATGCAATACTATTTATTACAATGAAGGAAAGTCTGACAAGCAAAAAAGTAATCATTCTGACACTTGATGAGCAAAAAAGGGGGAAAGGTCATCACCGCACAAAAATAATAACCTTCTAAACTTTTTAGGGGGGACCCGTCACTGGTCTGAGTGGGTAAAAAGTTGTTGACATAATTATAGGGGTCACTGAAAGTTGAGAGTTGTTGACAAGAGGAGGGACAGTGGCGGTTCCACCATGTTGATGACTGAGGATGCATCCCCCACCGGAGTTTTTTTGCTTGTTAACATATTTCTGGGGGAAATGCGGATGACGTTTTTACTCTTTTTTTGCTTGTCAGCCTTTTCCGGCAAGGTCTATTAACATGTATTGGATGAATTACGAATTACATTAAGATGAATTACTTTTTTCTCTCATTTCTTTTTTTAACTTTGCCTCCCCACCAACTTCATATAAAATTTTTCATCCTCCCCCACCAAGAATTCCTGGAACCGCCACTGGGAGGGGATCAAAAACTGTCCAAAAATTGTTGATATAATTAAAGGACATTAAACTTAATGTATATAAGATTCAATAATTAATTAATCGTACCATTTGAAATGTTTGTTATAGCGGTTTTATAAGCGGAACGACGAGTCTTAATGATAGGCCTACAGTACAGGGGGTGTATGTCTATTCTGTGTTATTTCATGCGAGAAGGAATAACGTTCTAAGGAAATGTTGCCGCATAGGCTAAGAACCAGTCGGACAACTGAAAGAAAATAAGTAACGTTGGGCTGAAACAGTGTTTAATCTAGGCCGTTTCCGGGGGGAAAACTGTCTTCCCCCCCCCCCCGAAAATTTCAAATTCCCCCCGGAAATTTTGGCATACTACATGGACTAACAGCAGCTCCCTAGCAGAATTCCCCGCCGACTTTGTCAATTCTCCCCCTCCGGCTTTCTCAGCCCCCCCCCCGGAGTCCAGGAGTCTAGATTAAACACTGGGCTGAAATTAATATTACTTTTCGAAGCGATGTTCAGTTCATCGTACACTAAAAGACATCTTTTAAAATTGATATTATTGTCGTTGAATCACTTAAATGTCTGGAGTATTCTGCGGGCCTGTATGCGAAAGACTTGTCTTTTCAGTGGTTGGAACTAACCGTGGACCGGCGGACTCGAAAGCATGACAGCGCAAAACATGCAGACATGGAAAACTTACGCATGAGAGTCTGAATACTCTGGAGCGAAGGAACATAACTAGCTATTACTATTCGGATTGGTATCGACTTTCAAGGGTTAATAACGATATTTTTAAGTGACTGCTAATGTAAGCCCTAATGCAATGTATATCCTAAACAAAGAATGATTTAACAACTAACCAGTTGCCTAGAGTAGGGGAGATTTGCCATAAATGGAACGTTTCCTTAATTGGAACGCTTGTTTTATGCGGAAAAGTGTTCCAATTATGGCAACTCTCCCCTATATTAATTATGGACTTATTATGAATATTTTACTACAGTACTTTTATGTTGTTAGTTTAGTTAAGAATATTACTTGATGCATAATGCACTGTCTGCTGCTACATTTAAAAATTCAATGAATCAGGCTGCTTCCCTGGCAGAACATGACTTCCCTTTGGGCAACCCTTTTCTTCTCAGCATAGGCCTAATACTTAACTCCACATTTTGACGCTCGATGAGCAAAAAAAGAGAAAAAATGGTCATCACCACAAAAATAATAACCTTGTTATTGGGACCTGTCATTGATCTTGGGGGGTCAACAGTTTTTGACGTAATTATGTGGGGGTTAAGTGAAAGTTGACAGTTGTTGACAAGGGGGAGGGGGTCAAAAATTGCCCAAAAAATTTTGACATAATTAATGGACAGCCCCTATGTCAAAAACTTTTGACCGCCGTAAGATCAGTCACGGGCCCCCTAAAGAGTTTAGAAGGCTATTTTTATTTTCCCCTTTTTTTGCTCATCAAATGTCAAAATTTGGTGGCGAAGACCTTTTTGTTTGTCGGGCCTCTTTCCGTTGTAATAAATAGTATTCCATCAAATGTCCTATTTTTGGGTATTTGTAAAAAAAAATAAAATCTTTGACGTCTACATCCCAAGACCCCCCTGTCAACAGCTCAAACTTATTCGATCACTAGCTGTCAATAATCAGACAGTAGCTGTTAGCCAGACATTGGCTGTCAATCGTACAGTGGCTGCCAATCCCACAGTGGCTGTCAATCACACAGTGGCTGTCATGTTTTTCATTATTTTTTGAATAAAACAGAAATTTTAGAAGATTAAAGAGTCGGACCTGCAAATCAAGGTGAATAACTGTCGCGTGATTAAATATCCATGTGATTAAATGACATTTGCACTGGATGAACAAAAGGGATCCCGGTTATATCCGTCCTGCTTTTACACCGAGTTGGGAACCAGTTAAATACACGGGCAGATAACTTAAAGAAAAATGTCCGTACAACGCCCAGACCGGAGACAAGCGCCGGAACCCAACGCTCGGACTCGAGTACGGGACCTATCTTTGCCTATTTTAGTGATATCCTCGCGCGACTAAAAACGAAATCACGCAAAAACAAGTTTATTTCAATGCAAAAAATACATCATGAAAATCAGCAGTGACAAGACAAAACAGTTAGTAACTATTATGAAGACCAACAGAGTTCCACGGAAAATACAGTCGCCCACAAACACCTTTACCCACCTGCCCAGAATGTGTCTATATCTAGCTGTCAGCGTCACAATTCATCGTTACTTTTATTTACCCCAGGCATATTTTTACCCCCTCCCCCAATTTGAGACCGGCACCCCGCCCAATTTCCTCAACACACACGCACACACCCATTTCAGCTATGGCATGACTTTTTGCTTGTCGAGACTTTTTTTGACAGGGACCCCTAGAATTTACCGACACCACCCCCCCCCAATTGATAATCCTCGAATGTACCCCTTCGAATTTATCTAACGCATAAATTCCGTGAGGGTATGTGCGAGCACAGTAGTACTGTACAATACACGTATTTGCATACCGCCATCGCATTGATCGGTTCGGCAATGATACTTCCAACAGACAAACTCTCGTTATTTTATGGGCAGACAACAGCAGGATCTGACAGTCAAACGCATTCCTATGAACTAAAATGCCTTGGTCAGTGTTTAATCTTGACTCCTGGACTCCGGGGGGACTGAAAAGCGGGAGGAAACTGACAAAGCCGGAAGGAATTCTGCTAGGGGCCGCTGTTAGTCCATGTAGTATTCCAAAATTTCCGGGGGGAATTTGAAATATCCGGGGGGAAAGGGCAATTTCCCAATTCCCCCTCGGAAACGGCCTAGATTAAACACTGGCCTTTGTGTAATCCGCGTTCTTCCGTTACCGCATAACAAATATTTTCCTGCACACTCCCACAGCAAAAATGTCTACATTAAAGTTCCAGTAGGCGTAAACTTGTATTAGGCCACTAGGCTCGAATCCTCCCCCCACTTTTTGAGACGCTACCATAGGGAAAGAAGAAGGTATAGTGGCTGGGCCCCCACTTCATCCATGTTTACGCCAATGCCAGCCTAGATATTTCCTACAGTCATACCTAGTAATCGTTATAGAGACCGAGTCTTCAAATACACTATCAGCCCAAAAAACTCCCAAATGAATATCACGTGACGTAGGAGACCACTGCTTTTTGCTTTTTTCTTCCCCCAGAGCAATCAGTCACCAATCACAAATCAAGCAATAACAGCAATCAATTAATTTTTTTTATAAATAACAACTGGAAACGGCTAGAGGACGACATGACAGCAACATTGCTTTTTATAACATCATCAGGCCTGAACCACAACACAATATCGGAGGTCTGGCCACATATACTGACCAATAGCCACTGGCGACTGTTAACAGACCTACGATGATTCATTAATCTCGATACACAGCCTCCTCCGATATACATTAGTGGTTCACGCCAGATATTGTTACACAAAGCAGCAGCTGCATGTCTATGGAATTAACGGAAGCTAACAAAAAACTGAAATTATTGCTAATCATACACAAATCCTCTAAATAACACTTATATTAACACGCGCATGAAAACCTCGATGATATATCTAAAGTATAACAGTTCAGGATCACGACACACGACGTCCGATACTAGTACTCAAATTAATTCCAGTTCAGGTTACTTAAACACACAACATAAATAAACTTAAGTCTAATGTTTTAAAAAATCATAATAGAACGACGCAACAATTATCTCAACGCGCTACCAACGATATATAATTGTACGATATTCGGCGATAACAAAACAGAAAAATCGTGAAAAAGGCGAACGTGTCCGGTAAATCAGGTTCGTACCGAGAATATTTGGCGCCCACGTAAGGGGGGGTTGGTCAGAAAATTAAATTGGCAGGTTAACAAATATTTGATTAACAAGCCACGACATTTTACTGACACAAGATTAAAACTGCAGATGCACTTTTCTTGCTTTTACTTTTAAGTGAACTGGTCTGATAAACGCTCAAAGTCAGTTTTCTCAGTTTCTTCTCTTTCTATGCAAAGTAAAGCGATATCGGGTTTTTTGGTGTCCCATTCAAGCGGTGCACAGGCAGTGTTTATTGTAGGCCTGTTTGGGGGTGGGGGTGGAATTCCCCAAAGTTTTAAATTCCCCACCCCCAAAAAAAAAGCGTGGAGGGACAAATCTTGTCCCCCAAATATTTCAAACTCCCCCCAATGTCAAGGTGGCTAGAATAAACACTGCGCCCAGGGCATCTGCCATACCCTCGGTACGCCCCATTTTGAACTGGCAAAAGCGAACACAGAAGAACATTCCAAGGAATAACGGAAGGAACATGAGTGATCAAGGCCAGGACTGAGGCTGAACTGACCCATTTCAGTGGAAGCAATTCTCAGAAAATAGTGGGTTCAAAGTTCAAACTACACCAAATGTGGGTCGAGTCACGAAAACTAGGTCTCTTAGTGCTGTCTCCATTGTCCCATGCTTACAGCACAGCAAGCACACTAAGCCACTGAATATTAATTGAAACAATCTTGATATAGAATGTCAAAGTGTCTTCTTCACTCTACTAGACATGACAGGAAACCTTTTGTTTTATAAAAGCAAACGAACAAAGCATGTGACAAAAATGAGTTCTCTTTATCAAACTATCACAAAATAGGAATACAAGCATAAACGACATATCAAACAATAACAGCTAATACTACTGTGAAAACAATCCAACTGTCTCCAGACCGTACAACACATCCACTACCAGATGGACCAGTCCAATAAGCACAGTGCTCGTAATACAGTGAAACCCGCTTAATTGCATAGGTGCCGTGCAAGCCTTGCTTATGTGATTAACTGGGCTATGCAAATAGCCGGGATGTCTGATAATTATTTGTACGCACAAAACACTGATTCGAGTTTTTATGTTGTTATGTGATTATGCGGGTTATGCAATTAAGCGGTATGCAATTAAGTGGGATCCACTGTATACAGCACTGCAAAATACACTGTATCTGCGAACCAAACTTTTTGATTTACATCGTGCTCATCATCAAGATTAATACAGCAGTGTTTTATACAGGCAGGCCTGTTAGGAGGGGAAATTTCTCCCCTAAAACCTCAAAATTCCCCCCCAAAATCCCAGCACTTACACAAATTTTGCATTGAACTGTTTCTTTTCCCCTCCAACCAAGTCACTTCCCCCCCCAAAAGCCTCAATCCCCCCCAAAATGCCTGGAGCCTGGATAAAACACTGATTCATCATCTCAGACCCTTTAGTTGTATCTTGGTTATCCAAACACACCAGCTATCCAGAAACTGACCTGATTCTTTTCTCAACAGTTCTGCAATTTAATATCATCTTCACTATTTCAAATCTTATTTTGATATACAGATGTTTCCATACCCTGACCATTCGTGAACAAGCAAAGATGTGCGTTAAGTAATTGGTACAGCAGTCGTCAACAATCTCGTTGTAAATAAAACACGCAGAAGATCGTCAACAATAATAATCAATTGCGGAGACAGAGAAATGATCAACACGAACGAAAAGCACGAACCCGTGGAGTAGAAAAAGTACGAAATGCGCATTTGGTTGCTTGCATAATTACGACGCGCATCACGATTACACTGATATCCTCCAAGGCTAAATAGTAACCACAGAACATGAATGAAGCACGATGATCATGTCTCAACATCAGCTACAATATAAGTAAGCGACACATCTAACGTAGCACAGGGTCACAAAAAGCGACAGCGGCGGCAGAACACACAAATCGCAAAATACATCGACTTCTTTATCTTGCAACGTCTAAAGAAAATCTCTGATTCAAAATTGACCCGAAGCATCCTAGAGATTTGAAAAAAACATTTATAATTTTTTGTTTTTGAATATCTGAATAACCATTAATGATTTAGGATATGCAAATCTCAATATATATCAACGGGTATTGATGTTTTTGGTAAAGAATTTACTAATTACTGTGTGATTGCCTTATGGATCCTCACAACAAAATTTTTGTGAGGAGGCGTGAAACGACAACGTGCAGGAACACATTTTAGATGCACAAAAGTCGGCGACAATGTCAGACATTTTAGATACAAATCGATTAGTAAATCTTGACAGAAAATGTAAATCCACAAATTTGTGGTTTTTTGCCATCAGTACCTTAAGCAAATCAGAAACTCCACACAAGATAACAGATTTTAACTATTAGAAAAGTTTGAAACTACTAATTTCATGCACAATTATGCTGATCGTTTTAAAAAATATTCTTAAGCATTAGCAGTACAAGACAACAGCGTTGTTTATTCATATTCTCTAAGGCGTTAACTTAACACATAATTATACACATAAGACAACAATAAAAGAAGATGAAAATGTAAAAAAAGCAAGCAGTGGACATAACTGATAACTGTAGCATCAATAACAAGTTCAATACTGACTAACTAAGGTCTCTCTCCCTGTCACGTGCATGACGTTTGACCTTTCCAGCAGTCAGTATTTAGCACCAAATCATAAATTCACTCCCGTGCAGATGACAACAACAAGAAAGCAACTGTCACTCATTTCACTTGACTAAGGTAAACTTCAAAATTAAATCAAAACTCAAAAAACACAGAAGCAATGAAACGACAAGCCATAGGTGAAGTGCGTGTTTAACCCCTTAACTGGGGATCCCGGACATATCCGTCCATTTTACATTGAGTTACAGTTAAGTACACGATTAAGGGGTTAAGGAAGATGGTTTTCAATGGGAATAACCCATGGTTGTGACAACATACTCACAGGAAGAACCATTTTTGCACATACTACGGAATGTATAAAAAATTATTCAACAACTAGCTCTCAAACTGCCTTTGCAGCCAATCCAAGCTCTACGCTTAGTTTCCTTTAACAATGCACAAAGCCCTAAGCACCAAGTTTTCTTTCTTCTGCATTGCTTTTATTGCTGTATGCCGCAAAACAAAATATATGACTTCAACGTGCATCTTCAAACAAGACACTCCATATAAAGAAAATGCTTTATTGGCATTACTGAGTATTTTCAGGGACAAACATACTACAAAATCAATAAAACCAATGAGATAGTTTGATTTTTCTCAAAGCAATCCAGCAAAAACATCCATCTCACAGATCTAATTAACAATATTAAATAAACGTGCTACATTTGCCCGGTGATTTCCAAAACAAGAACTTAAATAAGAACATCGTGTTAAAATCTACCCCAACTGCTAACAAACAAGCGTACAAAACAACACAACACTGCATACAGGTAAACAAACAATTCTTGTAGAAACGTGTGCAGAAAAAAACCTCTGAAGCGATATGTTAAAATATGACGAAGAAGTTATAGCATACTTGTCAACAACACCTTGAGCTCGCAAACAAAAACCGATCCGTTTGAAAATAAAACGGCAAAAATACAAAACCGAGACTGAGAATAAGACAGAAAACAATGACGGTGATGTGCTAAACAGGTTTCTACGCGTTTGCAACGACACGCGAAAATTGCTAACTGGCTTGCATAAAATTTGCTACGATTTTGCACTATTACAGGGTTGGCGTTGGAAGCTCAAGACCGAACAACCAGTCTAAACAAAGAACGTCTCAAAGAATGCTCTAAACTTTTACGACGGCAGACGTGGTGAGACACAAGCGGAAACTCAAAGATTCACATCCAGAAATGGTTCTATACACGACTTCAACAGTGCACGATGTTAGAAACTATGCCTCATAACCATGCCTCATAACCACACCAAACACCGCCAACTCAAATTTTAATCTCATAACTAATCAGTCCGCATTTATGCACACTTGTGTCCAGATTAGAAGTGCATCTCAATAACCCGTATGTTTGCTTATACAGTCCTTATCTGAATAGTGGATCTATTTCCAGAATTTCCTAATTAAATAAGAAAAAACAACGGGCAATATCATAATTATTAAAATTAGTCAATGCTCACTCATGAAAAGCTATAAATTTTTCTTATTGTCTTGATTTGAATGGTATGCAGACACCAGATGTTGAAATTCAAAATAAACGCCATTCACAAAACATGAGAAATCTGCCATTTGCCAGCATAATGATGAACATCCAGATATTTGAGGAAATATATACAAACACGTTTTCCCAAAAATTGATCAACAGTACAAGAAAGTTTAATATAAAAATTGATCTATTTTGATTAATACTATAGAAGTATTTTTATCCAATAACCGTTACACATAGATGTTTAAGTTGAAAACCTCTAATGATAACAGTGACTTTAAATTACAAAATTCTACAGACTTGGTTTAACAAAATGTCGAAACTCAGCTCAAACCGACAAGAAAGAGGCTGCAAAAATTTATACAAATACAGTGCTATTAGACAGACATGTTAACTAGGACAAATAAAATATGAAATAAATTACATACATCAGCAGCTAGCATAAATAAGTCACCAAACGTGAAACAAACGGGTCAACAGATATAGTGTGACTTCAAAAGATTTAGCAAATCTTAACTATAAAACTAAGTTATAGCACGAGTATGTCATTCACTGGCCAACTTAAAACTATAACTTTTATAAATATTTAAAATCTGCAAGCAAATTCACTTAAAACTAAACTAATATACTCCATCCAAAGCAATAATTAACAACTTGAAGCTTTCTGTGTCAAAGATGCCTAAAAGTAGGCAAACAGGCACCAGATGGAACAGAAAGTGTTTAAAAAAAACAAGGCCCAACAACAACATAGAGAATTCCAAAGCACATTTCCAATGCTTTGAAATCAGACCTTTACAGAATAAAACAAATAACCTGCTCTGCTAAATGGAATCTTTTGCAACAACCAAAATCATATTTTCTTACCCATTTACACACAGATTCTAAATAAGGTCAGTATATTGAAACAATAGTTTGATTAATGAGCTTATCTCAGTGAGCCAATCTCTTCCATAAACTAGAACAAAATAACGGTCATGAACAGATCTCATGCGAATGGAAAATACAAAATTATTGGGAAGGGGGGCGGGGAGGAAACTGCAAGTAGTCATGCTCTTAAATAATCATAAAATCACTTAAATACTACCAACACACACTCTGTCTCACGTATCAACAACCACGTAATTTAGTCAGACAAACATCTGCTGAAACAAAATTATAAGCAAAAGCAAACTACACAACTGACTATTCTTATAACATTTTGGTACTAATAGTGATAGAAGGAAAACATTTGTGATACAATAATACTTGTTATATAAAAACGTTAAGTCATTTGCCAAATACAAACAAAAGCTCAATCGTCTGAAAACAAAACGTGGAAAAACATCCCAACCTGTTTGATTACAACACAAAATGTACAGTCGTACATGCTCTTGTTTTGGTGCAGTGCATAAAACAATTCCAATCAGGACTAATTCCAGTCTCAGTTGAGTCATATACAGCAAAGTGAGATGATGGCACATATCAACGCTGGATTTGAAAAGAGGTGGTGGGAAAAGGGAAACCTCACAATCAGATTTCTGCTGAAATTTTTAAAATGAATCAGTAGCATACTAGTAATGGCACTATATATGCAGAGACTATATGTGCATCTTTCGCTAACAACACAGACATAGACACAAAACTGCTAATAGCTTTTCACAAACATTGCCTTAAAAAATAATTTCGCGTGCACAACAGCTAGTAGTAGTCATCATCATCATCATCAGCATCATCATCTTCATCAAGTACAAATGCTATGAAGAGAAAAAATGCCAGCAAAAGATAGAAACAATTAAGTCCTTTAAAACACTACAAAGTTATACATTTTAGACAAAGCTACGCAAAATAAGCTACTAAGTTACTACATTTCTAACAGCTATACAGCATCGTATGGTGCCAATCTTCAAAAAGTTTGGCACAAAAATGTACTTTCAACGGCTAGCTGTCCAGCAAAAACAACTCGATAACCAGACAAATCTTTCCAAAACAGCAAAAATCAACACGATACCCAATCCTGACTAAAAATAATTTTCAGAGGTCAATTAATACCTGCGGCAAAAGCCAAAAACGGTTATTTCCGATGTCAAGTAAACGTGTGACGAAAATAACACAGTCAGTAAATCATAACACTTAAAATAGTTCAACAGATACCAGATACATGAAAGGCGTGCTACAAAATCGGGCATTGGGTCTCGTGCGGGTCTGAACGAGGCAAAAGGTCAAAGGGTCAAATAGCCAAGTAAAAACTATTGCTACAGTACAAAAAACTCAACCAATACATTCCAGCAAACATCAGTAATTAACAAAGATGTTGAGACTAATATTTTGTAGATTCACCACCTCGATTATAAGTTGACATTGAACTGTCTGAAACAAATGTAACAAGAAATTCCCCATGAGACTCTAGTTGTAGACCAAGGGAAGACGGCTTGGCTGAAGGCCAGCATCCCCATAACGGTAGCAGTAGATTCGAAAATCTTTGCTCGCCAAAATGATCTCGCCATCCAATCCGAGCGCAACGTCGAAGCACTGAGCGTGCTTCACCTTGCTTTCCAAGCCATACTTAAAGTCCCCGTTCTGACTGAAAACCGTGACGTTGAAATTGTTGTGGTTGTCGGAGATGACAACGTCGCCCATCCTGTTGATCCCGACGCCGATCGGATAATTGGTGATGTTCGCTCCACCGATGTGGCGCACGATGTCGCCCTTGTACGTGAAAACCACGACGCAGTGCAGGCGATTGTCGCTGATGAAGATCTCCTCTCTGTTGTTGGTCGCGATGCTGTTGGGAAATTCCAGGTTCTCTTTACAGTTAAATCTCTCGAGGACGTCGCCGACCGCATTGAAGATCAAGACACGCATCACCTTGCACTCGACCACCAGGATCCTGCCCTGCCAATCCACGGTGAGACCGCGCGGATGTTGCAACACGTTCGATCCAAACTTGTTGACGAACTCTCCCTTCGACGTAAATATCTGTATCTGATGTGTCGGGGAACGCTCGGTTATTACGATCTGACCGGTAACGGGACAAACGGCTACGCGGTTCGGGTAGAGCAGCTGGCCCTTCTCTTTTCCGTTCTCTCCGAACTCAAATTTCAAAGTCCCGTTGTAATCGAACACCTGGATGCGATGGTTGTTGGTGTCGGCGACGAGGATGTCTCCGTTCGCGTTGACCGCCACGCCGCTCGGTTCGGAAAACTGTCCGTGACCAGTGCCGTACTCGCCGAATTTGTAGAAAAAGCTCATCTTAGAGCGCGCAACGACATTTCCCGGCGACGAAGAAGTGCCCGGACTCGTCCTGGTTCCAGAAGAGTCCACAAGAGTCGGCTGGAACATGTCGACCTTTGAGAAGATGTCCTCGGTCGACCCCATGCGCTGGGTCGAACTCTGCGGCTGCGCGTTGTCCACCCCGTGGTGCATCAGTGACGGCATAAGAAGCTGAAGCTGTGCCATACCGGTCTGCAGAGGATTGGACTTGCCAGACGACGAAGAAGACATCTGCAAGTTGGCGAGCTGTCTCGTCAGTTCCAACGCGTGATGGTTGTTGTTCAACAGCGAAGAGAAGTTGCAATGATCCTTGTTGGCAAGAGCGCTAGAACTGTGCTCTATGAAGCCGTAGGAGTTCTGAATGGCGGCCTGGATTGCAGCAGGGTTAGAGACAAAGTCGATTCGAACCGCATCCGGGCTGTTTACCGTCGGCACGTACCGTATTGCCGGAGCCAGCTGGGTGTCTATCAGCTGCTTGAACATGAGCATCTGAACGTGGCTGACTTTCTGGAACACTCGCTTTGTGAAATCCTCCACCGCGTGGGTGGTGGCCAAGACCTCCTGCAGGTCAATCAGTGCACTGCTAAGCATTATCTGAAAACAAAAGAAAGCAAAAATTCATCAGAAACAGCATTAAATCAAAATCCCATTCAAACCTATATACCAATAACTAAAAAAATATTTTTTCAAACAGTTCCATATTATTTCAATGTCACATACCACAACTATGACTTGGGAATTATAACACATTTTGATAACCCTGACACTCAAAATAGTTGAACAATGTTTATATTATTATTATGCATAATATAATCAATATTTCTAGCATGCTCTTGGATTGCTAATGAGCCACAGACACAAATGAAGGCAGAGAGGACACCTTGGATATTTACAATCTAAATTCTCAATCACATCTTAGCGGCATTTGATGCAAACGAGTTGTCCACAATTAATGCTATACAAAATCCAATGATGATCTTTACAAGAAAACCAGAGAATTCAGTGCAAACATGACCCTTCAACATACTCTATGGCATGACCAAGCACAACTTTAAGCATGATGGATGCCAAGGTACTGTGGTAAAAACTACTAAATGTGTTCTATCTTCTATGGTCTATGTGTGTTCTATCCATATATTTTGGCATCTAAGAAAGATATATTTTGCTATTTATTTAAGAGAAACTTCCCAACCATAGTAAACAATAATCCCAGCATTATAACTAGGAATAATTCTAGTTTCATGCTGCAGGGGTTTCATCCGCAAGTCCAATTATAGGCTCGTTCATAGCACCCTTAACAGTATCAAGGAATGTGCAACTGTTCTGTAAACTATATTGGATCTGTTTTATTGCCTTCTGGACATGACATCCATTTACAATAAGACCACCCAAACGAATAAACATCTTTCAAGGCACACGCTCAATAACAATGGTCAAATTAACTTTCAATCACGCAATTTGGGACACTGTCAATTTGCGGAAAATTTTCAGATATAAACAAAGAAAGCATAACATTTAAAACAGTAATAACAGTATAGTGGATCCCACTTAATCGCATACCGCTTAATTACATAACCCGCATAATCGCATAACAACATAAAAATCTGAATCAGTGTTTTGTGAGTACAATTCATTATCAGACATCCTGGCTATTTCGCACAGCCCAGTTAATCGCATAAGCAAGGCCTGCACGGCACCTATGCAATTAAGCGGGTTTCATTTTAATAACCTGATATGAAATTCAATTGAAATTTGAATCAATACACATCTTACCATCTGGCAGTTGTAGGTATCATCGAGCTCTCTTAACATGTCGTTCTTTCTTTCATTCAGTAGTTCACTGAAAGTACGATGAGTATTAACAATTCCATTTTTCGCCACCTCGTACTGAGCTTTAAGCTTCGAGACCGAATTTTGGATGTTGTCGTTGGAGGCGATCAACATCGGGCGCTGGGACAACGCGTCCTGAATTCGAGTTCCCAGCTGCTGCAACTTGGTAACGGAAACGTCGTTCAGGTGATACTGGATGTGGTTCTGGATTATGCACAGCTTGATGCACTCGCGGCAGCGCGGCCGGTTGCACTGCTCCGCCGTGCAGAAGTACTCGACCAGGCACTGCTTGTGCACCTCGCACCTCACAGCCCGACTGCCGCCGATCTGCTCGGAGTCCTTGAGCTCGTTGATCCCGAGGACCTTGTGACCGGTGAACTGAAGCAACCGGTCGTGCAGCAGCTGACAATCCATGCACAAGAAGCCCGAACAGTCGAGACAGCGCGACACCAGTTCCTTCTTCTCGTGACCGATGCACAGCGCGCAGAACCCGACGCCGCGCTCGACGGCGTCCTTTTCCATGAAATTCAGCAGAGCGTAGTCCAGCGGAAGATCCTGCTCGATGTTGTTTGGAATCTTCGTCTTGGTCTTGCAGACGGGACAGGAGATGCGGTTCGAGTCGAGGACGCGTTCGAGGCAAGACTGGCAGAAGACGTGGAAACAGTTGAGAATTCTCGGAAGGCGGTACGGCTTGAAACAGAAGCTGCACTTCATGGACATCGTCTCCGATTCGATGTCGGAAGTCGATGCGGAACTTGCATTGGTGTCAGATGGCGTAGGCGATGCCATTGTCAGACAATTCTCTGAAATAAATATGCAAAATTCATCACTTAAATGCTACATTTACAAAACTGTGTACTATAAAAAGTCTGTCTGTAATTCATACTTAGAAATATTAACAGGCGTCTTACCACAACTTGCACAGACTGACAACTACATCAACTATTATAAACAACAGTAATTAATAGGATTTTAATACAGTTAATTTTCATAGAACCGGACCTTTCCTCATCATTTGGCAATAATTACCAGGGATATGTCTTAATAATTAAATTGAAACTAAAACAAAACAGACAAGCTCCCCAAAAGATCAATTTTAAAAGATTTGTTATGGGAGTTCAACTGCAGATCTGGGAAGGATGTGAAGAATCCACCTTAATCCCAGATAAGAACCCAGGATTTTCCCAGATAAAAGCAGTGCTACAAAGTAGATAACTGCTTCAAAGTCATTAAGTTAGATATATATTTTTGGTACAAAGTCTATACACATACACTGATTCTTTAAAAATACCATTCACAAAGTCCACAACACTCTTTAAATACAACAGTGATGTGCCTATGATAAGACCCCATCATTTGATAAATTTTAAAAACAAGAAAGGCTTGACAGCTCAGGCACTAAAATGTTACCATAGAGAAATCATTGCTCAATCAGCTACATTAATCACCAGTGATAATAGTTCAGCGGCCTAAATCTCTTGGCACATTTCCAACAAGAAATGAACCATTAATATTATTTCATTATGGCAAAGGCTTTGGCCTGATAAACAGAAGTCTATTTGTCAATACCCTAAAGGAACCTACTTAGTGCAAAGTTAATGCTAAATTGCCTTTGAAAAGAGACCAATGTTCAATAGAGTGATCAGTTGAGGCCTGTGTAGAAGAAAAGCTATATGACCCATGGTTCAAAACAGGGACATCCAAAATACCAGGGCCAGTTCATCTTGAGGAACTGGGTCAAGGTGACCTAGTGCTTGCTGCATGGATAGACATAATTGATTCAATCCGTGGAGGAAATCCTTGGCCAGGACTGCCAGCAGATGACCAGACTCCTCCGGTGCTTTACTGGCCGACTGACCAGATGGACTGATGGCTGGATAGATATAGAAGCCACTTTGAACCGCATATTGGACAGCAGTAGGAGTCAATACAAAGCACTCAGTGAACTGGTCCTGTCATAGGTTTCTTAGTAGACAGTAGGGCTGCACTAACCTAGTAGTTTATTACCAGTCTTTGGTGAGTAGCTTAACTTAATTTAAGTACTCGCCTACAACCCGAAATACATGATTTGCATATGTCACACGTCACATAATGCGTATTATTTGCCTCATGGCCCTCATTTAACCAAAGCAGAACACTAGATACAGTTACATATCATTTTTCGGATATTCTCATGTAGTATAACAGAAGTTACAGAACAGAAACTAGTTTACTGGTACTAGAAAAAAATTGAGGTCCACACTAGACTTGGCCCACTGTGGGCAACATCTTAACTAACTAGGGCATAACGATTAAGAATAACCTAAATAAGACCGATAAATAATTTGCAACAAAGAACGGTAGGCCAAATTTTAATGAAATTCTTTGGTTATTCTTTATTTATCTATTCTATTCTTTAATTAGTTATTCTATGTGAGTACTCGACTCCCAAAAAATTACTCAACTCCAATTTGGAGTCGAGTACTCGCGTTACTCGAGTTACTTGGCGCAGCCCTAGTAGACTGCAGGGCATTTTTTGAATTGCAGTGATGTACAAAATATGCAGTGATTAATACAAAATGTGTGGTATTAAAATGACAATTTTCTGAGCTTTGTGCAGAGATAAACTTTCCATATCACCTTTTTTGCTTGCTTTTTACGTTGAATGTCCACGAATTTTCTGAGTTTATTACGGTGATCAATTTTCCTTTAAAAAGGCTCTGGTAGACTGTGAGAGTTTAGGGACATTCTGAATTTCTAAATTATATCCACCAATCAATGAGTCTAGCCTTTGCAAAATTTTTAAGCAATCAACAAGCCTATAAATATTTACAAATTCTGCAAAGCATTGTACTTATCAAGTATAAAACTCTCATATCAATCACTTTAACTATTCTTCCTAAAAACTACAATAACGTTCCTGCAAATTAATGCAACGTGTTTTCATTCAAAAAGAGATAACATAATTTCCTTTATGACATCTAAACATATCCCGGTACTAAATTTACAGTAGCCATAAGGTTTCTAAAGCCTTCTTGAACACAGTCCTGCAAATGCCAAATTATCTTTGAACTAATAAATCTGGATAAAAGTTTCATAATTTAAAGAAATGAATCCTTCAGAAAAATCTAAATAAAGATCTAAATAAAATATCTGCCAAAAGATCTGTTAGAATAAAAGGAAACCATTGGACCCATTGAAGTGATGGACAAGCCATGTAATAGGTCGACAGACAATGAATTCAACTAGCATTGGTTAAATCTGAAGTGCGTTGTTTCCAAAAAGCAAACACAAAAATTACAAGACTTATAACAGACGTTCAATCGAAAACATAAGCACTTTTCACTTTGCTGTTTCCAAAAAGCATCAATTTCAATCAAAAATTAGTCAAAGAAACAAAACTGGCTTGGCACTGGGTTTAGACATGACTCAACACACCAAAAATGTGTGCATATGTATGAGTGAGTGTGCATTTAATCTACCATAGTGCTTCAATCGGTTGAAGTAGAAAAACTTAAATAAAAAATAAAATAAATATCAGTACATATCCTGTATCTGATAACCTAGCCTCCTAAAACAATGAGCATTTAACAAAACATTGGGTACAAAGTCATTAAATTAGCACTTATAAATAATATATCACCTGTACAATGTGTTATCTTCATATAAATGAGCAGGAAGCCTGCTACTATTTTTGCAGCAATATTTAAAACAGTTGAAAAAACTGAAACACCATCATCTAAGCTTTCAATTTCTCATAAAAGAGACATTTAATTTTTGAAGATTTTGACTTTTAGTGCCAAAGTTAAAGACTATACCATAAAGAAGCTAACAAAATTAGAGTAATATACTAACTGAAGATTACTTTATAAACATCTTGCCTTCTTTATAAAACATATTCATATTTATTAATTAAATTCAGATAACTTCTTTTCTTTATCTCTGAAAACAGCCTGCCTGTATGCCTGAATCTGTTTTAACTAAATACCTCTGTTGCACAAAGCAAATTCTGCTGATATACCACTCTAAAGAATTTATTGTGGGAAATAATGCACGATCATCATTGGCCGAGATTTACCTCATTCACGATTTCAGTAGAAGTTAAATGTATCATTAACGTGCTCAGCTTTGTACGGATTCTACGTCAACGTGTACTTACCAGCAGGGTGGCCAGCAAATCGCTGTCTGATCAACATGTGGTATATTTCCGATGTCCTCCGATAAAAAAAACACGAACAGACACGCACGCCACGACGCGGAAACACAGAGCAACGACGTAAAACAACGTTCTGGAAGTTTGACACACAAAGAACAACTGGAACTACTTCGCCGTTCTGGCCGGCAATAAATACGGCCGGACGGACAGAGAGTGTCAAACAAAGAAACTTTCGATCAATCAAGGATGGACAGACCAAGGCAATGACGGGCAAGCGGCTGCAGACTTTTCCAACACCACCCCTCTCTCTCTCGCTCTCTCGCCCTGACCCTCTCTCCCCCGCCGGCTGCATCAGACAAAGACCGGTGATGAGACACCCGGCGGTCTGGCTTGGCGGCCGATACACTGATGCTGCTCGACAGGGACATGCTCTCCTCCGTTGCCGCCGCTGAAGGCAGGGCCAGCGGCCGACGCCGCCACCAAGGCAGCAGCCTCTCGGGGCCTATGATTCACGGGACAGCTCACCGGCCGGCCCATTGGCAACCGGGCGCTCTATTATTCATGAGAAACCTTTGTTAGAACTCCCAGTTTCTCAGTCATCTTTGTCTGAACCTGGATGGATAACGACGGATTGCTCACAGGATCGAACCAAAACTCTCGAGCCCAATCACTATAATCGTTCGCAAAATATCACTTTTTCCGTTCGTCAGAGAAACAATAATGTAATAATATCCCCGCTGTAACTATCATAGAAACCGTTTGAAAATAACGAAACAAATTGGCCACACGTGGGTTTCCCATTAAGTATACCCTTACTCAGACCGGCCGGCATCTGCTTATCTTCGTCCAATCATAGAAACAGTGACCCAATAATAGAAACAGTGATTTAGTAATGATTACAAGTAGTGTAGGTTATAAGTTATAACGCTTCTCCTTTTTTGGTTCACTTTGAAGCTGTACTGTGAGTGTGAGTCTATACTGTTCACTGAAGCTGTACTGGTGCTAATGCCCTAGGCATCCTGATAGTGACACCACCATTAAAGTTGATTGGCTGAGTGATTAATTGAGTCGAGTGATTGATTGATTATGCACATTCAAACATTGCAAAAAATTAAACGGCTTATGTTAAGAGCAATGACTGGCAGCCAATTATTCATATTTTTGTTGGTTCCACTTGAAAGCACTCTGTTTCAAAAAAACACAATTACCGGTAGTCAAAGGCATTATACAATATGAACATTCTATATATGTATTTTGATTTTTTTGATGTCTAGAATTTCACAAGTGCCCTCTTTTATTCCAAAAATAAGTCGGGTCAGCTGCTGATACTGTACATTAACTGTACAATGTACAGACTGTACATTAACTGCAGCAAAATTCTGCACAAAAATTACAACAAAGAATTTGCCCATATATCACAAGAGATGTCTAACTGTACCAATAATGGGGACCTTGTGGGGATCTCTAATGGGGGTCCAAGCTGGACCTGTTTAGTTCTGAACATTTAACCATTAAATCATCAGATACTTTGAAATAATATGCAAAGTAACCAAGTATACTCAGTTCAAATGTAAATAACTAAACTGGAAAGAAACGACTGGAAAAACATATCCATCTATCACCAGGAGTCGATACCAATTTGATGGAACATGAAGAACTAAACTGCAGGGCTGACAGAGGTGCAAAGCTTAAAACTTAGTGTTCCCCTATTAATAATAATGTAATGTAATGTAGCATTTGTATATAGCACCTCTTATATTATTACTCAGAGGTGCTCCTGGCATTGGCATCATGAAATAAAGTAGTGAGACTTTAGCTTTTGCATTTTGTGATTTTAAGTGGCTTAGGTGGCTTAGTTATTCCATGTAAAACCACTGTTCATTGAAATAGTATGGGGTATATAGTATATGGTCAGACAAACAATGTGTAAGTACCCTACCAACCTACTTGTGTTAGCACAAATATTTAATAGGAACCAACCAGTGGTCACTGTCAGTATTCATTATTCCCCAATCTGGTCTTAAACTTCTATAATTTGAATATCAATACATCTCTACTAAAACACCTATAGTCACATAGGTGACTGTAGAAAAAGCACATGGTTTTGCACAAGGATTAACTTAAGATCAATCACCAAAATTTAGATTTGGGAAATAAGAAGATGCCTGATTATAAATTATAATGATGATCCACTTGGCTTCTATATGGCAACAACAAAGAAGACCAGAAGGTCAACAGCGTAACAATGAACTCGATGAACCACCCGCAAGTTCGCACCCCCCCCCCCTACCCCTTCTCTCCTAAGATCCAAGACTCTAACCAAAGAGGCAGCGCTGTGCATAGGAAGCAGCCAGTGAAGCCTCCTGTGGTCCATATGGCATTCTTGCACTCCGGAAAGCCGGACCACGGTTCAGCTTCCTAAGAACTGTACCTTGGCAGGGTCAGGGCCACGGCCAATCAGACCAAATCCAAAGGGGCACACATGACCTACATTCACAACCAACGGAGAAGAAACACACCGGGGACGGGGGGGGGGGATTCACACAATCTCTCTAAGGCCGATAACAGTGAATGTGGGTCTCCCAAACCAGAAATAACAGTCTATCAAGGAAACGGTATTCAAGATGTCAGGTTTTGACATGTAATTAAGAACAGGACACATGATGTTTATTTTTCAGATTGGGTACCGACTGCTCCTGTCATATTCATCATGGTTTGAACTTTGAACTGTGACTTTTGACTGCCACACTAGAATTTAAACCAGTGTTTTATACAGACTCCGGGCTTGGGGGTTGACTTGGCTGAGGGGAGGGAGAGGGGAAGAGACACAGTTAAATATTTCAATGCAAACATGTGTCAGTGCTGGGATTTGGGGGATTTTGTGGTTTGGGGTGGAAAATTGCCCCTCCCCACTGTATAAAACACTGATTTAGACCCAGATCTTGTTATATAATCCAAAGCTTTGCATAAATACAGTCAGAATATGTTTATACTCAAAACTCATATGTTCTCTACTCCATATCCACCAATGACCACCATAACTGGAACCAATAAATCAGACTGACTTAATGGATTTGACAGTGGGATTACTATCCTACTTTGGAGCATCCATCAACTGATGCTAAGCGCATTACACTGATGATGCTAAATAAATTGAATTCTTATGTTACGCTAGGTACATCCATAACATTTAGGGAAAAGTGTGACGCTCAACAGAACACTTTTTTCAAAATCTAAACACTAAATCAAATGGGGATATTTCAAGACCTCTTAACAAGCATGTCTCAAATGACCACAGCAGCAGACTTGAATCTGTACCCAAGACAGGCATGTTATTCTCAAATGCCAAGCATGACTGTGGTGCAACTCACTTCCCTCTGCTGTCAGATCTTCCAAAGAATTGAGTATAATCCGATCTAGACTAAAAACCCATCTCTTTAAATTAGTGTATCCTTTATAGCTCTGCCTTCCTGTTTCTCACTGACTGATCTCTCAAACGACCTGATGAATCTCAAGTACCATTGATTGATATATTTAGATTTTAGGGTACAGTGGATCCCACTTAATCGCATATCGCTTAATTGCATAACCCACATAATAGCATAACAACATAAAAACCTGAACCAGTGTTTTGTGCGTACAATTAATTATCAGACGTCCCGGTTATTCGCATAGCCCAGTTAATCGCATAAACAAGGCTTGCACAGCACCTATGCAATTAAGCAGGTTTCACTGTATTATAAATGGTGCTATAAAAGTGCATAATTATTACATTATTATGACAAAAGGTTCTTTGCAATGTATTAATGGATACCAGTAATAGTGTAGTTGATTTGTAAGTGGTACTCATGACAAATGCACACTCAATGACTTTAACAGCTGCTTAAAATGTCATTTATAAAGTGTGTATTTTTTAAGCCAGAAAGTTTTTTTACCACAAACTCTGTCAAACATAAAAAAATAAAAGCACTGCGATCCACATAATTTAAAAATGTTCAGTGCCCATCTTAAAGCAAACATAATCTAAATGGCTGAGTGTACAATCTGAAAATCCTCCTCTACATAATACAAGCATTACCCGGTATACTGGTACAGTGGATCCCACTTAATCGCATACCGCTTAATTGCATAACCCGCATAATCGCATAACAACATAAAAACCCGGACCAGTGTTTGTGCGTACAGTTAATTATCAGACGTCCCGGCTATTCGCATAGCCAAGTTAATCGCATAAGCAACGCTTGCACAGCACCTATGCAATTAAGCGGGTTTCACTGTACATATAAAATGACTGATTAGAATGCTTATGAACTGAATACCTATCAAACAGATTCAAATAAAATTACCGGTAATATCGCACTCAATACATTCAGTAATCCATCTGGACTCTTACAGCCCTGCAGACAGGCCTGATGAGAGAAATTCCGGGTCCCTGTGCAAAGGGTAGTCAGAGGCCCCTAACAAGTGTAAAAAACTGAAGATGACCTTTTTTGCTTGTCAGTTTTTTCTAGGGTTCAGGCTATTGTCAATACATCATCGGCCGGGCCCCCTACAGGCCGCCGGGCCCCATGTGCATTCCGGGCCCATTCTCCCTCCCCCTCTAGGCGACCCTGCAGGCAGAGTGATTCTTCAGAACAGGCACGATACAAATACTTTCTTACATTATACAGTGGATCCCACTGAATCGCATACCGCTTAATTGCATAACCCGCATAATCGCATAACAACATAAAAACCAGATGCAGTGTTTTGAGCGTACAATAAATTATCAGACGTCCCGGCTATTCGCATATCCCAGTTAATCGCATAAGCAAGGCTTGCACGGCACCTATGCATTTAAGCAGGTTTCACTGTATTATAATAATATAATATAGTGATTTTAAGTGGTTTAGGAGGCTAAGTAAGCCTGTGTAAAAACCACTGAAGTAACTCTCCACATTCAATAACCTAGTTTTCCGAGATAACCTTTGAACCCATTTACTGTTTCAACTGTCACTCCCACCTCATCCAAACTGCTCCATTTGTCCACAACCTTTGCACTAAAAAACGCTTTCTTTCTTGGACCCACCCTCTGCTTAAACAATTTGCATTTGTGGCCTCTTGTACTGTTAGAGTGTGCCAATGTAAAGAATCGATCGTATGGCACATCTACTTTCCCAGTCATTATTTTGCATGTTTCTATCAAATCCCCCTTTATCTTTTCCTTTCTAATCTAATCAATCCACAGTATTGAAGTATTTTTTCCCAGCTTAAATTATGGCACCCATTGACCATCTTTGTTGCTCGTCTTTACACTTTTTCTAAAATCTCTATCTTTTTTAAAGAATGGATTCAATGACTGAACACAGTAATCTAGATGAAACTTTTATAGTTTTACGATTATCTCTATGTCTCGACTCACTATTGTTCTTTTCATCATTCTCAACATTCAGTTGCCCATTTAGCTGCCCACGTACAGTCAAGGAACCATACAAACGTTCACGATATTAAGCATTGTTAGAAACTCTACATTAACAAGAATTACTGGTAAGTATATACAGTACTGTAGTACTTTACTTTACACTGTATGCAGTTTACTGCAACTGTTTTGCACAAGGCTGCATGACAAAAGAATTAACTACATTTTATAGAACTTTAGCCCCCAATATCAGCATGCACATTACAGATAGTATAGCAACAAAAAACTTTAGTATAAAGTGTGTAATGAAATGCAATGTTAACAGAATACTTGTATAGCATATCTTCCAAAGAATCACTAAAAAGCAGAAAAGGTAAAGGTAGTCCCATACTTAAATACGCGTAGGGTTTCTGGTGCTGATCTCCGTGTACTAGGCAAGCATCCATGCAGGTAGCTTATGCTATTAATCTAGAGTAGGTTGCCATTACTTTCTCTAGACCTGCATTTTACCTCCACAGCCTAGAGCTGCGACCAATTTATTGATGCCTAAGCGATGAACCGCTTGGTTGGCCGCCGGCACTACAATTTGATCCCATGATGGTCACCCATCCAAGTACTAACCAAGCTCCACATTGTTTAACTTCAGCGTTCTGATGGAAACCGATCGCACACTGCCAAGTAGGTCACACACATGTATAATATATGCCCAGTCAATTATGCAGTTATAATTTTATGTAAAATGTTAAAATAAACAAAGAAATCAATTGATGGCACTCCAAATACATGATATCGACAGGAAATATGTAAGTCAGAATGGGTAACAGTGAACATATAGGCTGCTGACAAATGAATTCATTGAAAGTGGTGGACAGATGGAATGAATTAGGTGAGAGAGGATAGTATTGGCTACTAGTGTACTGGTAAATGCTTTGAAAAAGAAACCTCTGTACTATAGGATACTACTAGATTGGTCCTGTATAGCCATTAGACTGTGCAATAGAGCATTGTATAGAGGCAGAGCGTACCAGTATAGCAACTGAATGAAGAATTTAGGACATTGTGTACTGCAAAGTTTTAACGTTATTTGTAGACTCAAAGGCAAGACAACAAAGGAGAATACAGGAACAAACCTACTAAGAGGACAAGAGGGCAAAGAATGAGAAAACACATTGATCATCATAATCATTAACCCTGGGCTCATCACAGTTTGGTGTATGATGCCATATCCAGTTTTCCTGCCATTAATTTCTTTCCTGTTCATTGCTCTGTGACTCAGATCCTGTAAACTGCTTCCCTGCCATTCACTTCAATATCATCACACCATTGTTATCTTCCTTTCTTATTGCCACCTAGGCCCTCCATTATCCCAAGCATTAGGGCAAAATGTCAATGAATGGATGAGTGAAACATAGTGGCTTTCACACAGGGCAGACCCTTACTTAACCACTCTAAACCTTGTTGTTGATGTTGTTGTTGTTATATAATAATAATAATAATAATAATAATAATAATAATAATAATTATTATTATTATTATTATTATTATTATTATTATTATTATTAAACTATATAGACCATATGGATTTTATTTCAACTGAATGAAAAAATACCAAAAAGTTAAAATTAAAATAATTGCTGAAAAATTTTAAATTATGTCTACAGACTTCACACGTTCATCATGCAGGATTTGTCATTTATCTGCATTAATGTAAAACTAAATAAGCTAAGCAATCACTGTCTTCAATGACTGCGTTCAAAGCACCCTGATAGCCTTCAAAAAATAAAATGAAAATGATCTGTAGCGCTGTTATTATAACAATCCAAAATGCCAGCTGCACAATAAAAAATTAATAAAGTTGAGTTATAATTTACTATATTCAATAGCTGTGGGATGGCAATGGACAACGTTTCAGCCTACCAAATGTATGTTTGCACAGCTCTTGTTAAATACTTATTCATAACTGATAGACTGTACCCTTCAAAGAGTCATTAATCAGTCTATAGCCTACAGAGTCCGGCTATTTCACAAAACCCAGCACTTCCTCTGATTATAAGCACATTAGAATTGGTTAACATAACATCACAAGACCACAGAGATTTCATAATTCAGCTCAACTGGGAAACTGTGTGAAAGAATCTCACTTATGGCTAATCAAGAATTTAATTTCCCTCCATTGCGTTTGTCAGAGGCAAATCATGAGTAATCTTTGAATCCAGTCCCTTAACAAGAGAGAGATAAGGAAAGTAAATGTTCAGCTTAATCAATGACCTAAGGACACAAACCAATGAAAGGGTCGGTTGTAAGGATTCGTCATGGATACGGTGAGTGTTCCCAAATTCCAGTTTCATTCAGTTATAATCCAATTAATCATCAGGAACCAAAGGCTCTTATGAGACGACACAGACACACACGATGAGTCGCCACCATGATCCAGAACCGTTGAGAATAAATTACCATAATTTGAGGAAATAACAGCTGAACCAGAGAATCAATGGCCAGTTGGTCATCTATTAATGACTCAGCGTGTCAGATAAAGAGAAAGTCGAGGCTTTTCTCCTCGAAAAAGTCACCCAGTCAAGCTCAGACGTTCGCTATTATTTGCCACCCATATCCCTGGAAAATGAATCATCCAGCGGGCGGCTAAGACCTAATCCAAGGCATGGAAATGAATCAGAAGAACTGAGCCTAAGGACGAGGTCTAAGTAAGGGACGGAGGAAAGGGAAGGATAAGGGAAGGGATAGGGAAAGGAACGGGCGCGAGGCCGCGCAGTCGAAGACGCCGGCGGCCGGCCGCGAAGGGCGGGATAAACAGGAGAGGGCGGGCAGGTTCAGTCTAGACGGGCTGGACCAGACAGGGTCAACTGTCTACGGACGCGAAAACCAGGTTAACGCCGGTTCGGCGTTGAAAGCGGAAGACAACTGAAGACTTTTCGCTCACCGGTGACAACCGTTGGACTCGGCGAAGCTTCGATGTCCGTTCCGGTGTCGCGATTCCGCAGGAAAATTAAGTCTTAAATCTCATTTTTGTTTGACGAGACACAAGAGACAACAACGTTTCTCCATGTGCACACTGCACCGAAACAGAGACTGCGGCGCCCTGTGCCGTCACTTTTTACGAGGGATGCGACGCTGTGCTAAAAATCTGCACGCTTCTCTTGCCAGTCGCTAGAGGCGCTTGACATGCCTCTAAACTGCGCTAATCTTTCTATTTATTAGCCTGTATAGCATTGCAGGTGCTCTAAAATGACCAGATCAAGTTTATGTCGGGTATGCAGACGAGTATAAATTGTAGAAATTCTGACTAAAATGGAAATAATAAGTTATTATAGTCTAAATGCTTGAAATTTTGCCGACATACAAAAGTCTTCACTCTTCGGGCAGGACCGGCCTTAGGTTTTGCGGGGCCCTGGGCAAGATAGGGTTAGGGGTCAGTGATTCCGGGGGCATCTTTGTCGGGAAAAAAGTTTTGGGGCTGACAAGCAAAAAAAAAAAAAAAAAAAAAAAAAAATGTAATCGACAATCGCGCGGTATTTCAGCGTAGGCCCACGTAGAAAAATCGTGATAAGCAAAAAAGATCATCGACAATCGCCCCGGGGCCTTTCCGAGACTTTGCGCGGGGCCTCTAGAGGAGCGGGACTCTGGGAAAAGGCCCGGTTTGCCCAGGATTAAGGCCGGCCCTGTCTTCGAGAGTGCAGCTATAATTTTTTTGAAATTTAATGTTTAGCCTATCTCCTTGCATAATAATAATAATAATAATAATAATAATAATAATAATAATAATAATAATAATAATAATAATAATAATAATAATAATAATAATAATAATAATAATAACGATATGTAAGCAATTTTATCGTAAAAATTAACTGCCTTCTAGCAAATAGGGCAACTGAAATAATCCTGGACTAGGCTAATTGTGCTCTCCTATCGAGATGCTACCAAAGCGTCTGCACATTGCTCCGTTATTTACATTTAATTAACATGAGTTGGCATAGATTCTGATCATTTAGTAATAGAATAAAAACATAATCGTCTAATTTACAAGGAGAAGATAGGC
The DNA here is from genome assembly GCA_018105865.1 of Metaphire vulgaris. Classification (NCBI taxonomy): domain Eukaryota; kingdom Metazoa; phylum Annelida; class Clitellata; order Crassiclitellata; family Megascolecidae; genus Metaphire; species Metaphire vulgaris. Next base: position 5,684,078 of record CM030866.1, on the reverse strand, counting down.
CTATCCGTCCATTATGCTGACAAAGATTCATTCTGGATACTTTATGTTCGTTTGAACGCCTTTCCTATAGCCTACGACTCCGAGTCTTCTGCATCGACAGATTCGACCAGGATCTTACATTCAAGCCTAATGTTGGGACCAGGATTTCAGAATACTTAATGCTACAGATACATTAAACAACAAATGGATTTGGCCATTTATCATGATTATCATCATTAAGTTGCCCGTTGGTGTATAACCCCAACGGCCCCCCTCTTGCCAAATCCTGGAGCCGCCACTGCATGGCAGAGGAGAGTGTATGCAACGCCGCCAGGATTTCAGAATGGGGGAGAGAGATCACCAAAACTTTTACAGACCGACATTTCCAGCTCCGACTGGGGATTTTGGGGAAGCGTCGTGAGCCGAATTTTTTCCCATTTATGGCCAAAGTTAATTAAAAGTTTGAGCGTATTTTCTTCAGACTGCATGACCCTATAAAAATCCACTAAATTTTAGAGCCTGGTGAAGCCAGAGAGGGCAGTCTCGTCGGCGGGTTTTCAATCAAGGACGGATAGGTCAAGCCAAACAGACACGTTTCATGACTAAATCTCACCAATCAATGGTCGCCATCTGGCGAATAATTCTGCATCATTTCATAATGTTGAATTCAATGTGGCATAGTCTTTGGGCGGCCATTCCACCGTAGTCAGTCTAGTCTAGGTCGCGACGATAATAGGCCTAGCTCAGTACAGTGAACGCTTGCTATCACTGTGTAACAATAATTAAAATAGCAGGAAGTCTGACAATATAGCGAGATTTAGAGTGGCTCAGTATTGTATTGTATGCCCATTGTTGTGAAGCAGTGGCGGCTCCAGGATTTGGCAAGTGGGGTGCCTTTGGGGTGGCAACTTCTAATCATGGGGGCCAAACATTTCTTGTTAGGTATGTAGTATTAAGTATAGGGCCCCAACAGGAGAGCCACTGGGGGCCAGGCACTCAATAGGGGGCACGGGCCCCCGGGTCCTCCTGTAGAGCCTGCCACTGTTGTGAGGGTCACTATGATATATATATATATATATATATATATATATATATATATATATATATATATATAGGGTAATTTGGGGTAATTTCGGCACCTTAAGCATTTTGTTCAGAATTTTTGGCAATATGCCTTTCTGAACAACTGCTTTTGTTGAATATGTTAGAAGAACATCCTGGCTACTGAAAATTCACGAGAAAACTTGATATTATATTACAATATTGTAACTATTTTAAGTCTGGTGGAGGCCCCGAAAAGCCGAAATTACCCGCACTGCTGGTATTTTCGGCACAGCTAGAGGGTATTTCCGGCACCCCGTGCCGAAATTATCTACAGCCAACTTGTGATCAAACAGAACAGTTGTAAGTAGGCCGACTCGAGAATGATATTGCCTATATTTGCATCTCGCAAGATACAGTCTGAGAAACCTTAGACAATAACAGAAATTCTGAATTTTGCAATTAAATGTTTTTAGTGTTGGGGCCAAAGTTGGTCCAGGTATTGGGGTTAAATTAACCCGTATGGATAAATTTACACAGTGATAGGCTATATAGCCTAAGCATTAACGGCTAATATCTTTTTTATAATGTGCCGAATTTTAATTTAACTTAATTCTTTTATTTTCAACAAATATGATCCATATTTGATGATCAATGTACTTAGGCACAATACTTGAAAAACCGATTATGCTCCTGAACGAATGCTGGGGCTCTTGTGGCACGAAGTAGAGTTAAATGCAAAAGAACAGTAACATTATTTCAGCTTCTGTTCTGGCAATCGACTAAATTCACTGTCAGTTGATACAACCTTTGCAGTTATATGATTCGTCATTGTCAAAGATTCCACAGTTTTCTCCACACGATATGTGATATCGTTTGGAGCATCGTTTGCATGTAACCCAATCTTCACAATATTTGGGATCAGAAGTGTCAGCATACTCAACTGTGCATTCTGCCCAGATCCAAACATATGGAGATTTAGTCGCTATCTCCAACTGATTTTTCTATGGTGATCCTGTCAAAGTCTCTGCGTGAGGAACTTTTCTTATTCTTTCCCGGCCGCTGAGCGGGGTTTTAGAAGCTGTCTCACCTGCCACTAAAACTCGTGATAGGTTGATTAGGCCTAGCACGTAACTCTTTACTCTTTAGCAAGAGATGCAATAGCTGTTATAGATCCACGCTGATTGACAGCAGGTATCAATTGGCTATCACTGTTGTCAAACATTACCTTCTGTAATTCCTCGAAAAAAACCGGTTGACTTTCGCTCTGTTAAAACCAATGGCTCTTTGGATGGACGTAGCCTCTGCCACTCTCACCGACAACAGCGGGTGTCGTTTCATGAACCCTCCCACCGTCTCCCAACCAATCTCTGCCAGCTGTCTTCTCATTGGTGTTGAATCTGTGATCAATACATTATTTATCTCACAATAGCTAAAACAAGCTCTCTCACAATCTTCGGCGATAGACCGAACAGCCTGTTGGCCATGCTTAGTAAAACCTGTTCCAACTCATTTTCCTCTTCTTGTGTCAATGTTGTTGGACGTCCTGCATGAAGTTTCTCGACGCCTCCATCAGTTGCAAGGAGTCTCTTAACGTAGAGTTTGCAGAGTTTGCCGAGGTATACCAAACTGCTTAGCAGCAGTCTTCTTCGGTTTACCGTCAACAAGGACTGCATTGACCGCCAACTTCATTGTCTCTTCAGGTCCCTGAGCATAACGTCCCCGCTTCGGATGGCTTGGGCTTGAGTCGCCCATGATTTAAGTCCTGCGCGACGTAGAGAGTGGAAGCAGAGAGGTTGAGTGATAGGCTATGAGAATGCTGATAATTTCGGCATCTCAGAGAAGGTAATTTCGGCACTGCCGGAATAACCTTACGCGTCTGTGCCGAAATTACCCACTTTGCTGCCTACTTACAAAACGTAACTGCGCAGAAATTACATGCTCTTCTGCAGTTATTATTGCTCATCATTTGATTTGTCTTAAATTTTCCTAGTAGAAAAACATCTACTCTTAAAGAACAGATCGATTGTCTAAGAAAGAATCACTTTTTGTAAACAAGAAAAATGCTAAGAAAACAGCAACTTCTGATAAATGACCAACCTGGCTGGAAGAATAGTAGTCTAGACCATATTTTCAACTTGCGTCTAACTTCGGCAGACATAGTGATGACGTTATACTATAGTCTGTGGTAAAAAATTAATATCTTCACACTAGATCTCGGGGTGCCGAAATTACCTGAGTGCCGAAATTACCCGGTGTTACCCTACATATCATCATGCTATATATACAGTGGCGGTTCCAGGAATTCTTGGTGGGAATGAAACATTTTTATAGGAAGTTGGTGGGGAGAATGCAAAGTTTAGAAAAAAGGAAATGAGAGGAATAAACGTAATTATATATTAGTGTTTTTGCCAACTGAATGTTAATAAACCTTGCCAGAAAAGGAGGACAAGCATAAGAACGTCTTTCACAGTATAGTTTTGAGTAGATTTTGTTAAAATTACCGCAAAAATAGGTTGATAAGCAAAAAAGGTCTTAGGTCATCGGAACATTCAAGCTTACAAAAAATACGTTGATGCATCCCCAATCATCAACATGGTGTAACTGACACTGTATATATATATATATATATATATATATATATATATATATATATAGAGAGAGAGAGAGAGAGAGAGAGAGAGAGAGAGAGAGAGACAGACAGACAGACAGACAGACAGACAGAGAGAGAGTCAGAGAGACAGAGAGACAGAGAGACAGAGAGACAGAGACAGAGACAGAGAGAGAGACCGATAGACAGACAGACAGACAGACAGACAGACAGAGACAGAGCAAAAGATAGGCCCTACAGTTACGTGAAAATTTCCAATTTTTTAACGTAGCGATATGAGAAATAATATGGGAACCAGTTTCGAATTTTCCGATCGGCCTACGCCGTACCGGTTCGGACCGTTGCAGAAACACTGAGAAGGACAGACACTTACAGTTGATGTGCTAACGTACTGTGTATGTATAGTTAATGTTTTAAGACCGGCGTTCCTATTCGGTGGTCCGCGTACATTGCCCACCTGGGGTGGGGGGTGAAACATTTCGCAGAAATCGTTTTTGCCACTCGTTAAAGAGCATTCCTCTCCGATTTACAAAGCAATCGAAAGGGCTATATTTATAAAACAACTTCTCTTCCTCATCAGCAATAAAACGCCAAAGCGTTTCCACGTCCGGCGAATCTTCGACAATAACCACACGCATCGGATAACAAAAAGTCTACAGTCTGAGTCATCGGCTGCCACTGTCTGTGAAAGTCTACGACAGGGCTATTCAGATGGCGGCCCGCGGGCCAGATCCGGCCCGTCGAGGGCGTGAAATAATGGCCCGCGAAAACACTGAAACGATGACTTTTTTTCTGATGCTTACGAACTATTGACAAATGACAACAACTGATTTGAAAACACCTCACCCCGACACTCTTGACGCCAGTGATAAAAAATGACTGGTCCTTAGTCAAAATTAATTGAAGTCTCTTTATGTATGATGAGATCGCGCGTGCAGAAATTCTGTAGATGCGTTCGCGAACACTTATGATTTAGAGCATTTTAAGAGACTTGTTCGACTGGAAACCAGGGTCTAATCTAGGCCGTTTTCGGGGGGAAATCAACTTTGTCAGTTCCCCATCCCCGGAATCCAGAGTCTAGATTAAACACTGCTGGGTACGCATGTGTTATCTGGACAAGGTGTTAAATCTATCAATTTCATTAACGTTTAACACTTCTTGGGGGCGGGAAGATGGCAGAAGTGGTTACACGCTGGGCAGGCAAACAGACAGAACGGGTTCAACTCCCGTTGGAGCCCCTAAGGTCGACTCAGTCTTACTCACTAGAGGGCATTTGTGAATTTCCCCATATCCGGCTTGTGTGCAACACTGGGGTTAGTATGGTTGAAGAAAGTGCGTCAATGCGTTTTTTGATCGTCGGAGACTTTTCTACACGTAAATGTCGACGTGCCCCCGGCCCCCCGCCCTATTTCGGAACCCTGGTCACGCCAATTAAACAGAACAATAGATAAATGAAATTCATCGACACACAATCAGTTTAATATGAGTTAAAGTTAAACAAGTCGAAACACTGACCGATACAAGCAATCGAAGACAGTATATATGTCAGGGATATTTTTACACACCCTAACACCCTCCCCTCCAACACTCCCCATCTGAGACCGACACCTCAACACCACCAGATCTGAGAACCGGATGACTTTTTATTGCTTATCAGACTTTTTTGACAGGGTGCCCCAGAAAATACCAACACCCCAAGCCCTCCAATTGATAATCCTAGAAATAACTCTGGCATATGTACAGTTGGTTGGAAGTAACATATGCATTCAATTTCTGAGCACCCAAGGTCTTGTATAAATTTGTCATTTATACCCAGAAGCCCTCACTTCCCATCCCTCTGCAACTAATCAGATATCAGCCGCTTCTGTGTCTGCTTAGCTGTATGCGTGCGTGCGTTCGTTGTCCGGCTGTCTGTATCGGTATGTATACGACAGAGGAAATTGTCCCCCGGAGTAAATATTTGTCGCGCCTCTTACAATGCCGACGACGTCACGTGATCTCGCGAAAAGCTCATTACTAACATGGTTCTCACGTGGGGCGTAGACGTCCCCAAAAATCTGGATTTCTAACCCCCCCTCCCACTCCTCGATAATCCCGGCAAGCCCAAATCCCAAAGCGGTGTACTGTTGTACGTCAATACGTTCTGGATTCATCTGGGCCACAGCACACTCAAAGAAATTAATGATATATTACATTACATTACCTTCATAGTCACGCGATCTGGCAAGATGCCTGTTCGTTTCTTGTAATCACAGACAGAAGGCGTATTTGAACACGTGCGATTTTCCCAATGATTCGCGGAAGAACGTGAACGTTTCGCACGGTGTCCGCTGTCGGAGAAGTTCATACAGGAGACAGCCTCCACTCAGAGGTTCCCAGTCAATTTCCAACGTCATCTTATGGTCTGAATAATAAAAGCGAATTTCAAGTAATTTTACTACAAAATCTAAACGTTTTGGTCTTTTGGGCCAAATAGTCAGGGTCGGCCATAGGCGTAGGCGATGTAGGTGACTGCCTACGGTGGCATTTTAGACCAAACATTTTTCCGTTAATAATTTTTGACGAGTTTGCAGGTAGACTACGACTAAGATAATATTGTTCTGAACTTACTTTAAAATTCCTAATGTTGTGATGTACTTAAATTGTAAATATAGTAGGCCTACCTGCCGTAGCTACGCCAATGTTATTATTATTACTATTGTTATTATTATTATTATTATTATTATTATTATTTAATTGTTAGATTTATTATTCATTTTTTCGGATGACTTAATCTATCATTTCTTTTGTTAATTTTTAATATTTTTACATTTAATTTTTTCACCGGCCTTTTTCAGTTAAATTCGCGTCAAAATGTCGCGCACTTTCTTCTACTGACATCTTTTTGTCACCTACAAATTTCTCTAAATAATTTTGTCTCTAGAGCTTCAAAATTAACTTTGCCCTGATATATCGGAATCCCCCTCCCTCATAGTACACACCGAGTGAACCACACGCAGTATTGCATCACGAGCATTCAACGCGACCAATGTTCGTATTCATGTCCTGCAACTGCACGCGCCATTCAGGCGACGTGACTTGAATGTTCCCGCAATATCTCCCGGTATTATATTTCTGACTGACAGACACACACACACACACACAGAGAGAGAGAGAGAGAGAGAGAGAGAGTGAGAGAGATGACATGACGGTGATGTCGTCGGAGAAATGGCAGGGGACTGGAAACCAGTTTCCTGAAATTCTTCTTCTCTTCGACGAGTCTTTAGTTTCCACATTTGTCCATCTGTTCTCCGTTTTTCCGCATGTCATTCCTCAACTAACGTCATCTCGCGGCTGTTTGCCGTCACTCCTTCTGTCCATCGGACGGCGGCGGCGGCGGCTCGGATGACGTCCAACCTAGTTCTGGTGGAGTTCCCATTACGAGACCTCGACCATTGTCGGCGCAATGGAACCCGATACGGACTCGCTTTTAGCGCTATTTGGATAACAATTGGAGACTCTAGTCCGCCTGCCCTCCCCTCTCCCCCCCCCCAATACCGACCAGAAACACTTAAGAAAACAAATCGGAAATCAATGATAAAAATTGACATCCATGCCATAAATCAACTGTCGATTTTAGGTCAATTAATTGTTATCTTAAAGAAATGTACGCAGTAATATCTGGTAAAATCGGCCTGACACATGTACAGCACACTTACAAAGTTAATGGGAAAAAAGTTCAAAAGACTCAACTGGTATGGACACATGGTTATTTCTATGATTAACAATTGGGGGCGGTAAATTCTAGGGGTCCCTTGCCCAAAAAAACTTTACAAGCAAAAGATAAAGAAAAAAGTGCATCCCAGAGCTGAGATGGGGGGGGTGTCGGTCTCAAATTGGGGAGGGGTGTTAGGGGGATGTACTCTACACTCAAATAGACGGAAATAAAGGAAGAGGAAGACCCAGGAAAAAGTGGATGGTCAACATCAGAGAATAAATGAACAGAAAGGGGACTTATAACTTCTTGGAAATGTTTTGTGTCTATGTAGCTAGCGCCGCTAAGGAGTTGGCAGAGGAGTTGGCAGAGGGGTTGGCAGCACATTGCTTCGTTCGACAACGCTAAAGTCGCTATTTGCTACGTAAATATAAAAAAATATTTATGTAGCGCAGACGGGGGAGAGGGATGTACGAACGTCACGCAAAATTTCCGAAATGGAATACAAAGCGAGCGACGATTAGTACCGAGCCCCCACCCCACCCCCACGTCTCGGCGGCAGCAGTGAGACAGAGAGACGGATGCAAGAAGACAGCGAGAAGACCATTTACGCTGACTCACTTTACGCGATTGATGATTGTTTTGTCTATTTCCCCCCAACGTATATACCTGAAGCTGGGCGGTTTCCCGACGAACGGACCACTCTCTGACGGGTATTTTCAGTATTGTGTTCCGGCATTCTCTTTCAATGGTCGTAGATGTTTTTGCGAAATGTTCTCATCGTAATGGTCGGATTCGGGAATTCTTCGTTGTTGTTTAGATGGTGGGGGGGGGGGTGGGTGAGTGGGTGGTGGGTTCGATTGGGAGATGTTACCGCATTCAGGCGAAATGCCAATGTTCAATAAACTGTTGTTTTACAACTACGAACAACGACGACGATTAACTTTACTCAGACTTGCTAGGGTATACATATACGACAACACAATATATCTAATCCAGTAGTTTTCAAACCTTTGTTTCGGGGTAGCTGTATATATGTTTTTTTTTCCAAAGGACTTGCCCAGTGTGTTTACTTACCTACTAGTATTTTAACAGCCGGCTTATTATGCTAAAATCCCGCAGCGCAGAGAGAGTTTCCTGGATATTCTCACGGATCGGGGGCGTAACCAGGAATCTGATTTTGGGGAGTATAATGCAGTGATGGGCAAGATACTATTTTGAAAATAGTATTTCTATTTTGAAAATAAAAAATACTATTTTATTTTCTATTTTAAAAATACTTTTTAAAATTATTTTATTTCATTATTTTCAAAATAGTTTTAAGAAGTATTTGTGACCTTAAGGAAATACTTTTCCAAAATACTTTTTCAAAATAAAAATTTAAGAATTTTATCTAAGTTTGTTGTCAACTTGTAAGGCTAACAGACTTACACTGTTCTTGTGAGTTGTTCTCGTGTTCAACAGTTCAGGAATTATGCTAACTTTGCCGATGAACTGACATTTGCAGTTGGTTTTTTAGTTTTTACTGGCCATAATGGACGATGGACTGTGTTGAATCTGCTGCTGTAGAAAACCTTAATACAATATTGTGATGCAATGCAAGAATCAATTTATTGACGTAAGGCAAAGTATTTTACGAAAGTATTTTCCAAAAAGTATTTTGAAAATACTATTTTATTTTGTATTATGCAAATACTTTTGTAAAGTATTTCATTTTGTTATTTTCAAAATACTTTTTTTGCACTATTTTATTTTCTATTTTGAAAATACTTTTGAAAAGTATTTTGCCCATCACTGGTATAATGTGATTGGGGGCATAAACCTTTAAAAACTTTTAAAATCTTAAAAACACATTAAAAACTCTAAGATAGAATGATTTTGGGGGGTGGTATATATACCGATTTACCACCACCCCGTCGCTACGCCCCTGTCACGGATACACCCAAACTCTTTTACCTTTGTCCATTGACCCTTGAACCAATAGACCCGTTGACCCTTTGACCCTTTGACCCTTTGGCCCTTTGATCTTTGCCTTTGGTCAGCGGACCATACTTATCACGATTTCCTCGCTCGTTGGATAGATTTTGCCTTAAGCGACCTTTGATTTTTGGCGCTATAGAAGTACTTCGACTACCGGTGCCGCATTAAAGAAGCCAACACGTTACCGCATTTGTTATACATATACATAAAAATAAATAAATATACAATACATACACACGTGTGTGTAAAATTAGTGTTTATATTAAGATGGAATGAACTGGATGAGGGGATAGTAACGGCTACAACTGTAAACGAGTTCAAAATAAACCTCAGCAGTTTAGGATATTAGATTGGACGGGAACAGCAGTGGTTCTCACACAGGGCAGTCCCTACTGGACCACTTTAAACCTTGCTATATTATATTATATTTATATTATATTATGGCAACTTCTTCTACTGAATGCCTTTCTTTCTCAGCCATTCAACGGCATCAGGTTGAACCTGATGCAGGGTCTCGAGTCCTCCTTTGAATCTGGTGAGGTGGCAGTCATTGACTATGTGGTTCATAGTCTGTCTGATGCCGCAAGGGCAGTTCGGGTCATCTCTGGCTCCCCCAACAGTGAAGCATAGCGGCGCACCGGCCATGGCCTGTCCTATAGCGATTGAGGTGGACCCAATCATAGCGCACTAGGTCAAAGCCGGGTTGGCTATATATATATATATATATATATATATATATATATATATATATATATATATATATGGCAACTAACTATATGGCAACATATGGCAACATATGGCGCTATATGGCAACTTATAGTAACTAGCCTCTCTATTTCGTGACCCCTTCCGCCACTGACTCGAAAATGAAGATCCACTATACAGTTTCTCCCGCTTCTCTTCATCCCCCTCTTCCTTCTCTCTTCATTCCCCTCTCCCTCCTTTCTTCACCCCTCTCCCGCCTCTCTTTACCCCTCTTCAGCCTCTCTTCGTCCTCCACTCCCGCCTCTCTTCATCTCCCTCTCCCGCCTCTCTTCACCCCTCTCTCCAGCCCCTCTTCATCCACTCCTCCGCCTCTCTTCACCCCTTCTCCCGCCTCTCTTCATCCCACTTTCCAGCCTCTCTTCACCCCCTTTTCAGCCTCTCTTCATCCCCCTCTCCCTGCTCTATCCATCCCCTTCTCTCGCCTCTCTTCATCCCCCTCTCCCACCTCTCCATACCCCCTCTCCAGCCTCTCTTCACCCCCCCATCTAGCCTCTCTTCACCCCCCCCATCTAGCCTCTCTTCATCTCCCTCTCCAAACTCTCTTCATCCTCCTCAAGTGACCGGCAGTGGTCGTTCGTCCGAGGAGAAACCATTCCGTCTATTAAAGCCGTCGCCTTCGGGCAGCCAACCGACCGACCGACCGACGTCGTCTCCGACCTAACACAGTCCCGTTGGCGATCGCGGCGCCTCCGCGCCCCCTCTAGCGCCCCTTCCCACTGACTTTCATCCACAGTGGCGTATCCAGGGCATGACAGTCCGGAACAGATGCCTCTGTGATCCTGCTCGCTATTCAGCGTAGAAAGAGAAGAATCTGAGAACACTGACAGCGGCGGTTCCGGGATTTTTGGTGGGAGATGAAATGAGTTCATAGGAAGTTGGTGGGGGAGGGAGGGTGAAAAGAGAAGAGAAAACCCAAGAAATTTTGCCGAAAAAGACTGACAAAAGGGAATTTTCCTCCTAATTTTACTACAATTTTACCGAAAAATAGGTTGACAAGCAAAAAAGGTAATCCGCAGTTTTCCCTGCACTTTTGCAAGACCTTTACCCAAAAATAGGTTTGACAAGCAAAAAAAGAAGTCCGGTTGGGGATGCATCCCCACTCAGCCCCCACGGGAACCGACACTGAACACTGACTTTGAGGAGTACATCATACATGCAATACTGTATATGATATTGTTAAGAAATAAGAATCGTCAAAACTCTTTTGCACTTCGGTTCTCTAAGAAACCACTTTATTTTGTCAATTGTATAATAACAGAATGTGTAATAATTATTAGTTTGCGACTAGAGATATCTATAGACCAGTTCGCATCATTAAAACCAAGAAATGTGCATTCGTAGTTTTAATCTTGTGTCGAAAATCTTGCATCATGATTTGTTTAGTAAAGATTTGTTAGCCTGCTAATTGAAGTTTTCCTGGTTCATCTGCCATGGGCGCCATATACTCTGGATACGCCCCTGTCCATCCGTCAGTGACTGTGGATCTTTTGATCACCTGGATGTCAGTGCCAATGGTCACAATGTCACGCTAGTCATCCACTTAAGGCCATCTGTGCTCACTGCGCTGCCTGGAATATGGGCTATGCTGTTCTTACTACTACTGCTGCCGCCGCTGCTGCTGCTGCTGCTGCTGCTGCTGCTGCTGGTGGTGGTGGTGGTGGTGGTGCTCTACAGTATCTCTGCTGCGATGCGGTTGAGTGGTTGAGCATACGGAGCTAATACTCGCGAGCGACGGGTGCTCATTTTGAGCATTCATCGACTGTATTCGATTAGAACCGGACGCAAGAACACAGAACAAAGAACGCGGAAAGGAAGAACGGAAGAGAGGGAAAATAGCGATTTAGCGAACTACATGGAAAATCGCTTTGTGCTTTTTCTCCTTTATCGTCGGATTGATTATTTACCTTCGATGTCAGAATCGAAGAAACAAACTGGATTTAGGGATTATATTTCCATATTTCTAAGCCGCTATCTGTCTTGATCTGTACTTCTCATCTACTCGGATTCGACGAAACGATAGGAATTAAGCGATGAGGAAAGTCGGACTTCACGAAGCTCTTGTTTCGAGTTCTTCCAGATGATTAATGCCCGATGTTTCGATCATCCGAACAAGATCAACAAGCAAAAACAGAGACAACTACGCAAGAGATTATGGGAAACCATAGGCCTAGATAAAGAAGCCATATTGACGTCGTCGAAGTCGAGCAAAGTCTACTGTAAGTCCGTTTGACCGATTAAGGTAAATCGATTTCAGCTCACTCTCTAGTCTAGACTCTAAAGTCTGCCTATACTGTTGTATGTCGATGACTTTGATGACTTTCTTACTTATCTGGTATATAGTTTATAAGAGTCTTTGGTTCTGGACCAGTGGCGGCTCCACCGGGTGGGGGGGGGTCAGGCGGGGGCCCGTGCCCCTATTGAGTGCCTGGCCCTCCAGTGGCCCCCCAGTTGGGACCCTATGCTTAATGCTACATACATTAAACAACAAATGGTTGGCCCCATGATAAGAAGTTGCCACCCCAACGGCCCCCACTTGCCAAATCCTAGAGCCGCCACTGTTCTGGAACTCTATGTCTTCCAGTTGAATGTTTGGACTGTTGTGTTAAAATAAATATAATCTTATACAAAATCAGCCTTAATCTCATTTATTTAGTAATACTATATACGCTCCTGCCCTCCAACACAATACGAGGAGAATTTTTCAGTTTTAGGCAGAGCTTTTTAAAACATTTGGCGCCATATAATTCAGTCGCATAACTAGAATAGGTAATAGTTGATATCCCTTTGCCAAGAAAGTTTAGAAAGATGACTTCAAAGATCCTCATCTATACAACTACCCCGCACTCCCTCCCCAGTACTCACCGGGTTTGGACGAATCTCACGACCGGCCCCCGATAACAATAGGGGGCGGGTCCCTCCGTGCCCCCCCCGTGGCTACGCCAATGCTATCGAACAAAAGAAGAATGTAAAAGGGACGTGGTTGAACTGTGTGATCTGCCTCATCGGTAGCGGTTAGAACTTGTATAAAAGTATTTCCGACAAACTGGAGTTTCTTATGAAAATTATTGATCTTAGTAAGCATTTTATTTACAGTAATCGCAAAGCCATAAATAATAACTTATAACTAGTTCTGTGAGTCTGACACTGATTAAAGCTTGTTGTGATGAAGACCAGTGGCGGTTTCAGGAATTCTTGGGGGTGGGGGGTGGAAATTTTTTTAGGAAGTTGGTGGGGGATGCAAAGTGAAGAATAAGAAGAAAGAGAAAAGAGAGAAAAAGATCATTGTTAGTGTTTTGCCCACTAAATGTTAATAAATCTTGCCAAATAAGTCCGACAAGCAAACAGGTCATTCGCAGTATTTGTCACTAATTTTTTAAAAACTCACCGGAAAATAGGCTGACAAGTCCAAAAATGGTCATCCGGAACCCCGATAGGGGATGCATCTCCAGTCATCGACATGGTGGAACCACCACTGATGAGGACCCAGGTACTCGCCATAGTATTCTGTACTCTAAAATTCAGACAAACATTGGCGTCAACTTGGATGAAAAAAGTGGGGCCCAACTCCATACTTTCCTCTTCCCTATGATAGCCTCCCAAAAAGTGGGGGGTGGGGTCACGATCCTAGAAGCCGAATAGAAATTTACGCCTATGCAGTCAATTACAGTAGATCCTCGTTATAACGGACTCGGTTATAGCGCATACTCGAGGAATAAAGTACCTCAACCTCAATGATGCGGTCCCGTATTGGATGGTATCGGATATGACGTGCCTCTGGTATACGTACTACATTGATTCATTTTTCTTAAGACTCACCTATTCACCATCGGATATATGTAGTATTGTAAAGCGCTCTTGTCTTTGGCCATTTTTGCCACGCTTACTGCGCTATAGAAATCGTCTAGCTAATAATAATAATAATAATAATAATAATAATAATAATAATAATAATAATAATAATAATAATAATAATAATAATTACTGACCCGTTAAGTAGGCCCTACGTTGTAACGAAGCTCTACTGTTTATAATTCAGTCAAATATGTCGAATCTTCTTTTAGAATGTTTCCAGTGGTTGGTGTAATCGTTAGATGTGTGGTTTCTCTCCTGTTCCTCGTGTGGGCGGTCAAGCTTCGTGCCAGTGGCCAGGGTCAAGGTCACGGTCAAGGTCACGGTCACGGTCAAGGTCAACGGGAGCTTCACTGCATCGTCCGGGAAGAGGTCCCCGTTGACTCCCAGGTGGTCGACCTGCAATCCGAGGTCGTCCTAAAGGACCGATTATTCGGAGGACGGATACCCGGAGACCTCCGTTTCCGCCTTCTCAGTCAACCGCCGTGCGACATCGAGCTGGAGGAGACGACCGGGCGGATCCTGACCCGGGGACGGATCGACCGGGAGGCGATCTGCAGCGGCGGCGGCGACTCCGCCTGCCGATTCCGGTTGGACGTGGCCGTCACCAGGACGTCCTTCTTCTCCATCGTCCGACTGACGGTCGAGGTGGACGACATCAACGACAACGCGCCGGAGTTCCACCCGCCCGTCGTCCGCCACGAGATGGGCGAGGCGTCGACCGTCGGGACGGCGGTGGTTCTCCCGGCGGCAAGGGACCGCGACTCGCCCGGCAACTCCGTCGTCCGCTACGAGCTGCACTCCGACGACGATGACGACGACGAAGGGGGGCGCTTCGAACTGAGCGTCCGGAAGAAACCCAACGGAGCGACCGACGTCCGCCTGGTGCTCGTGAAGCTCCTGGATCGCGAGACCGCCGACTTCCACCGGATGCGGATCGTCGCCTACGACGGCGGAAATCCGGTTCAATCCGGATCGATCCGGGTGGAAATCGTAGTCGTCGATGCGAACGACAACGCTCCGGTCTTCGAGTCGGAATCCTACGAGGCGAGCGTTGTCGAGAACGCGGCGCCGTCGACGACCGTTACACGCGTACGAGCGACCGACCTTGACCTTGGCAACAACGGCAAGGTCGTGCACTCGTTCAGTCCGCAGACGTCGATGGACCACGGCGCGGTGTTTCGGATCGACCCGTCGACGGGCGAGATCGAGGTGGCTGGCGTGGTCGACTACGAGACGCATCCCGTGTATCGACTGGTCGTCGTGGCCAGCGACGAAGGTCAGAACGTCCTGACGGCCGAGACAACGATCACCGTCACCGTCGAAGATGCCAACGACAATCCGCCCTTAATCGTCATCAACACCCTGGCTGCGTTCAACACGAACGCCTCAGACGTGCTCGAGGGGCTCGAACCCGGGTCGTTCGTCGCGCAGGCTCGCGTCGTCGACGCGGACAGCGGACCCGGCGGACGGTTCCGGTGTTCGCTGGAGGACCACGAGGACCGGTTCGCGCTCCAGTTCACCGCCGACGGTGAGTACATGATCGTCACGACGACGACGACGCTCGATCGCGAACTCCGTGACCTCTACGACGTCACGATGCGATGCGCGGACGCCGGGGAACCGGCGCTTTCGTCGTCAAGGCAACTGGGAATCAGAGTCGTCGACAGCAACGACCACGACCCGCGTTTTACCAGGAACCAGTACGACGAAGAGGTGCTGGAGAACAACTACATCGGGCGGTCGTGGTCCACGTGACCGCAACGGACGAGGACCAAGGCGACAACGCCAGGATCGAATACCATCTTCCGGAAGACCTGAGCCACTCCTTTGAGATCGACCCGAACGACGGATCCATACGAGCGAAGCACTCGCTCGATCGCGAACGGACGCCCGACTATCGATTTGTCGTCTACGCAACGGATCGCGGACTTCCGGTGCGGACCGGAAGTACGACGGTCGTCCTCAGAGTCGTCGACGTAAACGACGAGTCACCGACGTTTCGCTTCGACTCCTCCTCTTCCTCCTCCGACAGTCCACTGACCGTGACGGAAAACCTTCCGGGCGGAACGGAAGTCGGCGTCCTGTCCGCCACCGATGCCGACGACTTCCCGCTGAACGTCTTCTCCTTCTCCTTCCTTCCGGGCGGCAGTCTTTCCGACGCCTTTTCCGTCGACTCGAAGACCGGCCGCATCACGACGACCCGGACCCTTGACCGCGAGGAGCGCGAGGTCTATCACCTGATCGCCGTCGTCAGAGACGACAACTCCCCCATCCTTAGTTCGACGGCAACACTGGCGATTGCCGTGGTGGACGTGAACGACAACGACCCCACATTCGTCGACAACTTCCCGGTCGGGAACCGCAACAACAACAGCGGTACGGTAGTTATCGTCGTCGCCGTACCGCCGCGCCGTACCGCCGCCGGTACTACGACGGTCGCCGAATTCAGAGCCGTCGATCCGGACGCCGGACCAAACGGGACCGTCGCCTATTCCGTTTCCGGCGACGAGTCCCTGATGTCGTCGTCGTGCTCCGATGCGTTCGCGATGGACCCGATTTCCGGACGACTGAACCTGATTGGCGACCTGTTCCGCCGCCGTTGTCCGGACGTTAACGTCACGGTTGATCTGAACGTCACGGCGTCCGATCACGGCACTCCACCGCGTCACTCGACCGCCCGTCTCCGGCTGGTGGTGGAGGAGGAGGAAACGCGCCCCGGCGGTCCCCGTCCCACCCCCGGAGCGCCTCGTGGGACTCACCTTCGATCTCGTCCTCGTCCTCGTCCTATGTCTGGCCGTGGGATCCGGTACGATCATCTCGATCATCGTCGTCGGCGTGGTGGTGCACAGCAGATCCAGACGGCAGCGGAACGCCCAGAAGTACAACTGCCGGATGGAGACGATCAAGGCGATGTCCTGCGACGTTACGTCGAAGACCAAGGACCCCGGCGTCACCGTCGCATCCTCGGGGACGGGCAAGAAATCCGTCGACGAGACGACGGAAAGTTCGCCTTCAAAGCTCGACGTAGCCGGGTCCTTGAGGAGCCAGAGGGGAGAAGGGGCGGCGAGGGTTAACGACTGTGTCGCGGTTCTCATGAAGTCGGACGTCCCTTCGTCTGGAGCGGGACAGATCGTCTCGACAAGGACCTACGAAGTAAGGAGCTTTCAGGCAGAAAATCGTACTCTTGATTAGGGGCGTAGCATTGAATTTGATTGGAGGGCGGTATAATGTGATGGGGGTATAAATATTTAAAAACTTGGAAAATCCTAAGAAATACATTAAACAGTTTAAGGTAGCCTGATTTTTGGGCGTATATATACCGAGAAATATGCCAGAGAAATTGGATGGGACATGTCCTCCGGCATGACTCTCTACTAAGAACAATAATCGAAGGCAAAAATGGTGGGAAAAGAACGTTTCGGAGAGGTAGACCGAGAAAGATGATGTTTCAGTGGATGATGAATGTGGATATCAGGAACTCAAAGAAGAAGCAAAGCAATCGATCGGATTGGGAAAACTGGATACCTGGACCTGTCGAAAGACAGAAACACTGATGATGATGATGATGATGGACCGATTGATGGATGATGATGATGATGATGGATGATGATGATGATTGATTGACCGATTGATTGATCATGGATTGATAATGGATTGACTTTTGGATGGATTGAGAACGTGATAATTTTTAACTTTCCAACTTCTAGACATGTTGACGAAGTCATTGGCAAAGACTGCAAACTGACTGACTGATTTACTTACTGACTGAGAGAATGAATGGACCGATTGATGGACGAAGAGACGATGAATGATTGGATGTTCGATGAATGATTGGATTGATGGATTGATGGATGGATTGGATGGATGGATGGATGGACGGATGTATGGATAAACAAATGACTGGCAGAAATATAGAAACAAAGAAAAGATGAACAAACGAATGAATAGAACGATTAAACGCGTTAAATAAATTGATCGGTGTACTACGATACCTGTAGTCAATGATGTCATCAAAACTAAGAAGAAAAATAATGACAATCAATAATCCAGCATCAGACTACAACAGGGTGGCGCAAAAAACCGGACTATATTAAATGCAAACCTAAATGAGACTAGTCCGGTTTTTTGCGCCACCCTGTAGGTACTACTCCTGATTTAATAGTTCATTCAAACGCCGGACGAATCCATAGAAAGAAGATAACCAAATTCTATTCAGAACGGGCAGAAGAAACAAGAAAGACGAAGACAAACAAAGAGGAAGGACAGGAAAGCGTAGTTTATCCGCAGAATAATTTCTCCTCGTGAGCCCCGCCTCCCACCTTTGGTCACTTCACTCCAAATCAGCCAAGCGACACGGTATGGCAAAACTGCATGCAAATGAGATGGAAATATAAAGAAAGGTTGGGGGGGAATATGTCCTGTACACGTATTGCAAATTTTGTAGAAATATATTTAGGAAATTTTAAGAAATCGTGGTTTTTCTGCTGGGAGTTTTTTTCTGAGCCACCCTGTAGATAACGTTCGAATTCTGAGGCAGATTGGCAATTGACAGGGGAGACACGACATGCAAAATATGCAGTTCTTTCTTTGCTCGACAAACTCCACCGTTACAGACCGGGTATGATGCGCTGGTGGTATATCAGATACAAAATCACATGAAACCAGCTTTGATGGCCTGTGCGTTGATAATCTTATTAGAATCTCCTGAGTATTAGATTATAAACAGCGTCTTTTGACAGAAGTTTCGTTTGATTATACGTTGGGAATTTGTTCAACATTCAATGCTTCCGTTGAAACCGTGAAATTTATCGTGCGAACTTGAAAAAGAAATGATGCCATAATAAATTAATAATACAAATAAAAATAATAATAATAATAATAATACGTAGTAGCAGTAGTAGTAGTGGGCTAGTAGTAGTAGTAGTAGTAGTAGTAGTAGTAGTAGTAGTAGTAGTAGTAGTAGTAGTAGTAGTAGTAGTAGTAGTAGTAGTAGTAGTAGTAGTAGTAGTAGTAGTAGTAGTAGTAGTAGTGTTATTATTGGTATTATTATTATTATTATTATTAAACTTAGAAAAGTAATACTTTTAATAACAGTTTATGAACTTAGCATTCTAAAACTATTAACTTTTTTTTATTAGCGTTTAATAAAATTATTAACTTAATTGAATAATATTCTTTATCGATGATTGTTTCTGTGGTTCCAGTCTGTTCTCCGATGCTCCCAGTTTTTGTTCTTAGGCTGCATATCTCTGCGACCAATAGGCTTTTCTCGCTTGATTCTTAGGACCCAGATTTCCGATTCATATGTTCGGGAACGCCAGTGCTTGTTGTTTCGATATAATCGGATGGTCGCTGTAACCGGCGGCGTCATAACGAGGCTCTACTGTATGCTTGATCAGGAGAGAGAGAGAGAGAGAGAGAGAGAGAGGCAGACACAGAGAGAGAGAGAGAGAGAGAGAGAGAGAGAGAGGAAGACAGGTAGGCAGAGAGACAGGCAGGCAGACAGAGAGACAGAACAGTGACAGAGTGATAGAGAGAAAGAAACAGACAAACAGACAGACAGACAGAAAAGACAGACAGACAATGAGATAAAGAGAGAGAGAGACAGACATACAGACAGACAGACAGACAGACAGACAGTGAGAGAGAGAGAGAGAGAGAGAGAGGTGCGAGTGGACTGACCTCAAGATAAGTCGTGGTAAACATTGAAAGCAGCAAGGCGCAAGGCACAGATGATCCGTCGAGCGTATGTGTGATATAACAGATGAACGGTTGAATCTTACTGTGGATGGCGTAGTACTTGTATCTCTGTGACTATATCCGACAGGCGGAAAATGTCGAATTGAGACGCGTGGAACATTCGAACGTTTATAAACTCCTCAGGAGTGACTGTCTTTACTACGCAAAGCTACTAACATGGGCGTAGCGACGGGGGAGGCATATCATATATAGGGCCTATAAATCCCCAAAAAGAGCATATATATTATACAGTATATAATATACATTGTATATAATATATATTATATATATAATAATATGACAATATAGTATATATAGTTGTACGCCCTCATATGCTCATATGACTAGAGAATTCACTTAATCAAGCAAAATAACAGTTAAGGACCTAGTTTTGCTTGCCAGGATTTTCCGGTTGAAATAATAATAATAATAATAATAATAATAATAATAATAATAATAATAATAATAATAATAATAATAATAATAATAATAATAATAATAATATGATTTAAAGTGATCTAGGAGGCTAAGTAAGCCTGTGTAAAAACCACTGTGGTTACTCTCCGCATTCAATAACCCAGCTTTCCAAGATAACCTTTGAATCCTTTTAAACGTTGCTGAGATGGATTCATACTTCTGTGGATGATTTTACCCCAAGTCTCTTTCTTTTTCTGTTTCTTTTGTGGTTAGAATTTTCCCATAAAGTATATTCATTACCATTTAACCTGTTTAAATCATAACCTCTTTTTACTTGTCAGAATTATCCAAAGTTGGAAATCATGAAAACCTTACCCCCCTTCCCCCTTCGGGAAATCCCTGCTACGCCACTGGAGTCCTTCGTATACGGTTGCTTATTCTACAGAGGCGTCGATATCTTAAACCAGGGATGGGCAAAGTGCGGCCCGCGGGCCACATGCGGCCCTCGAAGCCCTTTTGTGCGGCCCCCGACATCGAGAGATACTACATTAATGTGCGGCCCTCTAAAACATATATGAAACATTTGACAACACTTTAATGGGAAATTCAGCATTTAAATTGAATTTACACTTTGGTACTTACAGTAACTACAAATAATGCTTTTAATATTTATTAACTTTTCTTAGACTTGACAGTCGGCTTTTTACTAATTACTACACTGCACAGTATATAATACGTTATGTTAAAGTTGTTTTGGAAACTACTTAAAAATTTAATCCTAAATGCCGAAAAAATGTGTGCGGCCCTCGGCTTTCATCGCAGACACTCTTGCGGCCCTTGGCTAAAAATGTGTGCCCATCACTGTCTTAAACAATAAGTTACAGTAATATGAACGTGCGTGACAATTTATCATTGCGAAACCCCTACGAAGCATTCCGTCAAACTGTATCGGAGACAGATTCCAGCGTTGAGAATTATTTCCATCCCTAGCTGTCAGACAAAATGGATGAATCCGCGGAGGGTGCACTGACACCGCACCCGGATGGAACGGGGCGGGGGCGAGGGGGGTCTAAGAGAACGTTCGTCTCCTCTGGCGAATGCCGTGGCCCCGTGAGGGTGTCGCCCCTCCCCCCCGTGATGAGTTCCGGTTGTGAGGAATTTTTGACGTTCGATTGATCGATTTGCGCTTTTTCGATGCAAAGACGAAACCAACAACGAAGTCGCCAGGACATTAGCTTATATCTAAGGATCACACGTCCGCATTGTATAAGCATACGTGTACAGACAGGGTGGCTAAAAAAAACCGCTAGCACTCTGTCATTTCGTTGTAAATATTTTTTCGCAACCCTCTAGTCAAAATGCGTGAAATTTTGTGTACTTCTGATGGATTATATGCTAAAATGCAGCCGTTAAATTTTTTCTATCAAATTTCATAGTTGTGCGGTGCAGCCTAGCGAAAACCATGCTAGCGTAGGACGCATTCGTTAAACATTATGATGAAGCAGGGTGGTGCTGTTTTTTATTGGCTATATATAATATATATATATATATATATATATATATATATATATATATATATATATATATATATATATACAGGGTAGCATGAGTTTGATTTATTTAAATACAGCTGTGAACAATCAGTCAGCTTCTGTGGAGCCATTGTTAGATTACATATGGCGCAATCAATCAATCAATCAATCAATCAACAAGGATGCAGGCAAGCATGCAAGCAACAAACAGCAAACAAACAAACAGAAACAATATTAGTGCCAAATGGCATTCTGAAATGGTGAAACCATAAAGAGAAGCGCTTTCAATTAATTAGAAGAGATGGCGATCTTTAGAAGCAACGGAAACGTTGAAATATTCATAGCACATGTAGTCTACAGTATAGCCATTAGCTCTTTTAGTCACTGTTTATTCTAGGCCATTTTGGGGGATCCCCCTCTCCCAAGTTTGAAAATCCCCCAAATTCTATATGTTGCATTGAGGGATGGAAACCCCCCCCCCCAAGTGTGACGAGAGGGTTTTTTTATTTAGGAGAGGGGAAAACATAAGGATATAAGGATATGACCATATTCAGAAGAGCATTGGAGCATGTGGAGAAGAAGGGAAAGAAAGATAAGGAAGGATGTGATGACCATTTTTTGCTCGTCAAGGTTTTTGGGCAGACAAACCTTCTCCCCCGAAACATTTCAAACTCCCCCCCAATGTCAAGGTCACTAGAATAAACAGTGCTTTTAATATTAAAAAACACTGCACGGAATGTACAAATTTCGCTTATGCATAAATGTGCACGCGTGTATCTGATAGCGAAGTCAGTTTCTATGTACTGTACGTGAGGTGCCATACAGAGCACGTTCGTCTATTCCAGTCTGATTAATTACTTGATTTGTCGTCGTCACGAAGTCTACTCAATTAGGCTAACGTGCTTAAATTTCTTCCCAGCTTTCATCTTTTCATCCGAAGGTTCCTCTCTAGAAGCTCCGATATAGTAGCGCTATGTAAATTAGAACTTCGTTATAACGAACTTGCTTAAAACCGTGCAGGGGCGTAGCGACGGGGAGATATCGGTATATATATACCCCCAAAATCAGTTTGTGTTAAAGTTTTTCTATGTGATTTACATGTGCTTGTATATGGTTTATGTGGTTTATAGTTAAGATTTATACCCACCCAAAATATTTATACCCTTCCAAATCAAATTCCTGGCCACGCCCCTGTTAAAACGTATCCTCAGTCATAACGTACCGTATGATGCGCTATACCAGTGGTGGCCAAACCCCCATAGAAGATGCGAGCCGCAGGTGACAATTTTCAAAACTGGGAGGGGAGCAATGCCACAAATACGAAAACGAGATAGAGTGATCCAATTCTTTGCAAAATTTCATTGAATCTCTGCTGTTATTTTTATGAGACCTATGATAAATCGGCAAACAGGAAAAACTATTATTGTTGTATGGCAAATGTATGCTTCTGTTGATGTGTTAAACCCCTTCTTAGCTCTCGTTCGATTTTTTAGACATTTGACAGAGAACAGATTTCTGAAAGACTTTGTAGGCCTATAGTGTCGTTTCAAATGGCTCACCATTTTTCGGGGCATTTCGAATGCTCTAGAATAACATTGAGGCAGAATATATTGACAATTCTAGTACGGTTTGACTCAGCTAAGCTGGGGACACACGAAAATGTGGTTTTAATTTGTTTCATCACTCTTCTGAATTTTGCACATCTATAGCCTACTGTAGTACTAATCCTTGCTTTGTCCAATGTCAAACAGGGTATCAATTATATAATACTTTTGTGGTCTATAGAACTTGTCATACAATAAGCCAGCTATCTCTAGGCCACCCTTATCTCCCGTTCGATTTTTTAGACATTTGACAGAGAACAGATTTCTGAAAGATTTTGCATAGTGTCGTTTCAAATGGCTCACCATTTTTCGGGGCATTTCGAATGCTCTAGAATAAAATTGAGGCAGAATATATTGACAATTCTAGTACGGTTTGACTCAGCTAAGCTGGGGACACACAAAAATGTGGTTTTAATTTATTTCACCACTCTTCTGAATTTTGCATATCTATAGCCGACTATAGCACTAATCCTTGCATTGTTCAATGTCAAACAGAGTATCAATTATATAAAATTTTTGTGGTCTATAGAACTTGTCATACAAGAAACCATCTCTCTTAATCTGCTGAAAATTGTTTTAAAAACTTATCTCCAGCCGCAGTTTGGTCATCCTTGCGCAAAACCGTATTAGATGGTTTGGATACAGCATTGTACCTCGGATAAAACGTAATAAATTTTGCATATCCTCTAACCACGCTATAACGAAGTTCTACTGTACGTTTTCTCTCCTAAGTCCATACGTACCTCATTCTCTGTCCATTCGTCTGAGCATTGGTTGCATTCCACGACGAATATCTGTAGGTGCGACGGAATGCGCTTCCTGTCGCTAAAAAGATCTGTTTATTTCGTTCTACAAATATCTTCATAAGGATACGAGTAGTCGGTAAACCAAAGAATCTTTTAACCCAGAAATTCCTACATAGACCTAATGGTTCTCATATAGGGCAGATCCTACTGAGCCACTCTAAATCCTGCCATTATTATTATTATTATTATTATTATTATTATTATTATTATTATTATTATTATTATTATTATTATTATTATTATTATTATTATTATTATTATTAAGTCAAACAGGTACGCTACGCGATACACTAGCCCCGTATCCGTTGCATTGCACGCCTGGCTGAGGGCTATAACAACGGAGATCAGCGCCGCCCTGTGGGCCCGTGAGGCTCGGGAAGGACTTTGACTTGATGGGATTCTTCTTCTTCTTCTTCTTCTTCTTCTTCTTCTTCTTCTTCTTCTTCTTCTTATTATTATTATTATTATTATTATTATTATTATTATTATTATTATTATTATTATTATCTCTATACATATCTATCTTTCTCTTCTCTCTCTCTCTCTCCTCCCTCTCTCTCTCTCCTCCTCTCTCTCTCTCTCCTCTCTCTCTCTCTCTCTCTCTCTCTCTCTCTCTATCTCACGCACACACTAATCTTACCTGTTGTCGGTAAATTCGTCTGCCGATCGATTATCGTCCGCGTATTTGCATCTCGCACCTCCTCCTTTTCCAGAGGAGTAGGTCGTTCCATTCTAAGTTTGTCAGCGAGGGTGACAGATGTGAAAGTAATAAACGAATATGCGATATAAGCACGTCCCTCTTTCGCGTTACGTTACGGGAACCCCCGTTCAATGGCCATTCATACTAATGATGGAACGCACACTGACACTAGATTATATCGCCTGGCCTCCGCCGTTGTCCTCGCGAACTGCAAGGCCACTGATAAGACTCATCGGTAGGGGATGGGGGAGAGCCGGGTGGGGGGGGGGGGGCATCCGGCTATTTCCCCGCATTTCGAAGCTATTAATTCAGTCGGTCGTCTGGGGGTTAAATAGCCGGTCGGTGTATAGCTCGAAAACCACCTGGTCGGAAAGATA
Source organism: Metaphire vulgaris (assembly GCA_018105865.1). Lineage (NCBI taxonomy): Eukaryota > Metazoa > Annelida > Clitellata > Crassiclitellata > Megascolecidae > Metaphire > Metaphire vulgaris. The sequence goes on along the minus strand of CM030866.1, from coordinate 5,658,981 downwards.
GGGCGAAATCTGCGGTCCGGCTGCTATCCTCTGCCCGGGAGCTTTTGTCCGAGGTGCGGAGGAGTGAGACCGTGCCAGTGGCGGCTCCACATGGGGGACCAGTGGGCCCGTGCCCCCTATTGAATGCCCGGTCCCCAGTGGTCTCCTGTTGGGACCCTAAGCTACCTACTACATATCTATCAACAAATGGTTGGCCCCGATGCTTAGAAGTTGCCACCCCAACGCCCCCCCTCCCCACTTGCCAAATCCTGGAGCCGCCACTGGACCGTGGAAAATCTAAACGGCGTAGCTGGACGATGGCGGGGTTTTGAGGGTTAATCATCAGGCTTTTGTCTGAAAGGGTTAACAACGAATTATCTATCGACGTGGAATCAGAAGCGGTTCCACAGGAGGGGGGTCCGGGAGTAGGGGTCCGTGCCCCTGTAGGGTAGGATGATTGCCGGAGAAACGAAAACTAACAAACCGACGTCGATAGGCCAAAATGTTCCTGATGACTTTTTGTTTGCTGAATTTTCTACTAGAAAATGTCGGCGTTCTAATAATTGCGCAACCCAGACTAAGCCACTGATATAAGATTCTCCTCGTTTTGTAAAGGCAAGTCATCATCATCATCATCATCATCATCATCATCATCATCATCATCATCATCATCATCATCATCATCATCATCATCATCATCATCATCATCATCATCATTAATGCCTTGGCGATGCTTCTGCACGCCTTGACAGCCTCAGTATGGATCTCCATCTAGTGCGGTCTTGTGAAAGTCTCGTGGCCGCCGTTACATCTAGTCCAATTTCAGTGCAGTCTTCTCTTATGTTGTCGAGCCATCTTTTCCTCTGTCGTCCTCTTGATCTTACTCCTGTTACTCTTTCGGCCGGATACCCTGGATTTGACCTGGATCTTTAGTGATTTGGATTTGGTGTGCCATCGGTTGATGCTCCTGTGCATTATGAAAGTGGCGCTATAGAAGTTTAAGATTAGATTAGATTAGATACTCCATGCAAACAGGGTTTTATATGATAGTCTGTTGTTATTCATTCTGTTGACATGCCCGAAGAATCTCAGTCTTCTTTCTTGAAGGCAAAAGTGGCAGCCAGCAATATCAGTATCTAAGCGAAAACCGGCTGTTCTGTAATTTTCATCGGGCAATTTTCATATCTGAAATGACTCAAACGATCCAGCGCAACTGTAAAATTATTACAGTCTGTGCCACGAAATCAATGTCATCGAAATATTCTGCTTTAAATGCTTCTGCAAGTGGATTGAACGAGTTTCAGAGTAGGAAAGATGGCGATATATGTAGTAGTAGTAGTAGTAGTAGTAGTAGACTTCTTTAGCGCCATTGTAGTAGTACATCTGCACCAGTCGATGGTCGCTTCAGTGAATAATCGTAGTCGTGAATCATTGTCCGTGGTGAATCGAGGTTGTAATCCAAAGGTCAGTGGGTCGGCGGTCAAACGGGTCATCGATACTCGACGGGTCGCAGAGGTCAATGGGTCTTGACCCAGGACCCATCAAAATTTCAAGAATGCGGGCGCAGTTACGCAGTGCAAGAGATTTTAAGGTAACTTTCGTCGAAGAAGAAATAAATATTAGCAATGCGATGATTGTAGCATCTGCTCTTTGATAATGACGCTGCTTTTGCATAGTATAGGGGTATCCAGTGTTTACCAACAAGGTCCGGTTGCTCCGCCCACTGGTGGGCAGAAACCATAGAAACCATTGTTGTCTATTAATAGACGCCAATGGCAGAAGCAGATTTCTTGCTGGTGGGCATAGATCAGTGACCATAGAGATTGTTCTGGATACTCTCCTATCGGGTGATAGCATTTTTATGTTCGACCTATAGCCAACATTACAGTCAGTAGTGTGCAGAGAGGGGTCGGTGGGGTGGTGGCCCCGGGTGCCGACCAGATGGGGGCGCTAAAATTGACTCGGCTACTTTTTTGGTCGTCAAACTTTTTGATCGACTTGACCCCGGGCGCCCACCACTCTCTCTGCACGCCACTGATTACTGTTGACTTGGTTTAACGACATTGAAATATTTAATTTTCCAGAACCCATGGGCTAATGGTCCAGGGTTCGGGGAGTCACATGGGTAGAGGGTCATTCTGAGTAACCTATTGACATCTCTGAGAGAGAGAGAGAGAGAGAGAGAGAGAGACAGACAGACAGACAGACAGACAGACAGACTGACAGGCTGACTGACTGACTGAATGAATGAATGAGACAGAGAAACAGACACAGTTGCAGACAGAAAGACAGACAGAGATGAAGGCGGAGAGACAGAGAAGGAGAGACAGACAGACAGACAGACAGATGGAGACAGATACAAAGTTAATCAGAGGGACCAGATACAGTCGTGGTCCAGAAAGAGACAGGAGAGGAGTCGGGGAGTTTCCCATGAAACCCAGTCCAATGGCCAACGACGGGACGCTGCAGGAAGAGGCAGAGGCGTCCATCGCTCGCTCCTCCACCCACCTCCCCCCATCTCCTCCCTCCCCCGAATGGACCGAGTCTCCAGATGGAGACCGAAGGACCTAATCGATAACTCATTTGTTTGAATTGATATTCGAAATTCGATCGACGCGAACGCAAACTGTTCGTCTCGGAGCAATTCAATATTACGTTTAGCGAGTCCGCTTCCAAAGATTAAACGAATAGCCTCAGAACGATTACGAATACGACCAGGGGCGTAGCCAGGAATTTTATTTGGGGGATATAAATTTGGGGATATATATATTGTTATATATATTATATAATATATATTATATACAGGGTTCGATTTGTCACCTGGAGCAGTGGGGGTAATATTTCGAGCTTGGAGAGGGGGATGTAGTTGTTGGGAAATGTAGCAGTGGGGGGATGTAGTAGTGGAGGATGTAGCAGTAGGAGGGATGCAGTTTGGCAGTGGGGAGATTCCCCTTATGGAAAAATACCTCCAAATCGCGCCCTGATTACCTACAGTACTGAATGGGACCGAGTCTACCGATATATCCCCCGTCGCTACACCGATGATTACGACTACGGTTACTATCGTCGCATCATTTTTTTGACAGTAGAACTTCGTTATAACGGACTCGGTTATAAAGCGTATCGCAACGAAGAGCTATTTGGTCATAGTCTTTTCAACGGTAGATTAAGTGCCTATAGGAATAGCAGCTACTACGTTACCTGATTTCAAAAGCGCTGTAGAAATTCAACAGATTTGATTTACTTACTTATCTTTGCAATTATTATTTCTCATTTGTCGTTCTAAGCTGTCGCCTTTCATGTCGCTTTATTTCACATCTGTGTCTTTAGATAAGTTTTCGTGTTATTCATATTTTCCCCATTCCTCTGTTACACAATAGGCTATAGGCCTAAGTCTTCCTTTCTTCTGGACGCTAATTTGCAGGTTCTTGCGGATTATTTATCGACGCTGTTATTATAAAAGAAAGCAAAATATTTTCCTTACTCATATACATATATTAATTATATAATCTTCATCATAAAATTCATTCAGTCTATGGGATGAGATATAAT
>CM030866.1:5612950-5652950 GCA_018105865.1 Metaphire vulgaris | reverse complement strand
AGGTCGGAGACGGTTCAATTGGCAATCGCATGGGGCGGAAGGGTGCGGGAAGGGGCGGGGGGGGGGGAGGGGTGGGAGAGCATAGGTCGGGGCCTGCTTCCAAGATGTTTTCAATCTTCGTGCTCTGCGGATGACGGCCATGGCCTCTAGGTGGCGCCACTTGCCGCCATTTGCGATTTAATATTCCCGGGACGATCGGAGAGAGGCAGAGTCAAATTAAAACGAGGCTCGGTTATGACTCCTGCTCTTTATTTATGCTCCGATCCGTCCGTTAGAATTGGCAGAGGGAAGAAGGAGGGAAGAAGGGAGGAGGAGGAGGGAGGAGGAGGAGGAGGGAGGGAGAGGCAAAGCCAACTGTACTCTATGATCCTCAGAGGGGCTATATAATTCATTTAAGTGCTCGATCTGATATGACCAACGCATTGTAGCTATAGTAAGGTTAAAAAACAGCGTTGCAGACCGCCACACACACACACACACACACACTTACACAAACATACACGCATATGTGTACACATACATACATACATACATACATACAGTAGAACTTCGATATAACGGACTCGGTTATAACATAGCGCAATGTACTAATCCGCGTGATGCGCAACCCTATTGGACGGTATTGGATATAGCGTATCAAACGTATCAAATTTTACGGCCCGCTAAGTACGTTATAACGAAGTTCTATTGTACACACATACAGAGAGAGAGAGAGAGAGAGAGAGAGAGAGAGAGAGAGAGACAGACAGACAGACAGACAGACAGACAGACAGACAGACAGACAGACACACATGCGCATGTATCACTCAAATGGTCAATTCGCACCAGCAGCAACAGCAGCAAATGAGATTCCATTGAAACGGCTGCGCACGCGCACTAACCGATCCGTGAGACCCACTTCCGGTGTGAGTATATACGTGGAGTCAACGCAGTCTATCCAAACTGACCGACACGGGTCGATAAGAGAGAGAGAGAGAGAGAGAGAGAGAGAGAGTGGGCTGGACGAAGAAATGGGTGGTAGAGCGCGGGGTGGGGAGTAGGGGTAGATTAATTGAAGCGATTGTATCCAGTCGTATATTCCATCGACGGAATGCGCCGGAACAGATTGAAAAACGTGTCGATACGTAATTTATAGATTTTTGGCGGATGAATCTAATAGGAAAAGTAGTTCGGCGCGTTCGATAGGATCTTCGGCAATTTGGCGAACGATTGAACAGCAACAAAAAGTCCAATCTGTCCACACATACAGACACACACACACAGACACACACACACACAGTCACACACACACACACACACACACACACACACACACACACACACACACACACACTGGATACAATAGGAACTCATCTAGTCGCAGTAGAACTTGTCTATTTGTCACTCTGTTTGATTTGCTGGGGGCGGGGAGTTCAAATACCCCTTTCGAAGGCCTCCCGCTACTGGTGATGGATAATGTTGGTGTGTGGCCGTCCTACCTCCACCCCACCCCTCCACCCCACTGAGAGTAAAAAAATTTTGTTCCGGAATTTCCAATATATATATATATATGTGGTGGGGGAGATGAACAGTGGCGTGTAGAGAGTGGCCCGGGGGCCAAGTTGTCCAAAGTACGCCCACGAGCAAAAAGGGTCACTCGGGTCAATTTTGACGCCCTCTGTGGTGTCTGCGCCCGGGGCCACGTCATCACGTCATCAGCCCAAATGGTCTGACAAGCATAAAAAAGGTCATCGGGGTTCAATTTTACGCCCCTCCCCTGGTCTGCGCCCGAGGTCACCGCCCCACCCGACCCCCCTCTACACGCTACTGGAGATGAGTGTAAAATATTTGGCGGCAACAAAGACGGATTGAATGATAAGAAAGGTGAAAATAACTTCTATACCTTTACGTTTACCTTACCTTACGTTTACCGTTTACCTTCAGCCGCAAAATGTTCGTGATTTCAACAACGACGATCGAAAAAGAACATTATCAAATATACTTAGTCACAACAGGTAAAGTGATGGGGAAAAGAGCAAGAGGGCAGTGGCGGCTCCACCTGGGGCAGGGGGCCGTGCCCCCTATTGAGAGCCTGGCCCCCCCAGTGCCCCCCCAGTTGGGACCCTATACTTAATGCTACATACATTAAACAACAAATGGTTGGCCCCCCATGATTAGAAGTTGCCCCCCCCCAACGGCCCCCCACTTGCCAAATCCTAGAGCCGCCACTGCAAGAGGGAGACAAAGATTGACGTTCATCGAAAACCTGCTAAGCGACGCTAAAGACAAAATATCAGAAGTAGAACTGCTACAAGCGACATACGACAGAGAGGAGTGGAAGTCCATGGTCGCCAACGTTGTAAAACAAGGCACCTAAAGAAGAAGAAGAAGAACACATTTTCAAAATCAGACCTGAATTCAGGCTTATAATGAATGCACCACGCTGAACTCAATTGACTTTTTCGCTTGATGAAAAATTTAGTGCATTGGAAGGCAGATTTAGTGAAAAGAAACAGCTCTCTACTCCTGCCTCTCGGTTTAACCCCCTAACTGGGTATTTAACTGTAACTCAATGTAAAATGGATGGATATATCCGGGTTCCCCAGTTAAGGGGTTAATACATCACTGTCAATGTTAACAATCCCCAGCTGTAGGCTACTCGCCATAAAATAAACTTTTGCAATTAGCCTATTCGTTTGATTTTGTCATTTTGATTTTTATTTGAATAGTAGTAATAAACTGATATGGTCGACTGATAGATTGATTAATTAAAGGCGATTTTATCACCATTATCGCTCTGGTAAATCTGTTCCTACATCGACTTGATGTCCATAATCAACGTTGTCAACTGTGACATCAACAAGATCATTCTACTGATATTACAGGGTCTGCGCAATACAAATGTTTTTATCATCAAAGCGAAGCATAAATTGATGACGATGAAGATAACGACGATAGTCATCATCATCATCATCATCATCATCATCATCACTTTTATTATTATTATTATTATTATTATTATTATTATTATTATTATTATTATTATCATCATCATCTCATTTTTATTATTATTATCATTATCATCATCATCATTATCATCATCTCATTTTTATTATTATCATCATCGTCGTCGTCATCACCATCGTCATCATTGTCGTTGTCAACAAAAACAACAGCTACAACAGCGATACCAACGACATTGTCACTATCTTGTCCAATTGCGGTGGGGTGAGGGTGAGGGGGTGGGTGGGTGCGGGCATTGTCCAAGGCTGATGGCCGTGACGGTATAATTGGAGGTAAATCCCGTAAACAGGACGCGCGCCCCTGTCCCTGTCCCTGTCCGTTCCCTTTTCCCCGGAGTTTCACGACCATTAATTCCTTTAATAAGCGACGACGTCGTCTTCGTCGTCGTATTTGCAAACGAGGTCCGGGGCCCTTTGAAAGGCCCGTCTCCCTCCGGGTGTGGGGGTGGGGGAAGGGGGCCCTGTCCCCCCATCTGAGGTCTTAATTACCACCGGTGGCGCTGGGTGGAATTAATCATGAGGCGATTTCGTGTTCGGAGTCAATTAAAGCCTAATTCCAGAAGCTTTCGTTACCGCTCTGCAGCAGCGTTGCGTTGACCCGAGTCACCGACCGACCAACGACCGCTGAATACTCGGTCTCGGCTTACGCGCGGTCACGTGATTCGCCTGTTATGACGGTAAAACGGATCGATGGCTACGCGCCGTTGGCCGCTCGTCAGAATCAAATGGCGCTTCATAAATATCGTCGCTATCATCATCGCTATCATCGGCCCCCCTCCCCTCCCCCAACAGCTATCGTCGCCGAATGCTCACTCTCATTATCTTCATCGTTATCGTCGTCGTTATGGTCATCGCTAGGTGGTTATCGAATCATCATTATGGCGATAATCGAGGTGATGATGACGATTATGACGGCGATGATGATGATGTTGTTGAGAATAATGATGACGTTGGTGCGATGAATGATGACGGTGCTGCTTGGAGTGGTGATAACGGTCGTTGTGGTGGTGTAGCTGGTGGCAGAGGTGTCAATGATGATGGAGGTTAGTGGGTGTGGTGGCGATGGAGGTGGATGTGGAGGAAGCGGTGGAGGAGATGGTGGAGGAGATGGCTTTTGGGACTACGACCATTTCAGCGGCTTTGTAACAATCCGCGACCCTGAAAACTTATCGTCAACTAAAACTGGATAAGACACTAATCATTTTAATATAAGCTGTGCATGGAAGATTGAAAGAATCATTTAATTTTTTAGTAAATTTTAATGTCCGGTGGGCAAGTTTCGAGGCTTGTGACATTGTATGATGGGTTGGGTTGGGTTGGCTTATAAAATGGACAGTCGTCATTTGAATCTAATTTCTTTTGTGAAAAACGCGTGAAAGAACAAAGAAATATTCGATTTGCTGAGTATAGAGTGAAATAAACAATGGATTTAGCCTGAAAATCCGTTCCTTTCATCGTCGTATGATCTCCAGTGTTTATTCTAGGCCAATTTTTTTGCAGAATCGAATACCGGATCAAGAGAAATAACTAAGAGATCCCCCACCAAGTTTTCAGGACATTTTCCTCCTTATTCAAAAAATGTGTATATGTTGGCTTGGGGATGGAAAATTCCTCCCCCCAAAAAAGCGTGGAGAGACAAATCTTGTCCCTCCCAAACATTTCAAACTTCCCCTCAATGTCAAGGTGGCTAGAATAAACAGTCTGTCCTGAGAGCCTCTGTAAGTTCTCTCTGTTCTCTCTTTCTCATTATTGTTTTCTGTTTGTCTCTCTCTCTCTCTCTCTCTCTCTCTCTCTCTCTCTCTCTCTCTCTCTCTCTCTGTCTGTCTCTCTCTCTCTCTCTCTCTCTCTCTCGCATTTTCGTTTTCCTCAAAAAGCCCGAGCACTTTTAATTGCCTTTGAAGAGGTGGAACAATGCCGACGTTCGTTTCCTTCCATCCCGTCCGTCCGACAGGCGGGCGGGTGGGCCGGACCCTCGCCGCCGCCGCCGCCCTCCGTCACCACGGGACACATAATCGTCGGCCGCCTGCCAGGAAACCCGTGAATTGATAGCGCATCATAATAATTGCCGTTAGACAAGAAGACTTCAACCCCGATTTAACTGCATTTTTATCCTCCTTCTCTTATAGACTTATAACGGCGTCCTCACTTTCTCACCGCGCCCCGAGTTCGAGCAGGGAGGAGATGAGACACTCAGTTATTCGAAGCGAGAAAGAGAGATGGAGAGAGATAGATAGATAGATAGATAGATAGATAGATAGATAGATAGATAGATAGATAGAGAGAGAGAGAGAGAGAGAGAGAGAGTTAATTAGAATTTTGACTGATGGATCGAAAAGTCGAGGTCGCGTAACTTGACCGCAAGATGGCGTCGGACTATGACCTCAGTGAGAAGAGGTCATGACCCCATCGCTTATTGGCGAATTAATTGACTCCGTATCTTGCCAAACATAAGCATAGATATATCGTAAGCGTATATATTATTCACGCAATATCTATGCTCCCAGATAGATATGAATAATCATTTCAAGATGGCGTCGTGCAATAGAAGACATATTTATAGCGATTAACAATGAAACGGTCTATATTCTGTCTGGCCAAGTTCATTATTATCACATTCTTTTTTCTGCTTCGAAAATGATTCCGTTCTTATCTAGTCATAACTCCTATACTTAGGTGGATTTAAAGGCACGTGTCCTACAGCCCCTAATCCCTATTACCCTAAGCCCCCTCAAATTTGTTTTGATAATTTCTCATCATGGCAAAAAGTAGAAAAGTTATGAAAACACGAACAGGCAGAGTTATTTCTAGGAGTATCAATTTTGGGGGGGGGGTGTCAGTAAATTCTGATGCCAAAAAGTCTGACAAGCAAAAAGGGTCATCCCATAGCTGAGATTGGCGGGTGTTGGGGGGTGTCGGTCTCAAATGGGAAGGGGGTGTTGGCGGTGTTAGGGGTGTAAAAATGTCCCTGCGAACAAGTATGCGAGCAGAGGCGTAAACGATGACGACGACGACGATGATGATGGTGATTATTCTTATGGTTATTCTTATGGAGTCACATGCCCTATAATTAATTATCAGTTTTGATCTTGGAGCAAATATCCACATGGGTTTTCCATTGCTGTATTTACAGCAGATAAGATTTTGACCCGATGTCGATTTCTTCGCAACATAGCAGTGGTAGAGAGGGGGTGTTAAACAACCCGCACCCACATATTTGCACATACAGAGCCCCAAGGGTTAAAAGCCCCACATTTTATCCCCATCGGCCTCAGACAGCGCGGCGCATCACAACCATCCCGAACATTCATACTTATATTAATGTTAATGACTGCATCGTTATTAGTATTTTCACATTATATATATTATATTATATTATTTTATCTTTCATTTAAGACCTTATACGAAATGAGATTCAACCTTCTTTTCCACTTGACTGAACACTTTCCTTTCCAGGATGGATACACATCCCCACCCCACACACTGCTCGAAGAACTCACCCCCTCCGAAGGAACTCCCCGAAGTACAGGTGTAAACTTCTATTAGATATCTTGGCTCCAGCCCCCAATTTTTGAGAGGCTACTATAGGGAAGAGGAAGGTATATGTGATACCCCCGCCCACTTTTTCATCCAGGTTTACACCAATTTTGCAAAGTATCATTACAGTCGCCCACAAAACATAGCGTTAGAACGTCTGCTGATAATGGTTTGTGTAAATTCTGCTTCCACTTTGATGTTCTTTTCAGACGATTCCGTCTAACCACCTGTACAGGTCCTCGTCTCCGCTGATATCACGTGACGCCTCGTCGACCCCGTTCTCAACCGGAGGCTGGCGAGTCGTCCTCAGCCGAACAGTCTGACCAGTCTGGCGTCTGGCCTCGAGTCAAAGTCCCAGAGGACGAACGCAGTGATGCAGACTACCATGTCCCCTGCTACGGGCGATGTCTCTGTCCAACAAAAACAACAGCAACAGAACGGGGTCAGATCAGGTGCAGGCCGTCTAACTAACTAAGCGATATCGGGGCTGGAAAAGATTGTTTTAAAAACCTAGGTTTTTAAAAAACCTAAATAACCAGTAAAAGTCAAATTTTAGGGTTTTTAGGTTTTTGTTTTTTTAAATCGAAAAATACAAAATTATCTTTAATGTTTGTAAAGTTTGTTTTCAACTCTCCACAAACAGCAGAACACAAATATTACATGAATATTAAGAAGGGTTCATGTCAAGTAATAAAGATAAAATTAAAAGAATAAATACATTAACAAAAAAAAGAAAATAAGAAAAATAAATTAAATAAATTAAAATAAATAAATTAAACAAATATATATACTGTAATAACTAAATACATTAATTAAAAAGGTTCATGCCAAACACTAAAAAATAAATTAAGAACTTAAAACTCCGTTTAAGAAACCTAAAAACCTAAATACCAAACATTTTGTTTCTAGAAAAACCTAGTTTTTTTCCAGCCTTGACCGAAACATCTGTCTTAATCAGGCATAGGCGTAATCTTCTCTTAGGCTTCCAGGTTCGAGCCCCACCTCACTTTTTGAGAGGCTACCATAAGGAAGGGGAAGGCACAAGGGTTGTCTTTTCCAGTTTTTCATCAAAGGAAAGGATTTTGAACTAATTTACAGATAAAAATAATTGGTCCAATGGTAAATTAAGTTATAGTAAGAGGGTTTCGGATCTCCATTGCATCACTTGGTATTAATTAGCTCGTCTTTTACTCCGTGTGTTTTTAAAATATAAAATACAAAATTAAAAAAATAATAAGGCTGGAAAAACTAGGTTTTTCTAGAGACAAATTGTTTGGTGTTTAGGTTTTTAGGTTTCTTAAATACAAAAGAGAAAAAGATTTGGCAAGTGGGGGCCGTTGGGGTATCCAGTATCACAAGGCAATCATTTGTTGTTGGAAATGTAGTAAAAGAAGCAGAGGAAGACCGAAAACACATGGAAAAACACACTGGGAGATGAGGGTAAACGAGATAAAATGGTCAACTATGGAAGTGGGCGGAAGACAGGGCAAAGTGGGCTTGTCAGCACCCCTGCTCCACAAGGAGAGCCGCCACTAAACTGAACTGAAACTCAAGAAAACTGTGCATCGGATTTGCGGAAATAAATTCGTTTCATAAATGACTTCTTACTTAAATCCTTAACTGGGGATAAGTTGATATGCGTTCCGAACCATTTTACGTTGAGACGCTCGTTTAAAACACGGTTAAGGGGTTAAAAATGATAATTATAATGCGTCGTTTTGATTTCGTCGTATAAGGTTGTTGAATTGCGAGGTCTACGACGAAGAGTGCATTTGAAACCCCCTCCCCGCTGTAGGCTTTTTGTGGCAATTCAAAAACCCACGGAGTATAAACGTCGTAACAATGCCGATAACCGAATGCCCGGGCAGAGCACAACAAAGACTGACCTATTCAAATTCTTTTGCCCTATTCCAAATATTCTGTTTTGTCTGTCGGCTGAACATTATCCGCCTATTCTGTCTCGCCGATCCGCGCATGCGCAGTGCTCGGTAGCAGTTGGTGTCGGTTGAATAGTTAACGGTCCGTTGTTGTTGTTGTTGTTGTTGTTGTTGTTGAACGGTCGCTTTGTTTCGTCGTTCGAGCGCATCTGATATTCAGCGTTAAAAGACGAACGCGATGGATGGATGAACACGACCTCTCTTCCCATTATCCCTCCCCCACCCACCCCAGTGTTTAATCCACTCCACTCCGGGGGCGAAGCTTCGCTATCTCGGATAGACACGAGGGGGTAAAACGCTGAGACGTTCCGAACAGTGGCGTAGCCAGGGTAACGGAATTGGGGAGCAGGGGGGCATAGCGATCGGTAACAGCCAGAATGTAGGGCGGGGACGGCTCCCCGTGTCATCCGCGGTTAAGGCCAATGACCAAAATGTTTCTGGAATGGCCTGGGCGCTAGCAGTGGCGGCTCCAGGATTTGGCTATCTGGGAGGGATGGCAACGAGGTAATAAACGCCAACGATTTGTTTAAGTACAGTGGCAAGCCAGGGGACCAAACTGGGGATGAGGGGGCGATCGGGGTCAGGCCGGAATAAGGGCGGGGCCCCAGGCTCCACGTGGAGCCGCCCCTGAACGTTGGTCATCAGTGTTTATTCTAGCCATCTTGACATTAGGGTTTTTGAAATGTTTTTTTTGGGGCTGGAAGGTTTGTCTGCCCAAAATTTGGCGAAAAAAAAGGTCATGGGATATAATTTTTTCTCGAATGTGGTGACGAGCAAAAAAGGTCATCACATCCTTGTTTCTTTAAAATATCTTCTATATGGTCACATCCTCCTCTTTTCCCCTCTCCAAACTAAGGATCGTCACACTTTTGGGGGGGTCATCCCCAATGCAACATATAGGGGGGGGGCCCCAAATTCCCGGTGGAGCCAAGGGCCTAAAATAAACACTTGGTAGAATAGACCTGGACGGCAGAACCTAATTGGCAGGTGGACTGGCCAGGTGAGGAGGAGTGAAGTGGAGGAGGAGGAGGAGGGGGGAATGAAAGAAAGACGCTCAGAGACAATCACGCACTCGGATCGATTGAAGGCGCAACAATAAACAACGACCTCATCAGCCTAATCAAAAAGCATCTAGCGTCGTCGTTGTCGCTATTATCATCTCTTTAATCATTTTAGTAGTCGTCATCGTAATAATAGTAGTAGTAGTAGCAGTAGTAATAGTAGTCACCGTCGTCGTCGTCGTAGTAGTAGTAATGATGGTTGCGGTGGCAGTAGTAGTAGCAGTAATAATCATAATTCCTAGCGTAACCAGGGTTACGGAATGGAGGGGGAGAGGGGCACCAAGCTTCTGGTTCGACTATGGAGCTTGGGGTGGGGACTCACGAATCTCCCCAAAGACTTCAAGCCCGCAAGCCCCATAGTCAAATTTCATGATGATGATTATCTATGCCATCGTGACAAAATAACAATAAACATATTTGCAGTACTCTGGATTAATAATAATAATAATAATAATAATAATAATAATAATAATAATAAAAGATCCAGCGAACTGCCAGCTGTCATCAAACGCACCGATTTTATTTGTTGATGTAACAATTCTTATAATAATATCAATCTGACATAATAATAATAATAATAATAATAATAATAATAATAATAATAATAAATTAATTATATATGAATTGGACGTTTCTGGGTATAATAATAATAATAATAATAATAATAATAATAATAATAATAATAATAATAATAATAATTAATTATATATGAATTGGACGTTTCTGGGTATAATAATAATAATAATAATAATAATAATAATAATAATAATAATAATAATAATAATAATAATAATAATAATAATGCACTTCTATAGCACCATTTGTAATACTCAAGGGTATCAAAATTGATGATACTTCAAATCCATCCGCAAAAGACCAGGTCATTCCAGAGATCAGTCAGTGGGAAATGCTTATTGGAAGAGATGTGTTAGTTAGGCTACATAAATAAATATTCTCAAGGGCATAAATTAAAGTAATCTATGCAAAATATATAATCAATAACTGATACCACACTGGTTTGACTACTGGATTAACTTAACCGTTTTACCTTTAGGTAACGGACACGCAACAAAGTTGGCGCAGCAGAAGCGATCGGCGGAAATGACCGATGCCCGAACTTACCCTCCAAACGACGATGACACCAGGTTTAACTACCACCTGGACGATTCCAGGGTCCAGGTGATGCTACTGTCTGGTCCCCAGAAGACGAGGCCTGCTTTTTTTGCCCCGCCCCGTGGCGACGCACTTGGCCTGGAATGTTCCAGCTTCCGGCCTGACAGAGCGAAAGAAGAGGAAATCTACTCTGCCAGAGAAAGACATTTCGAACACGGTTCAATGAGGACTTGATCCGGTGCAAGACAGAAGCGCCGGATGATCTTGGAACTAGTGAATCTGGATTAACCCCTTAACCGTGCATTTAGCTGTAACTCAATGTAAAATGGACGGATATATCTGGGGTCCCCAGTTAAGGGGTTAACGTCCTTGTATTCAGAGATGTCCATGGTTCCATTTTTTAGAACCCAACCCATCGAATTCCCAACCCATCGTAATTAGTGTTTCTGACCCAACCCAAACCAACCCACGATAAATATGGTAAAGTCTGACCCAACCTAACCCAACCCAACCCAACCCAACCCAATACATGGGTTAACCCAGCCCATTCACATCTCTACCTGTATTTGGCAGAGTGAGTTACGCGCTGGAGCGGTAGGCTGACAAGCGAGGTTCAAACCCCATTGGCGACTTTCGCACAGACAGCCTTCTAAGCCACTCTAAGCCGCCCCTGATAAAAAAAAAAAACTGGTTTTGGAGGCTAAGTAAGGTCTGGATAAATCCCTGCCCGGATCGTATTAGACTAAAAAACCAAAATTTATAAGTTCTCAGGCGAATAAACTTGTTTTTTTGCCAAGAGTTCACCGTCCACGTTATGCAGTGTTTATTCTAGGCCTGTTTGGGGTGGATTCCCCCCAAGTTAGAAAATCCCCCAATTTCTATATGTTGCATTGGGGATGGAAATCCCCCCAAGTGTGACGAGAGGGGTTTTTTATTTTTTATTTTGGAGAGGGGAAAATATGAGGATATGATCACATTCGAAGAAGGATAAGTTAATAAGCAACGTCAGGAATGTGGTGAGACCTTTTTTTGCTCGTCAAGGTTTTCGGCATACAAACCTTCTCCTCTCCCCAAACATTGTAAACTCCCCCCCCAATGTCAAGGTGGCTAGAATAAACGCTACACGTTATGATATGGAAATATTCAGAATCCCTCTGAAGAGTGAATGCGCTCTAAAAGTCTAAGCCCCTAAGCAGATCATATATTACTGTATTAATAGACTAAAACAGTAATATAAATAATAGAATATAAATAATAAAGTTGATGTCAGCAAGGGCTTAACCTCGAAGGACAAGGACAAACCCCAAGGACGAGGAGAAGGACACGGATTATATCCACAAGGAAAAGAGAGCTAGGATTTCAAATTGGACATCAAGGACTCCTTAAGGATAAGAACAAGAATAAACATCCGTGATTTTAGTAACGTGTTTAAGTGTTTAACGTATGTGTTTGTCTAATGAAATACTTCACAGCTGGACCACTGCTATTAATCAACTTGAACAGGATTCAGTGGCGTAGCCAGGATTTCCAGAAGGGAGGGGGTTTTGGTTTCGATCTAATTGACCAAACTTTACAAATTTTTTATTATTTTTCTTTTTTAGGAGCTGACATGGAAAAAAAACTCGTCACCTTCGTATTCTTTCTAGTTTTTTTAAATAATTTCTATAGCACTTAGAAATTTATTCGACCGGCAGCCAGCCAAGGGGGATTTGACCCCCAAACTCGCGTCCAAAAAGGAGAATGCATGGAAAAGCATGTAATAAACTTTTCCGTAGGCAGCCAAGTGGGGGCTTTAACTTCCAAACCCACCCCCTTGGCTACGCCACTGACAGGAATCCTGGAACTGTGACCGAAGGGCCCCTGAAGACAGTAATTTCCGGGGCCCCATTTTAGTCTATTACGTCCACTGGCGTAAACTTGGATGAAAAAGTGGGGCCTAACCCTACACTTTCCCCCTCCATATGGTAGCCTAGTCCTGGCTTTCCCAAAAATTTTGGAACCGCGGCCCACTTCAGCGGTTTCGTAACGTACCGAAACCCTAATAATAGCACGTAATATAAAAAAAAGTGCATTAGGCCATCTGGCGAACGTTGGTTTAAAGGAATCTTCTGAGTTTTGAAAATAAATGGCAAAACAAAAGCTCTGATTCAATTTGAATGAAAATATGGGAAATATATTATGAAGAATTATTCATACTTTTGCCAAATAAGACAAAAAAGAGAGAGATAGATATTGAAATTTCTTGAAAATTACGTTTTTAAAATTTTGCCGGGAACATACCTTTGTTAGGCGTCTTAAAAATCCTATGATTATGGCAAAATGGCTCAACCTGGGATTTTATGGCTTTTAAGAGATTCCCTATTGTTAGTGGATTTTCGGAGCAAAATGGTCGGAATACGCTTTCCTTGCGTTATTGCGAAATAAGATTAATTTTTAAAAGTACTAATAGGCCAGGGTTTTCCAAAACTCTTTGGAACTGCTGCCACTTGTAACAAGCCCGCGATCCTGCAAACTTATCGTCAACTAAAATTGAATAAAACACTAATCGTTTTAATATAAGCCGTGCATGGAGGATTGCAGGCATATAGATTTCTTAACACCTAAGCCTACTTGCAACTTTCAAGGCTTGTGACATTGCGGTATTGGTTAGAAAAATGGCACGCTAGAATCGAATTTCGCGCTACCCGGCGACCCATTAGACTGATCCTTGTGACACGCTTTTGGTTCGCAGCCCACAGTTTGGGAGACACCGGCCTAGCCTTTAAAAAGTGCCGGGGGTGGGTTCGAGTCTAGGCTTAATAGAAGGTTAAACCCAAGGCGATGTGAACTAGCCTCTTAGTATTAAACAGTCTTGGTTAAACCTATATGAATACTATACTGTGCTCTACCCAGTGGATTTAAAGGTCGTTCCATATGATTTGCTTTCAAACAACGCCAAAAATATATCCATTGGAAAATAGTAACAACATTAATTTCAATAATTACTACATAATACTGCGGAATACGGCTTCTGCACGAGATTGAGTAATCAGCCACATAACCTAATGACTCATTAAATCCAGGTTGATGATGCTTATTAACTATCCCATCGTGGCAAAATAACAATAAACATCCTTGCCTCAGCCACGAATTAGGAACTGCTTGGCCATTGGCTGCTACGTTAATTAGGCAACATAGATGCTCAAGGCCGCAGAATGTTGTAATTTGCGCAAAGATACGCAATTTACGCGCATTCTTGCTTTTGCGGCATTTTAGAGGTCAGGCGCGTTTTCACATTACAATGCTTTGATATCGAGTCGTCTTGACTATTGTAACTCACTGTATACTGGAAATTCAAAATCAAACCTAAACGTATAGGTTACTTCTTGTGTAGATCGATTATTTAATAAGAAAATTGCAAATCTTAGTCATCGAATTTAAATTCAAATGGAATCAGAACTCCCAGAGCCATCAGTGTGATTTGTACTCTGATGTGTTGATGAGATATCTTGAAAAGCGTGGCCGGACAAAATGTCATGGGGACAAAATGCCACGGACAAAATGTCACGGACAAAATTAGGGTTTGGGTTAGGGTTAGAGTTAGGGTAAAATTTTGCCCACTGACATTTTGTCCCCATGACATTTTGTCCGCTGACATTTTGTCCCCATGACATTTTTCCCATGACATTTTTTCCGTTTTTTGACATTTTGTCCTAGCACCTGAGAAAAATTAGAAAATAATCCCTTTACGGTACCCCTGAAACCGCTTGGCGGTCCCCTATGGGACCGCGGACCCGACTTGGAGAACCACAGATTTTATTTGAAAGCCAAAGGTTGCAAAAACTTCAGTGGCGAATTTATTGCGTCATTCCATTCACTAGGAATGTACTAGTACTACTTTAGGCTGTAACGTTCAGAAAAATTGCGACTCCTGGCGAATGAAAATCCATCAGCGCCATATTAGAACAAATTATTATATAATATACAGGATGGCGCAAAAAACCGGACTGTATTAAATGCAAACCTAAATGTGACTAGTCCGGTTTTTTTGCGCCACCCTGTAATTAGGCCCAATCGAGAACGAATTCGTCGCGTGCTGTTTGATTTCAGTTATCAAACACGTTAGTAATACAGTGTACAATTTCTTGAACCACCACGACTTATTTTCTGACCCAACCCAATCCACCATAAAAGTGGAGATGTCTGACCCAACGCAATCCCGACCAATGGGTGGACTCGACCCATGTCCGTCAATGTCCCTAGATCACGTGCCATTCTCACCCATAGTAGGCCATTCAGAGTAACTGGACCCTCTCTCTGGAATGGGCTGTCTCCATATTCTCTCTCTCTCTCTCTCTCTCTCTCTCTCTCTCTCTCTCTCTCTCTCTCTCTCTTCACTTTTCACTCCCACAATCAATTCATTTTATCATCAAGCGACTCTAAACCCTGGAGCGCCTCTGAGCATGGGCGCCGACAGGAATGTTTCCAGGAGGGTCGAAACACATTTTAACACAATGGCCACGTTTAATTTTTTAACAAGGTTTTCAAGTTTCAATGTGAAATATTGCTATTTGCATTTTCCAGGGGTGCAAGTGCCCCCTCTTGCCCTAATGTGCGGGTGCTCATGCCTCTGAATAAAAATAGAAGATGCGCTATATGAGAACATATTATATTACAAGCATAAACGAATTTATTTGCATACATGTGAATATTTTCTAATATACAGTACAATACTATTAAATCATAACTGGATCCGCTGAGATGGACTAAGCTCTTAACATTCAATTATTAGGCCTATAATTTCTCCAGTCTCTGAAGTTTGTGTTATTAGGGTTTTACTGTAAATGTATATAGGTGCCTAAGGGTGATTTATAAAAATTAAAGGTGAGAAATTCTTTTGTGTTTGGCTATTTTATGTCCTGCAGTATCAAGACAATGGAATAGTTAAAAAACGGAGAGAAAGTGGCTTAATATATACTGTATACTGTAGCCGTACAGAGCGGCTATATTTGCAAAGCGATTTCATAACGCGTCTTGAGCTTTTATGCAGTGGCGGCTCCACCGGGGGGGGCAGGGAGGCCCGTGCCCCCTATTGAGTGCCTGCCCCCCAGTGGCCCTCCAGTTGGGACCCTATACTTAATGCTACATACATAACAAATGGTTGGCCCCCATGATTAGAAATTGCCACCCCAACGCCCCCCCCCACTTGCCAAATCCTAGAGCCGCCCCTGCTTTTGTGTATGATAGAAACGAGACGTTGTCGTCGGTGACGGCGAGCGAAATTTGTCGTTTTTAATTAAATCGGAACCCGGAATCTGACTAACAGAACGCCAGTTCACAAAACGTCTGCGAATGGAAAGAGGAGGCGATTAGATGACAGAAAAGATCGCGGCGTTTGAGGCAAGTATTTCACTTTGCGTGATGAAGACGGAAAAGTAATTAAATCGTCTTAAGTTTTCATAGGTTATTGAACACTGCAACTGTCGACTAATTCTAATTTCAAAATGGAACTCTCTGTCTTTCTCTCTCTCTGTCTCTGGCTGTCTTTGTCTGTCTCTCTGCATCTCTCTGTGTCTGTCTCTTTGTCTCTCTCTGTTTCTGTCTCTCTGTCTCTGTTTCTTCTCTGTCTCTGTCTCGGTCTCTGTCTCTGGGCCTCTGTCTCTGTCTCTATCTCTGTCTGTCTCTCTCTGTCTCTGTCTCTGTCTGTCTGTCTCTGTCTCTGTCTGTCTGTCTGTCTGTCTGTCTGTCTGTCTGTCTGTCTGTCTCTCTCTCTCTCTCTCTCTCTCTCTCTCTCTCTCTAATATACACACATGCAAGCAAAGTTAGTCCTTGGGTTCCTATTTCACAGGTCTAATATGTAGATACTAGATAGATAGGATACTAGATTGGATGGGCAAAACATAGTGGTTCTCACACAGGGCAGACCCTCCTGAATCATTTGAAAACCTTGCTATTATATTTAAGCAAAACACGAACCTGAAAGCTACAGCAAGGTTTCTGTATGTTATTGTTATTGTTATTGTTACTGTTATTGTTTATGACAATTTATATAGCGCCGTGGCGTAGCAAGGGCCAACGTCAAAGGCGCCATACAAGAAACATGGGAACGAGATGTTAAATAGGTGAGTCTTTAATTTGATCGCAAAGTCCTCTAATGAGGTGGTCGTCGACACTGTAGCCGGTAACGAATTCCAGAGGAGAGGGTTTCCTCGAGAAAAAGAACGTTCGCCGAAGTTGAGTGTCTTCGACGGAGGTGGGACGTACAGGTGAACCCGGTTGCTGGAGCGCAGATGCGCGCGTATGTGTTTTGAAGGAAGAGAGGAGGAGTTATGGCCTGCTGAAGACCAACTGTCAGTTAAGTAGGCATTCTTGAATCCAGTAAATAGGTTATCTTTGAAACGTGAAATCTAGAAGATTCTGATATTGAGTGTGACGGAAGATGAAGGCAATTGTTCTGTTTTGCGATCAACTGACGCGCCTGCAAAGCGCGTCTGGATTCAGTTGTCTCTGTCTCTGTCTGTGTGTCTGTCTGTCTTTCTGTCTCTCTTGTTTGCGAAGATTTTGGAGTCAGATTCAAATGAAGAAAAACGATGTTCTCAAAGCTCGAAGAGACGTTTGACGAAACAGAACACAGGTATTATTCGACATGCAAAATAAATTACATGTAGATTTCTTACAGAGGCGCTAAACAAAATATTAATATTATATTACATTACATTAACAGACAGGAGAGTTTTGGCAGCAACATTTAATTTAATTGTATTAGTGATGATGATGATGATGATGATGATAATGATGATGATGATGATGATGATGATGATGATGACAACGACCAGGGCAGTGCTGAAAAATCAATGATTGGACAACTAGGAATAAGCGATAGGATGAAGAAGTAGACAACAGGAGTGGTCTGGTATTGACAATTTTCATTTGTAAATTACATTGTAAACGCTAGCAAATTACATCTTAACAGCTATTAAAATGCACTGCAAGTGCTATTAGACTACAATATGATGCTAGTTAGCTACAGTGTACAGCAAGTAGGCTACTATAGTGGATTGCATTTGCATTATAGGTGCCAGTAAATTGCTGTGGGAAATGCTGGCGACTTGCATCGACGTATGCAAATCCCCAAAGAGACTGGCGTATAAAACTTGCGTGACATTTTGCAGCTGGCTGTTTTCACACGGAAAGTAAAATCAGTTGCAGGTCTGCGATGGACTCCTGTATACTGTAGTTCCGTCAAAGCTGCACGTCCACGAGAGGCAGCCGCTGTGTTTCGTGTGGAAAATGCATTCGTGATAAGACCGTTAACAACCGCGATACACCGCAAATATGCTCGTTAAAACACGACGCCTCGTAGATCCATTGTCAGGCAAGAGTGCATTTGTAAACGGACGCAAAGGAATTTAACCATCGCCTCTCAAATTTCGTCTGAATTAAAAAGGTTTCATTCGTTCTTTTGTTCATTCATTCGTTCATTCACTCATTCGTTCTTTTGTTCATTCGTTCATTCGTTCGTTTGTTCATTCATTCACTCATCCGTTCATTCGTTCGTTTTTTGTTCATTCACTCATTCGTTCTTTTGTTCATCCGTTCGTTCGTTCGTTCGTTCATTCGCTCACAGACAACCCAATCCAAACCCATTATGATACAGACTCAACCCACGCAAGCAACAGGGTTACTCGACCCAACCCAGCCCACCGTAGCACATAGGCCTAGCTATTTTTGAAATCACGACAAGAAGAAAAGGTCGTCTGGAAAATTTATCACTGCACAAAGCACAGAAAATTGCATTTTACCGCTGCACATTTTCATTTTATCACTGCACAGTTTCAGGGCCGCCGAGAGAAGAAGTTCCGGGCCCCGGTACAAAAAAATTGTGACGGGTCGCAGAAAAAAATATCAACTCTCCGAAAAACCTGATGAGCAAAAAACGTGATAGCCTCTCAAAACAGAGTCTGACAAGAAAAAAAAACTTATCGGGCACGGGCCCCTTTCGGCTCCCATGGGCCCCGGAACAATGTACTGGCTGCACCCCCTCTCCTCAGGCCTGCACATTTTGTGTATCACTGCACGTTAAAACAGGCCCTGTGTTGCTGGAATCCGGTCGGTTTCCTGTCCAAGCCAGCGCATTCCTCGTATTCTTAGGAGCTGCTCTGTAGTCTTCTGTTCTGCGTGATTTTTCTGTGTTCAGCATTGTTCATCGTATCCTTCCGGTGTGCATGTCGAGGACCGTTCGCTGCCATTTGCGGCGCATGTCGCCTTCGAGTCGCTTTAGGTTTGCCTTTGGGCAGAGACCAGTTTCTCAAAAAGATTGGCTTATTTTTCAATGTTTTAGAAGGGAATTTGAAACGCGTTTAAGGGCAAAATTCTCACACACACACACAAAATATATATATATATATATATATATATATATATATATATATATATATAATATATACACACATATATATGCAGTATATATAGGCACATTAGCAACTAGTGCAACATTGAAAGGTCAAAGAGAGGAAACAATAAGAACAGAACAAAAGGCATAGACAGGAAGAGATAGATAGATAGATAGATAGATAGATAGATAGATAGATAGATAGATAGATAGATAGATAGATAGATAGATAGATAGATAGATAGATAGATAGATAGATAGATAGATAGATAGATAGATAGATAGAGAGAGAGAGAGAGAGAGAGAGAGAGAGAGAGAGAGAGAGAGAGAGAAAGACAAAGACAAATCAACGCTTCTTTTCTCACTCATCTACCGATTGTAATCCTATACATTGTTGTTCACCTGAATAATTTGAATCTCATGATGCGCTATATCAAATCTCCGTTCAAAGAAGAGGCAGGAGAAGGAGAAGGAGAAACAGGAGGAGAAGGTGTTGGACATGCGTTTTTCTACAGGGTGGCGCAAAAAACCCGGTCTAGTGACATTCAGGTTTGCATTTAATATAGTCCGTTTTTTGCGCCACTCTGTATATTTTGTTAACCTATTAACTGGGGACCCCGGATATATCCGTCCATTTTACATTGAGTTACAGTTAAATACCCAGTTAAGGGGTTAAGAGGCGGGAAGATAGAAGACGGATAATATCGTTGGACTTTGGATCCGACGGAAGCGAGTTTGAGACTCGCAGGAGCCCTGGGGTTGACTCAGCCTTCACTCAACCAGGGGCGGCGCTGTGCTTTTTTGGCTGGGTGGGATATGATCCCACTTAACACAACCAGGACCCGGCCAGGACTATACCCGTCCGCCCCCCCAACAAAATCTCTACGGATTTGCACGATTTGCTCGGGTGCTCCACCCGAGGCTAGGTGGGTCCGGACCCGCAGACCCACCCCCTCATCGCCGCCCCTGCACTCAACTGCAGTGGTAAGATGAGTAGCAGTGGCAACATTGCGAAGGCAACCATAGGTTCGGCGGAATGACTGGCCACCGTCCGCCGATGAATGGCTTAGCCACCCACGGGCTGATGGCCACAAAAACGGAGATCAGCGCCGACTCTTACGGGCATTTAGCCTACGGATGAAAACATTTTTGTTATCTGATACTACAGTAATAAGGTAAAAGTAATACGTAATACCAAAGTAATAAATCGTGTGTCTCCAATGACAGGAGCGCCTCTGATTAGAAATAAAAGAGGCGCTATGCAAATGCTACATTACATTTATTACTTTACAAACGGAATTGAGTTGATTGTGATTTGAACCTCTGGTCTTCAAAATGTCGTCTCTCGTCGCAATCGTTGGTCGAGTTCCCGAAAAAGCAGCAAGAGGTCGGACTGCTCCCACCCCAGAATCTTCGCCCTCCAGTGGGGGTGGTCTCGAGGATGAAGGCAACATTTTCCAGTGGGATTTGACCAACCCATCCCCGACAAATTGAACATTACCCCAAATCCAGCATGCATAATATTGCATATTTCCGTTAGTTTAACATTCATATCCGGTTCGTAACGCATTAATGTATTGGAAGTTGAATTTATTTCGGAGAAATGATTCTCTTCTCCGACTTCTGCATTTCGTATTTCACCGTTAATATTTAGCTCGATGGGGGATGCATCCCCAGTCGTCCTCAACCTGGAACCGACTCTGGCACCCAGTGGCGTAGCGAGGTAAAGTGCCGCCCGGGGCGAGAAAAAAGTGCCGCTTCCGAAACTTCCGGACAAGACAAGCAAAGAAAAAACGTTATCTCCCAAAATTTCCTGAAAAGAAAAAAAAAGAAAAAAAGTTATCCACTTCCCAGAATTTCCTGACAAGCAAAAAAACGTGCAAAGAAAAAAGTTTTAAAAATCTCAAAAAATGCCGCCCCAAGAGCAAGTGCCGCCCGGGACGGTTCGCCCCCACTGCCCCCTCGCTACGCCACTGCTGGTACCCTCATTTTGCCACCCTGGCTATGCCACCGTTGCCAGTGATATGCTAGTCAACGGCTGTCTGCGTCTTTGCGTTTCCGCGTGTCTCTTTCTCTCCGTCTCTTTTTCCCTCCCTCCCTCCCTCCGTTTTTGGCATAACGCAGCCAAACAATTGTTGAAATGGACATGTCTTCGTTGGCGTAACGCTGACTTACTGTCGATTGGTTTCAGACTCTGCGGCGACGAACAGACCGAGTCACGTGATATTCAGAGATAACGAAGATAAGATAACTATCACGAAAATGATGATACTCAAGGTCACGACGAACGCCCACAGCGATAAGGATATAGATAAAGAGTAAAGACTAGGTCGACGATGATGGCGGTGGTGATGATGATGATGATGGTGGTGGTGGTGGAAAAGATGGTGGTGATGATTGGCAGTGGTGATGATGGTGAAGATGATAATGATGGCGGTGATGATGATGATGATGATGATGACGATGATGGGCGCGATATCTTTTAAACAGTGGTGCCCACAAAAATTGTTCCGTGGGCAAAACACAATGGTACGGTTAATATACTCGTAGTTTTCAAGATATTCAACTCCAGGGTTCTTTGTTCATCAGTGGTGTTTAGTGTTAAAATATTGGCTAAAAGTAAAAATGTAGTTACAAAATGGATCTGCATTTTTCAGAGGGGCAAGTACCCCCTCTTACCCCAATGTGTGGGCGCTCATGCTTTGAAATACTATTTAAAATGTCTATAACGACGACAAATTCGCAGATAAAAAATGTTCAACTTGATGAAATACAGTATGAAAAATCTTACTCTTAGGTCTACCTATTTGGTGAAACTTTACGATATTTCTCGTAATATTTATCCAAATTTCCTTGACCATTTAAAACCTTTCACTATCAGACACCTCACAGGCACGCTGAAAAGAGTCGATCTAAGAACTGATGTCGCGTTACAGAAGGCGTTTTTGAATAGTGTCTGCCTCGTTGCTGATAGCGTGCCTTTTAAACGGAGTCTTTTCTTTACAATCGAAGTGCATTTTACAAAACGCTCACAGCGTCATCAATCTTATTTTCCTGCTTCTTGTGGTACGGTTACGTACTCTGAAGAGTATGATACTTTCAAATATGAGAGTATGTTATGTGATCAATACGCCCCAGGAGGCGAAACGCTTTCCTGAGCGTATGCATGTCCAACGAATTAAAAAGGTGCGGTAAATTCTGTCTCGCCACTTGGTGATTCCGGAATGATTTTAATGCAGGGATATTTTTACACCCCCTAAGACCTCCAACCACCTCCCCGCCTAATCCGAGACCGACACCCCCAAACTTTCCAATCTGAGAGCCGGATGACATTTTTTTTTTGTCAGACTTTTTCGGGAGGGCACCCCCAGAAAATACCAACACCCCAAATTGATAATCCTAGAAATAGCCCTGTTTTAATGTATGCAGAGTTGGCATTTTGCAGACGCCCAGTTTTGAAAATTTTGTCACCTCCGAGCTAGGCATCTTCTACAGGGGGTTTGGCCAACTCTGGTATAGCGCATCATATGGTATCCGTTATAACTGAGGATTCTGTTTTAACACCATTGTCCATTAATTTGATTTGGGAGGGTATAAATATTTTGGGAGGGTATACATCTTAACTGTAAACCACATAAGCCATAGTCTATATAACCACATGTAAATCACATAAAAGACTTTAACATAAACTGCTTGTAACATTGTTCTTCTTTAACGTCGTGGAAAGTGACGAGCAAAAAACGGTCAACACCATTTCTCACACTTGATCTCACTGATTTGTATAACGCCACTGTTAATTTGACATTTGGATCGCAACAATTTTTAAAAATTCAAACGCGGTCTGTGCAGCGAAGGGCCCCGGGAACCACTCGCTTAGAGTTAGCGCAATATAATGGCCATAATTATAAATGACCTAAGATAATTAATTAAGATCAAACCGCTAATCGTATTTGATACGTATGCATCTTTAAACAAACACAACACACAAACACCTGAGATAACCTGGCAGGTGCGAAAACTGATCTTGCATCGCCGAGTCAACTACAGTAATAATGTTCCAACTATACGCACCACTGATTAATCATATTATTAGGGTTGAGCAAATGGATGTGTAGTTAATAGATAGCAACACAGGCTCTTTTTGTAAAAGCGACAGCTGGCCCCAAAGATTCTCTGGTATTTTTGAAAAACGAGAAATATTTTTGGATCGATGTCTTCCAATTCGTTTAGTTTTTGTCGGCCGAAATAATATTATCGGCATTCATTTCAATCAGCATTTCCTTCAGTTGCTTAAATGCATTCATTAAAAAGCATCGCGTAGTATGCATTGTATGTATAGCCTCGAAACATTTTAGATAGATAGTAAATAGATAGATAGGTAATTTAATGAAATTAGTCCAATAGAGAGAAATTGAAAGAGAAATAGAGAGAGATACAGGCAGACACACGAATAGATGAATAGACATGTGAGGTTGACTTGGATGGATAGGTAGATAGATAGATAGATAGATACAGGTTTTTTGTAAAAAAAAATTTTCCGGAGCCAACAGTCGGAAGTCACTTGTCAACATGACGTAAGTCACGTAGCTATCAATATATATATTTATATATATATATATATATATAATGATTAAAATCAATACAATACAACAATGTACAATTTTCTATTTAATAATTTAATTTTGCAAAAAACCAGTCCGGATTTTAAAACAATTTGCACTTGTGGCCTCTTGTGGATTTTCAATGTAAAGAATCGATCATATGGCACATCTACTTTCTCAGTCTATGTTTCTATCAAAAAGCCTTGGATAGATAGATAGATAGATAGATAGATAGATAGATAGATAGATAGATAGATAGATTGACCAGATTCGTTGATAGATAGATAGATAGAAAGTTAGATAGATTTCAAGAAAGAAAGCCTGAAGACAGATAGATAGATAGATAATGATATAAAGTTTAAGATAGATAGATAGATAGACTAGATAGATAGATACCATTACATAGATAGATAGATAGATCCACAGATAGATAGATGGAGATAGATAGATGATTATAGATCTTTTTAGATAGATAGATAGATAGATAGATAGATAGATTAGATTCCCAACATAACAGAACTCAATATTGAAAAGCATCTGCCAGTTGTTAGAAAGATCTTTTTAAAATTTTTGCATCATCCTCCGAGTCTATGATAACTTTGTGTCATCTCAACTTTGAAATTTTTTCATCTCAAAAATGGCAAGCTGAGAAAATCTAGATAGATAGATAGATAGATAGATAGAATAGATAGATAGATAGATAGATAGATGAAGATAGATGATAGATTCTGTACATAAGAGAGTTGCAGAAGTTTTTAGAAAGTTTTCAGCCAGCGATGGGCGACAAAATCTTTCTTTCGAACAGCGATTCGACAAAATCTTTCTTTCGAACGCGATTCGATAAATTGTGACCTTTCTGACGCCGGGGGTCGCTTTTTAGTGAGACGACCTCTGTCTTTGTGTCCATTCTTATTCAGCTCTATCACTTTCGGAGACGGCGAAATAAGGCCAGTGTTAAATCGTGTCAACACTTTCCTTCTCCTCTATTGCCTATACACGAAATGCCCTGGATCGAGTTTCCTTTACGGTCTCTCTTTGTCGGACGCCGGTAATGACACCGTAGGAATGACACCGTAGGAATGACACCGTAGGAATGACACCGTAGGAATGACACCGTAGGAATGACACCGTAGGAATGACGCTCTGCCTGATGCTGACGACTGGTCGGAATAAGACGTGACTGGTCAATCCCTGCGCATGAAACAAGGGGGGAAGGGGGAAGGAAACGAGGAGAGGAAGGGGCAGAGAGGGAGAGGTATTTCCGCAGTGAAAGGAGTGACAGAGGGAAGCGAATGATTGTGTGACTTTAAGCGGGTTCCATCGGATAGAAGAAGAAGAAAAAAGCAATATATTTGTTTTTCTTCGTTTTATTTCGTGGAATTCCTCTCAATGGAGCCAACTGCTGGGACAATTTAAAACCAATCAGCGCTAATGGACATCAACGAAACTGCCACAAAACAGTATTATTATGGCTTCTAAATACAACTGTAAAGACGATGAAATCGCAATGATGCAGTAGCGTCGTTCACACTTTCTTGGGTGGGGGGAGATAATTTTTTGGCCAATTTTAACCAAAGTTTGGGCAATTTTTGGCAAATTTTAGGCACTCTTGGGGCCAATTTTGGAAAATTTATAAATTTTTGACATTTTTGGCAACAATTTGACAATTTTTGGCGATTTGTTTGCACATTTCACATTTATTTATTTAATACGTTATACATTATTTCTTCATTTCCTTTGGGGGCCACGCCTTCTCCCCCAAATGACGCCATTGGAATGATAATGATGATGATGATGATGATGGTTATGTTACTGATGATGATGATGATTATGATGTATATGAGCCTCGACTCAAATTTAGTGCAATGGTCTTCACGGAGTTGATGAAAAATTGTGCAACTGTTAAGAAAAATGTGCGCCAGAAAGTTAAAAAATTGCACTGTTGTTGCAGAGTTCAGTTTTTTTTCCCGAAAATTAACGCAGGCTGATAACTTAAATCGCTCGAAGTTGAAACTAAACTATTATTATTATTATTATTATTATTATTATTATTATTATTATTATTATTATTATTATTATTATTATTATTATTAAAGTGACAATTTCTTGTGCACCATATTACCGAATTTCAGGAACAAGGACATTTTGCGGAGTTCAACTATAAAATATGGCAGTAATCCTATGCAAATAAAACTGAATAAGACAATCTAATGCAAAAATGTACATCTTTAGATTTTTTGAAAGGTGTCAGGGAGTTCGATGATTTCACAAATATTGGCAGAGCATTTCATGTCTGCGGCCCTGACACGCCAAAAAATATATGTCGATTATTTTCACGAGTCATGTCTCGGACCAAATGAGTGCAGCTGAGTGAGCACCTTGATCAACTCCCAACCAAGATATTGCACTTGCACTTACGGCTGCCAATCAATTATTTCGTTCTTTTCCAATCATTTACTTCAACTGCTGACCAGCGGTAAGCCTATAAGAAAGATAGGATAAGTCGATAGAAAGATTAAATTTTGGATACAACAAAAAAAAAACGCCAGGATGTTTGGATTCTAGACAAAGAATATTATATCACGCTGCAGTTTATTAGACAAAGAATCAATAATAAATTAATAATAATAATAATAATAATAATAATAATAATGCACTTCTATAGCACCAGTTCTAATACCTGAGGGTATCAATCGATGGTACTTCAAATCCATCCGCAAAAGACCAGGTCATTCCAGAGATCAGTCAGAGGGAGGGAAAGAATTAAACAAAGAAATATAATAATAATAATAATTATGCACTTCTATAGCACCAGTTCTAATACCTGAGGGTATCAATCGACGGTACTTCAAATCCATCCGCAAAAGACCAGGTCATTCCAGAGATCAGTCAGAGGGAGGGAAAGAGTAAGACCGACTGTGGAGGAAAAGCTGATCAACGATTACTGCAAAATTAAACAAAGAAATATAATTTCTAGAGCAACCAAAGAGCTTAGCATACACAATAGCATGCCTAGGATAGGTCCGGTGGGACAGATTCCATGGACGCCACTTGAAGGGGGCGTCGAAAACTTTGTGATCTTGTGATCTTGCCCTATTCATCGTAGAAAGAGAAGAAACTGAGAAAACTGATTTTGAGCACATCAGATACCAGTTCGCATCAGTAAAAGCAAGAAAATTTCATTCGTAGCTTTAAGCAATTTAGTGAATTAAATTTCATGATTTGTTTAAAAAGCGATTTGATAACCATTTTCTTACGTTTATATATATATATATATCATATTATTTGGATCAGTGATCATTAGCCTTTCCACTTGCTTACTTATACACATGAGTTATGTTATGTTAATATCGTTTTGAGGTTTATTTATTACTTACTTATTATACCGTGCAATGAATTTAGAACTAAAAATCGATCAACTTGAAATAATATGTAATGATTTTTGTTTCGGAAATAAATCCTTGATTGATTGATTGATTGATTAAAAACCTGCTGATTTAATTATATAACCTCTCACCGTTCCGTGAGCACCAAATACCCCACGCACGCCCCTGCTCACAAACTGCGGACGTCCGCAGTGTTCGGGAATATATACAGTAGTCACCGAAAAGCAGCTTTAAGACAGATTTTCGTAGGACCTGCCCCTTCAAAAACTCCAATCACTTAAGCCGTGAATTCCCATTCTGGTTCGAGCGATCTTTCACCCGAGGAGTTCCTCGAACCATCGTCCCTCTACAGAACCTTACGGTTCAGCGACCATCACGGACTGCGAGATTGAAAATAGAGCTTTTTTACCCGACAAAGGGCTTGAATGAAAGGATTTCAAAGCTTAGTGCTCTCTGGTTAGCGCGCTGGTTCCTAGCTTTTCAAGTAGAAGGCAATATGTAGGCCTACTATTTTCCGTATTTAAGTGGGCCACGACGCTATAACATTCTAATATTTTAGAATATACGATAGATAATTCTGATCCGGGTTGTTATGATGTAAAATTAATTCAATACAAATAAGGAATGTAAAAGTTTATAAAACTATAAAAATCTAGACTCTAGGATACTGAAGGCCGCGAATTATTGCAAATTTCGTATAGTTATGGTATTATTTATTTTATTTGAACGCCAATATATTTTTAAAATTATTATAGCGCATTACATCACATATTTAGGACTTGCGTGTCACTTTCTGAGAACTTGCGGGCCGCAAGTTGCCCGCGGGCCGTGGTTTCGGAACCTCTACACTGGATTGTAGTTACCATCAACGATCCAACCAATTCTATAAGGCATTTGGTATTTCTTACACATTGCTGAGTCGTATATTTAACCTTCTCAACTCTCCTCGAGTGCGTTCGAATTGAGTGCGCATTTTTTGCTGGAGAGTAAATAAGTGCAGTGGTGCTGAGAGGCGTATCGAAGTCTCAGTTGCTTTTTGCGCGATAATCGTCATTCGTCACTTTGGGTGTCGACTTACATTGCGTGACGCTTCGAATAATCGAATTCTCTGGGGACCGATCGTCCGCTTTACCGGGACGTGGAGTGCAACCAGTCCAACTGGATACGGAAGGACGGACAGCTGCCGGTTGACGGCGGGCTGGAATGACGCTCTTCCAACTAACTGAGCCATCAAGACACACGTGTCTGCATCAGTCTTTCTCTGTCTGTCTGTCTGTCTGTCTGTCTGTCTGTCTCTGTCTGTCTCTCGTTCTATTGCAAAGATGCATGGTTACACATGCAACAACGCGCACCGTTCTGCTTGTCACGTGTTTTCTCTCTTTGTCTGTCTCTGTATCTCCGTCTCTGTTTATCTATGTATGTCTTTGTCTGTCTCTGTCTCTCTCTCCCTCCCCGTCTATATCTTTCTCTAACGCAACAGGCACGGTGGCAGTGATCGTACACAAACACAAAAACATATTGTCCAATTTCTCCTTTGGTTTTCATCAGAGAGGAAACCCTACTGAACCGCTTAAAATGCACCTGCAATTATTATGAATATTATTAATATAATAAATAATAATAATAATAATAATATTATTATAACAATAATAATAGCAACAATAATAGTAATAATAGTAGGGCACATCCATATAGTACGTACGCAAAAAAGGAAGGCATATTTTCAACCCCCGTTGCACACATTATTATTATTATTATTATTATTATTATTATTATTATTATTATTATTATTATTATTATTATTATTGCCATTGTTTATTGTTGTTGTTGTTGTTGTTGTTGTTGTTGTAGCAGCTGTCTCTCTGTCCATTCTTGATCGCTCTCCTGTGTTCCTCTGACAGCTATTCGTCGTCGTCGTCGTCGTCGTCGTCTGAGCCTCATTTGCAGCAGACGACAGAATCTACTTCGGTCGCTGGCGCCTCCTGTCGACGGAGTTCGGAAACGACGTCGCCGCCGCCGCCGCCGCCGCGGATCTATTGCGTGTTACTCGGCCTCGGCCATTGCGTTCGTCGAGCGATCGAGCGATGTGCGATGGATTTCGAATTGTGGCGTAGACTGATTTTCATTCTGACCGCTTCGCTTGACGGTAGGGCAAACGTTTCACGGCTTCTGCGGCGCTGGGGCTGGGGGGGGGGTTAGACGGGGAGGGGCAAATCGTTTTGCAGATCAAGCAATGGCAATGCGCTATATAAATTAACCTGCGTACTAGCTGCGAACTTCATGGATCCACAATTTCGCTGCTTTCTGATGATCTGTGTCGGTTCCGCTTGGGGGGATGAGTGGGAGATGCATTCCCCACCGGACTTTTTTTGCCTGTGAAACCTATTTTTGGGCAAAAGTGCAGTAAAACTAGGGGAAAACCCCTCTCGTCTTTCATTTTCGGCAAACTTTATTGATTTTTTCCTTCTCTTTTCATCCTCCCACCAACTTCCTATGAATTCATGTCATCCCCCACCAAGAAATACTGGAGCCGCCACTGCTGCTGATGGCACCTAATACGTGCGCACCTTTTCACGGGTTTTGCACTTATGGGTAGGATTAGTTAGCCAACCAGCATGTTCACCCTTCAAGTGAAAGTTTTTTCTTGCTTCAAAATATTGTTTTTTGGAAGTCGACCTGTTCTAAAAGTGTCCCTCGCATAGCAATAGACAGCTGGTCTATTGTTGCGCTTCTATGATGGGCGCACTTCAATAGAACGATCCTGATAAAGCATTTGCACTTATTTCACTCCTGACTACGTCGACGTATTGTTTCATTTCGTATGCATTTCTCTCTCTCTCTCTCCTTCCCTCCTCCTTAAGTTGATTTTCATTCCGTATTCATTTAATGTTGCGTCGAGAGAGTCCATCATCAACGTCTGCAATCCATTGCTGTTGTTTGCCGTAATTCCCATAATGTTAATACAATGTAATATAATCTCAAAGAGAGTTAATGTAGCGCTAAGTGATCGTTCATTTGTCTATTCAGCTTTCTGTATGTCTGTCTGCTTGGCTGCCTTTGGCTGCCTGTTGTTTTGCCTGTTGTTTTTCCGGGTGCTTATTTATCTGGTTATATGTGTCTGTTCGTCTGTCTGCCTGTATGTATGTTCTGTTTATGCATTAGGTCAGTATGTATCAGGTGATGCCAGCAGATATATTTATAGATTCCCTCTGGTCTTTGACTGCATGAGCATTGTCAAGCGACACCTGATAGTCCATTGTTACGATTATGGGAGTCAGAAGTCTTTGTGCCCGACGCTGAAAATCCAATATATATATAAATATATATATATATATATATATATATATATATATATAGAGATATATATATATATATATAGTGAGAGAGAGAGAGAGAGAGGCAGACATAGCATACAGACAGAGAAGACAGACATATAGACATCAGACAAAAAGATGAATAAGTAGACAGGCAGTCGGACAGACAGACAGACAGACAGATAGACACACACAGACATGGCATACAGACAGAGCAGACAGACAAACAGTCAGACATTCAGTCAGAAAGACACATAGATAGACACAGGCCACAGACACACCGACAGAGACAGACAAACAGACAGAGAGAATGACATGGCAGCCAGACAGACAAATTATCGAGGCATGATCAGTGTTTAATCTAGGCCGTTTCCGGAGGGGGAATCGCCCTTCCCCTCGGGAATTTCAAATTCCCCCTCCCGGAAATTTTGGAATACTGCATGGACTAACAGCGGCCCCTAGCAGAATTTGCCTCCGGCTTTGTCAGTTTTCCCCTCCGGCTTTTTGAGTCCCCCCCCCGGAGTCCAGGAGTCTAGATTAAACACTGGGCATGATACTTTCTATCGCAAAACTTCCCTAAAGTTGACTTGATCTGGGAAGAAGGAAGCAGCTGATAGATTGGTTTAGACCGAAACAGAGACTGGAAATAAAGAGATTTTTTTTCTGAGATGGGAAAATTACATTAGATGCCGAAATTTAACAGAAATCGTGACTCTGCATGGTCATGGATGTAATACTGCATGGAAAAAGTCGTTCTAATTCTCACCGGGTGTAGTCACAATGGAGCGTGTATAAACTTGCATCGAGTAAGAACACAATATTATGATCCGTGCTTTTTGAACGGGCTTGGA
Organism: Metaphire vulgaris; assembly: GCA_018105865.1. Lineage (NCBI taxonomy): Eukaryota > Metazoa > Annelida > Clitellata > Crassiclitellata > Megascolecidae > Metaphire > Metaphire vulgaris. The sequence goes on along the minus strand of CM030866.1, from coordinate 5,621,780 downwards.
AAAACTTTCATAAAATAAATGTGAATATAAATAAATCTTAAACAACTTTGAAAATGTTTAAAAACAGGATACAAATTTTAAGGTAGTCTGATTTTTGGGGTGTATATATATATGCCGATATACACCCCCGTCGCTACGCCCCTGAAAATTGGCCACGTACCTATTTTTCGCTCTTGAAATGCGTGACATTTTCAGGCCACGCAGCGTCGAGACAGAGTGAACAAGCGATTGAAACTAAGCGATGATAGGTCGTCTCGCTGTGTTTAAAAGAAGTTTCGAATTACTAATCATCTTTTTTCCAAGAAAATCCTTAGCAAATATCAGAGCAAAGTATTTCGGTCGTGAGAGACATGGGTGGGAATCTGGGGAGGTACGTGTGAGGGCCGATCCAGGGGTGCAGCCGAGAATTTGATTTTGGGGGTATAATGTGATTTATGGGGGAGGGGGCGGAAGTTATAAATCTTAAAAAAACTTTGAAAATCTTAAAAAAAACATGAACACTTTTAAGGAAGTCTGATTTGTGGGGGTATATATACCGATATACCCCCGTCGCTACACCCCTGGGTCGATCGCTCTACCATACCACTCACGTTCCACCCACCACCCCGCCCGAAATCCACCCGGAATAGCGAGTTATCTGCGGAGTCAACGAGGGGTTTCTGCGAATAGAAGAGGAATTTAGGAGGTTCCAATCTATTTAATGCTGCAAGTAATTATTATTATCAATTTCGTCGCCGCCTTCGGTCCGCTTCGGCCTCGGTTGCAATCGAACGGCGCCACCTAGCGACGAACAGTGAAAGCTGCTGCTGCTGCTGCTGCTGCTGCTGCTGCTGCGTCCACGCATAAAGCACGGACGGATTATACTTATGAAATCCGGAATCCAGGATAAGGGAACTATTACGTCCCGCCGGGACAGAAGCGACGGATCTCTTCTGCATGGCCACGTCCCAAGTCCTAATGTGGATGGAAAGGGATACGGAATTATAAAGAACGAGGGGTGAGAGAAGATTTCGGGAAATAAAAAGGGGGAAAGGGGGGGGGAGAATTGTGTGAGAAAGAGTCCGAGCAAAACCTTCTTAAACGATGTAAGGCAAGATTCTCGGGGCTGTCTTGACGACCTGCGAAGCGGGCGATAATAGGAGTTTCCATGGCAATAATTACCGTGGCAACGCGACCGCTTTGTTTTGCGTTCGATGTTGATGATTCTCTTTCCTACCAACGTGTCCTGTTTGCTTGTGTTGTTACCATGACAACATGCCTAACAAGTCTGGAAAACGGTTTGAGAAAATGTGCGGCGCATCACGAATGGAGTTGGCGGTGACCATGACAACGAGACAACGACGATGACATAGGCTAGATGATAACAACGACGCTAATGATGATGATGATGATGATGATGATGATGACAGTCGCTGATACTTCGTTTAAGCCGTATGTCTAAGTGATTGCAGCAACTACTCTGAAATTTTTCCGCCGCTCTTAATACAGTAGAGCTTCGTTATAACGAACTCAGTTATAAAGTACCGCAATGCACTGTCCCTCCCGTGTGATGCACTGTTTTGTGGGGGGAGGGGGCGGAGGGGCGGAAGATTGTATTGGATTGTATTGCGTATTAGATGGTATTTGTATATAGCGGAATTCGAATACAACGTGCCTCGGATATAACGTGCTATATTTTTTAGACTGGCTAAGTACGCAATAAGGAAGCCCTACTGTAGTCTTTACTATTAACTATCTGCCAATATTGATGCTCTTTGTTTAGGGGCGACCAGAGGACAACATTCAAATGCATATGAAATTTAGAAGGTCTGACACCATTTGTGAGTGTTGTGTTTGTTTATATACGCGTCCGTACAGTGGCGTAGCGAGGCAAAGTGCCGCCCGTGGCGAAAAAAGTGATTGTCCGATAAAAACTGGCAAGGTAAAAACCTTGACAAGACAAAAACGTTATCAACTCCCTGGAAATTTCTGAAAAGCAGAAAAAACCTTATCGATCGCATCATAAAATTAAAAAATCAAAAAATCTCGAAAATGCCGTCCCTAGTGCAAGTGCCGCCCGGGGCGGTTCGCCCTTACTCACATCATCATCATCATCATCATCATCATCATCATCATCATCATCATCATCATCATCATCATCATCATCATCATCATCATCATCATCATCATCATCATCATCATCATCATCATCATCATCATCATCATCATCATCATCATCATCATCATCATCATCATCATCATCATCATCATCATCATCATCATCATCATCATCATCATCATCATCATCATCATCATCATCATCATCATCATCATCATCATCATGTTCTTTCTCTGTCCTGGGACAGGTTCAGGGCTCCATTGTTTCCATTCCTCTCTGCGTCTTGCTTCTTCTTTGATTTCTGCATAGGTCCTCAGTGACGCTGTGCATCTGTTTTCATCATCCAGTCCAATAGCATCCTCCTTGGTCTTCCTTTTGTCTTTCTTCTTGATATTCTTCCCTCAATTACTGTTCTAAGCAATGTTTCTCCTCTTAGCACGCATACAATCCAGTTCCTCTGTGTCCTATAACTATAACTGCAGAGAAATATATTGCAACTAGATTATTACGTGCTTCGCAATTAATAGCAGAAAAATGTCGCTTGCAACCGGCAATTGGACGTGAATTTGTTTTCCTTTCAAATACGTTTCTTGCGGTTACGGTACAAAAAAGATTCTCGTTTTTACCGTAATTGCTCCTTTTAACGACGTTGTTCTAACTAGCCACTGTGCGCTGTTATGCTTAGAGCACCGCTGCGATTCTATGCATTTTTCGTCCTCACTCTACGGTCTCTGACAGCCGTTCGCTGTCAGCACGAAATCGCTCGTAATCTTCGAAATCGATCGAACGTATTGGCATTTTTGGAACGACCGCCTGCCTGTCAGCAAAACGAATGCCGACTTGAAACGATTAGGCTTCTTACTTACTAAAATATCCATGTTATTATCCGATTCGATAAATCCAACAGTTGACGTCATCGCCGTCATCGCCAGTCCTGGGAAGAGGTGGGGGTGGGGTGGGGTGGGGGTGGGGGTGGGGGTGGGAGTGTGGAAAGCGGAGACTTATGGCCGAAGCAATGTAGTCGGATTATGCAATATTCTGTAATGGCGTTCAGATATCGTCGTCACCATGGTCTCCAATGTCACCTTCGGTATCCATGGTAACGACCGCGATCACATTTCTCCTCGGCCTGTGTTTTAGTAGCGTTTCATCGATCCGTTCACGCATGGACTTCATGTTATGACTATAGCACGGTTTACTGTATAGAGTGGTTCAGTGAGATCTGCCCCCTGTGTGCTAACCGCTATGTTTCACCTAACAGAATTCGACACAGCAAGAAAAGTTCGATTTAAACTTTCAAAATGGGTAAAATATCGAATGAAGATAAGATGCGAATTCAGACATTGCGGGAGCTTGGCTTCGGATACCGAACAACTGTTTCAAAATATCCTCAAAAGGGATGAAACCTTTATTCGGTGAAAGATATCTGCAAACGCGGATCTGCAACCAATCGAAAACTTTTCTTGCTATGTCGAATTCTGCGAATTTAAAAACGTTTAAAAAATTTGCGTTAGATTTAAACTTTACAACTACTACTGCTGCTACTACTGCTGCTGCTGCTACTACTGTTGCTGCTACTGCTACTACTACTACTACTACTACTACTACTACTACTACTACTACTACTACTACTACTACTACTACTACTACTACTACTACTACTACTACTACTACTACTACTACTACTACTACTACTACTACTACTACTACTACTACTACTACTACTACTACTACTACTACTACTACTACTACTACTACTACTACTACTACTACTACTACTACTACTACCACCACCACCACCAACATTGACATGAAACCAAAATTATGTGAAGCTAGATATTTAGGCCTATTATGCTGCGACTGAGTAGTAAAAATCGAAGTTTGAATTTGATATCTCACAATATGGCCATCTTACATGCAAATGAGATAAAAATAGGCAGGAAGGTGGGGAAATACGTGCTGTATACCTGTGGAAATTTTGATAGAAATATATTTAGGAATTTTTAAGAAATCGTAGTTTTTCTGCTGGGGTTTTTTTCTCAGACACCCTGTAATGATCGGCCTATACTTTAATCAACATAGGCCTACTTAGTACCTCTTACTTACTAAATCTCGACGGACATTCAGCGCCTTCAGCACCATCAGCGTTCAACGCGTTCATCCATAATGTGTGGTCAGTTTTTGAAATGAGACAGAAATGGTAAATATACTGCAGAATCATAAAAATTTCATAACGAATCAGAAGTCCTATTGGCAATTTTTAACAGACTCGCATACGACAAGACCCTGAGTTGACGTTTTCTCGGCTAATTGCAAAGGCATCGACTCATGTCTCAAATAAGTTCGTCTGAGCGAAGATACAGCGTCACATTTGTATGCTGTGCTGTCAATCAAAGATACGCATGTACAGTGTATGTATGTATGCATGTATGCATGCATGCATGTATGTATGTATGTATGTATAATGTATGTATATATAATGTATGTATGTATGTATGTATGTATGCGTGTATTTAAGTATGCATGCATGTATGTATGTATGCATGTATGTATGTATGTATGTATGTATGTATGTATAATGTATGTATGTATGTATGTATATATGTATGCATGTATGTATGTATCGGTCCATTGAGTTCTTAGCACCTTAGCTGCATCTCAGTGTGTGCTGATAATTCAATTTGGATAGTTTCATTCTAATTTCTGCCTTTTTGATCTTCATTTTCACAGCGTACATTTACAATCAGTGGCGGCTCCACCTGGGGGAGCGGGGGGCCCGTGCCCCTATTGAGTGCCTCCCCCCCAGTGGCCCCCTGTTGGGACCCTATACTTAATGCTACATACATTAAACAACAAATGGTTGGCCCCCATAATTAGAAGTAGCCACCCCAGCGGCCCCCCTACTTGCCAAATCCAAGAGCCGCCACTGTTTACAATAATCACATGTGATAAACTTTTGAAAAGTTTATAAAGAAAATTAATTTGAAGGCGATCGATAAAAATCGACCCGCAGAGGGTGGCGCAAAACGTTCTGATTTCAACCGATGTTCTGTTCTCCAGAAAATAATCCACAGTTATTTCATCGAGAGTTCCGCGGTCAGGACTTTTGTCGCGATCAATACGTATCGGTCCGAAATCTACTAAATTAATTATCCCCTCGGGAGCGCGCAGAACGTAGAATGCAGTGGAGCGCCCGGCCGGGGTAGAGGAGTAGCTTATCGAGTGTAGAGCGTTAGGGCGACGGTGGAAGGTGTCAGCCAAGGAGACCCGTTAAGCTTGATCCCGGACGAGGCCCCGACTGGCTTTGCTCGTATGGTCTGACAGATGCGGCAGTGTCTCTGGCGGGATCGCCAGGTAATCCAGTCCGCTTTTCTTTTCTCCCGACGATTTTCCCATTTTCACGACTTAATTAAACCAAACCAATCCCGCGAGGAGGAAGAGGAGGAGGAGGAGGAGGAGGAAGAAGAAGACGACGAGGAGGAGGAGGATGAGGAGGAGAAAAATCCTAAGGAACGGGAGGAGAAGAGAAGAAAGGAGCTGACCGACGCGACGGTTAATTCTAGAGAAGATCATTCCGGCGTCTTGCTTTTTGGGACTGCGTTGTATTCGCGACGGAGTCCCAGAACGCTCGGACAAACCAATTTTCCACGTTTCTCTGACTATCGACCTGTGATTTGGATTCCGAATGGACGGAACGCAATGTTTGACTGATTGACACGTATCGCATATATCAGATATGTTATCATAATCGAATCGCTACAAGCGAATAGCCTTAAAAGTGATATGCAATACATGAATTCGGATTTATATAGCTATATATTAACCATGACAAGAACCAATAATCCAAAATGGTTGTTTAGAACAGTAAACAAACTGTCCACAAAAGCTAAATATCACGATTTTTATTTCGTATACTGATCAGCAGTGGCGGTTCCAGGATTTCTTATTGGGGGATGAAATGAATTCATAGGAAGTTGGTGGGGAATGAAAAGTAAAGGAAAAAATCAATAAACTTTGCCGAATTAGGCTGACAAAAGGGAGTTTTTTCCCAAATTTTTATTTTATTAATTTATTACACTTTTACCGATTAATAGGCTGACCAGCAAAAAGAAGTCATCTGCAGTTTTCCCCGTAGTTTTACTAGACCTTTACCCAAAAATAGGTTTGACAAGCAAAAAAGAAGTCCGGTGGGGGATGCATCCCCACTCATCCCCACGTGGAACCGCCCCTGCTAATCAGTCGGCGCAATATGACTATATAAATATTGCACTGTCGTTACTTTATTTTTTATATTTTTTGTCTGGTTTGTCTGGTTTTTAATTTGTTTCTCTTTCTCGCAGTAGCTCTTATTTTTGACGGGCGCATCCCTCACACCTTATCCAGTTTTCGCTAGGTGGCGCCGCTGAACTTTGGAATTTGAAATAAAAACTTACATTACTGCATTCGGGATATAAATACTGCAGAGGTTCGCCAATTATCATGGATTTTGACTCGGGGTTGTGGAAATATTTGCAATAAACTAGATGGTACCAGTTTATTGGCCTACCTATATATATATATATATATATATATATATATATATATATATATATATATATATATATATATATATATCAGTATATATAGGTACCAGTTTTATTGGCCTACCCTATATATATATATATATTTATGAATTATATATATATAAATATATATATATGAATTACAGATATAGAAAGGAGGATACATCCAACATCCAATATATATATATAATATATAAGCTATACAGTATAAACTGTATATATATATATATATATATATATAATAAGTTTTTTCATAGGCTCGTCAGGGACTAAGTACCGGTGGTTTAAAATATACATTGTCTCATTTACCACAAATTTAGATAAATTGTTTCCGTTTTATCAAGCAAGACTTAGGCTACTTACACATTCTTTTCGTCAGAGATTGGATGTCTTCCATTTTCCTGACATTATTGTGGAATAATTTATTTCACCGCTACACTCCGTTCTACACGCGACGGAGTTTCGAACCTTTAGAGCATTCCCAAAATCATCTGCAGTCATCGATTAATCACCCTTCTAGGGCGAGGGCTTTTCCGGACCACCTTCTTCCCCCGTCCACCCCGGCCCCCAATCTCTGCGATTCGAACAAACGAATCGTCGGTTTTATATATATATATATGTTCTATTTGAGATACTTGCAAGGGATCTTAGGCAGCAGTGGCGTAGCCAAGGGGGGCTGGGGGTTAAAACCCCCTTGGCTGCCGACGAAAACATTTTTTGATGTGTTTCCCTGCGTTTTTTTTATTTTCGGACGCGGTTTAGGGGGTCAAAACCCTCCTTGGCAGTCGACCGAAAATAATTTCGAAGCGCTATAGAATGTAAAGGTGCAAGGTGGCGACCTTTTTTGCTTGTCAGCATATACAAAGGAAAAAATAGAAGAAGAAAGGAGAGAGAGAGAGAGAGATGAGGATGACCATTTTTGCTTGTCAAGATTTTTCGAAGTTGTTGAACAACCAAACCCAATTCCGTAAATCCTGGCTGCGCCACTGTTAGAGAGGCTTGGTGGATGCCAGGTTGACGCAGATCTGTGAGAAATCATAAATGCTTCTGTGAAGCGGTTGTCGAGTGCATTTCTTCCGCCTTGTCTGGTCCATTCCATTCAATTCAATTTCCAGCGAATTATCGGTTTTTCCTTTCCGTTTCTGGAGCTTCCATAATTCGTCGCCAGAGTGCGTATTATTATCTCGAGAACAGAACAAGAATTACGACCAAGCTGACACGTTTCGAAGCTAAAGAAATACTCGTATAGGTTACGACTACGTCAAGGGAGAGAGGGAAGATTGGACTCGTTGATTCGCTAAAGAGTCGATGATCTTGGCTGGAAAGATCTCGGACATTGACGTGGATTAATGTTAGGCGCAAAAAGAAACCGAAAGCATTGATCATCGTCATCATCATCATCATCATCATCATCATCATCATCATCATCATCATCATCATCATCATCATCATCATCATCATCATCATCATCATCATCATCATCATCATCATCATCATCATAATCATCATCATCATAATCATCATCATCATCATCATCATCATCATCATGATGTTCTCTGTCCTGGGACAGGTTCATGGCTCAATTGTTTCCATTCCTCTCTGCGTCTTGCTTTTTCTTTGATTTCTGCATAGGTCTTGTGATGCTGTGTATCTGTTTTCATCATCCAGTCCAATAGCATCTTCCTTGATCTTCCTTTTGTCTTTCTTCCTGATATTCTTCCCTCAATTACTGTTCTGAGTAATGATTCTCCTCTTAGTACGCGTCCAATCCAGTCCCTCTGTCTTTGTTTGATGGTGCTATTAATTATCGATCTTTGTTCGTCCATCATCTGTAGTACTTATCGTTTGTTTTCTTGTCCATCCACTTGATGTTTTCCATTCTTCTCCATATCCACATTTCGAACGCTTCCAGCTTTTGTATGTCCTTCTTCTGGAGAGTCCAGGTTTCTGAGGCTTATAAAGTGACACTCCACATCAACGCTTTTGTCGGTCTCTTCTTTAGTTCTCTATTTAGCCCTCCTCTTATCCGATTACATTATTGATTTGACATTTTACGAGCGAAATGACAGGTTAATGAAATGAACGTTAAAATAAAATAAAAGACGCAAAATAAAAGACGCAAAATAAACGCTACGGTGACGCTATGTTACCGTTGTGATCTTGGAAGACG
>CM030866.1:5560450-5607950 GCA_018105865.1 Metaphire vulgaris | reverse complement strand
GTTCGTAATAGAAAGATTTCGTTAGATTAGATTAGATTAGCATCAGACTCTTGATTTGATCTGGTTTTTGTGCGACTGTTTCTATGCATAATGAAGTGGCGCTATAGAAGTTTAAGAACAGATTAGAAGATAATAGTAATGGTGCCGTGGTGGCTCCAGGATTTGGCAAGTGTGGGTGGGGTGGTGGGGCGTTGGGGTGACAACTTCTAAGCATGGGGGGCAACCATTTGCTGATAGGTAAGTAGCAGTAAGTGTAGTGTCCCAATAGGGAGGTCACTGGGGACCAGGCATTCAATAGGGACACGGGCCCCCGGACTCCCCACGTGGAGCCGTCACTGTAATGATGATGACGACGACGACGATGATGATGTCTGGCCTCATATTCCAGATGTGACTTGAATCTTGTGCGATTGTTACTTGGTGTGCCATCGGCAGAAGCTTCCATGCATCATGAAGTGGCGCTATAGAAGTTGATGGTTAGATATAGATGATGATGATGATGATAATGATGATGATGATGATGATGATGATGATGATGATGATGATGATGATGATGATGATGATGATGATGATGATGATGATGGCGATGATGATGATGATGATGATGATGATGACGATGACGTTGATGATGATGATGATGATGATGGTGACGACAATGACGATGATGACGTAAAGTAGCTGAGCCAAGAAGTACGGGTGAACGGTACTCACGATGAACCGTGAATCAGTATCTACTGTCGACTTGCCGCCATTTTTCACTGGAAGATACAATTTCAATTAAAATCGTGTGAATGTAATCGAATACGAGGTTCAAAAATTCAATCAAAACCTCTTGACATGACCGGTGGCGTATCCAGAGTTCAAGAGTACGGAGGGACACCATCACATAAGCAGGCAAACTTGGTCTGATGCGACTAGGGAGTTTGGAGAGCGGCGCAAGCCCCCCCCCTTATAGGGGTACCTGGCAAAATATTTAGCGCATTATTAAGAGTTTGAATTTTGAAGTTTGCAGTAATCACTTTACCACAAAGATTAAAATTTCGCGGCCCTGTGCGCCCTCGTGGCTACACTGATGAAAATGACCGAACCGTACCGTATTGTCAATAATAATGAAGCTGTCCTGCTCAGAGATGGCCATGGGTTGGGTTTGCACATGGGTTAGGTTGGGTTGGGTCAATCTTTTCCATATTTATGGTGGGTTGGGTTGGGTCAGAAAATAAGCCATGGATTAAGAAATTTCAATGTGTTAGGGTGGGCTGGGTTTGGTTGGGACGGGTCAAGTAACCCTTCATTGGTTGGGTTGGGTCAGTGGCGGCTGGAGGATTTGCAAGTGGGGGGGTTGGGGGTTCTAATCATGGGGGCCAACCATTTGTTGTTTAATGTATGAGCATTGTAGGGTCCCAACTGGGGGCCACTGGGGCCAGGCTCTCAATGGGGCACGGGCCCCTGCCCCCGGTGGAGTCACTGGGGTGGGTTACATGAGATTTAATGGTTTGGGTTCTAAAAAATGGACCCATGACCGTCTCTGTTGCAGCTATGGCAATGGGTCATGGAATGGATCACATGGGTCATGGGTCACATGGGTCATGGGTCACATGGGTCATGGGTCACATGGGCCATGGATCACATGGGTCATGGGTCAATGACTCTTGACCTATGACCCATCATTTCTTAAGACTGTCGATGTAGTCATGCAGCGTATGAGATTTGAAGCTCATAATCGTTGACAAATTAATTTACGCAAATGCAAAGCAATTTCTGCGTCAACTCTACGGTAATGGCGTCACTCTTGATTAGACATGACAGGGCTTGACGACTGCAGACAAATGTCACAGAAATTTAATTGTCATCGTGGGCCAGGAGTTTAGTGGGTCATATTGGCCGTGGGCCATTTTGAGTGGTCCATCGCCATCTCCGATGTAAAGTATTCTCTAGGAGTCCGCATAATTGCATGATAAACTGAGTCGCGATTGATCCAATTTGTGCATCGTCAGCAGAATTTCCTTTTCTAGCTAACTCGCGTTCTCTTTAGTTTCCTCGTCGAAATTCTTGAAACTCGACCAAGAAATTGCGCCTGCTGGCAGCAGTCACGCCATAGAAATTTACCACCGGAAGTAAGTAAGTAACGTTCAGATTATTGTGGTGCCTCGTCCAGAGGTGGACTGTGTGAACACATTACAGAGTTAAAGTCCATAACTAGTGCGGAACAACCAAGTCTTTAGCCTCTTTTTGAAAATGTTGAGAGAAGGGGAAAGTCGAACGAATGGAAGTAGGCCGTTCCAGGCCCCAGCGGCTCCATCTGATGGGGGATGACCCCGGTATCCACCAGATGGGGGGCATCCAAATTGACTCGACGAGCTTTTTTGCTCAACAATTTTTTACACGAAAATCCTTAAAATTATCGATTTATCCTCGCCAGATAAGGGGGGCGGGGAAGATAGATGAGTGGTAATATCACTGGGCAGGCACGCCGACGACACGGGTTCAATCCCGTAGGAGCCCCTAAGGTCGACTCAGCCTTAACAGAGGGCGGTAGTAACATCAAATTAGCAATGGCAACATTGCGAAACAACCATAGGTTCGGCGGAAGAGACTGGCCACCGTCCGCCGATGTATGGCTTAGCCAATGGGCTATACTAAATACGGGGATCAGCACCGGACCCTACGGGCGTGAGCCTACGGGTGAAAACCTTTACTTTACTAGATAAGGGCCGACATCCAAAATCGTCTCGGCGACCTTTTTTGTTAGCACCTAATACCGAGGTGGAGGGTGGCATCCAAATCTACTCTCCCCCTCCCAGGCATCCGCCACTCTTTGGGACGACCCTGACGAAAGTACTTTTATGGCAGGGCATCAAGAACATTGACATTGATGTTGTCTACTTTTTCTAATGATCGTTGGCAACGTGTTGGTTTATTGAATGATGCCGTGGCATTAATTTTTCTTCTACGCATCATGAAGTGGTGCTATAGAAGTTCATAGAAATTCAAGATTGCACAAGATTAGATTTAATTAGATTATAGTCAGGGGTGGGCAAACTACGGCCCGCCTAATGTACAGGATGGTGCAAAAAACCGGACTAGTCACATTTAGGTTTGCATTTAATATAGTCCGATTTTTTGCGCCACCCTGTAATATTAGGTGTCTTGAGGAAAAAGTTAGCCCATCTCTGGATTAGACGTTGCTATTGAGAAGCTGAAAGATATCTGGAGATGCAAAATCTTCGAAAGGATATATTTTGAATTTTCTAAACACCCATGCATTTGAGATGGTGCCTCATTTCCTCGGTAATACTTTGACCAGAAAGTTCCTCTTCATATCGACTGGAGAGAACAACGACCAGTGGCGGTTCCACGTGGGGGATGAGTGGGGATGCATCCCCCCACCGGACTTTCAAAGTTACTTTTTTTGCTTGTGAAAACCCATTTTGGGTAAAAGTCTAGTAAAACTGGGGTTAAAATTTTTCAAACCCTATTTTCTTATTTTTCGGTAAATGCGTAGTAAAATTAGGGGGCCGTGCCCCTTTTTCCAGCCTTTTCCGGCAAAGTTTATTGAGTTTTTTCCTTCTATTTTCATCCTCATACATTAAACAACTTTCTATGATTCATTCACCCCCTCCACCAAGAAATCCTGGAACTGCCACCTGACAAGCAAAAAACGTTTCAACTCCAAAAACAGCCTGAGCAAAAAATATCAACAGTCCAAAAACAGCCTGACAATAAACAAAAATGTTGAGGTCACGGAGCAGGGGCGTAGAAAACTCCATGGTGTGGGAGGAGTATACCCCCTCTCCTCAGGCCTATATATACCCCCAAAATCAGGCTACCTTAACGTTTTTAAGTTTTTAATGTGCTCTTTTAAAGATTCATACCCCCAATCACATTATACCCTTCTCCAATCAAATTCCTGGCTTCGCCCCTGGTCACGAGCGATAAGGAGATGGAACCGTCAGAATAATTTCCTTTTCTAGATTTCACAGTTGGATAAATTGGGAGAATTCCTGCATCTCGCTTTCTCTTTAGTTTCCTTGCCGAAATTCTTGAAACTTGTAGCGTGATTTGAATTGTACAGTAGTTGTTAAGAAGAAAGAACAACTGGAAAATCGATGCTTTATACGCAGTGTGTTTATACAGGCCTGTTAGGAGGGGAGATTCCTTTCCCGCAAAACCTCAAAATCCCCCCTCCCCGAAAAAAAATCGCAGCACTAATTTTTTAAATTGAACTGTTCCTCTTCCCCTCCAACCAAGTCAATTCCCCCAGTGTTTATTCTAGCCACATTGACATTGGGGGAGTTTAAAATGTTTGGGGGACAAGATTTGTCTTTCCACCCTTTTTTTTTTTTGGGGGGGGGAATTTCCATCCCCCAAGCCAACATATACAATTTTGGGGAGATTTTAAAACTTTGGGGGGATTCCCCCCAGAAAAAAACAGGCCTAAAATAAACACTGATTTCCCCAAGGTCTGGAGTCTGGATTGGTTATTCAGTACGGAAGAAAGTATCAGATAGATGAGAGGAGATGAATGAAGAGAAGTAGCGATTCAAATGAATGATCAATGACAATGTATCCCCCAGTCTCGATCAATCTAATAATGCGCTTCGATCGCATTTATGTGGCGCCACGTTCCAAGCAGCCCGAACGGTCGACTTATTAATTCAAATGGGGCGATTCGTCCGACTCGAGCAGTCGAAGAGTCGTCTTTTTCTTCGGGGTTTCCACTCTCTTTCTCCGCCGAGACGAACACGGCCATCGACCCCCCTCCCCAATCGATCCATCCTACTTAGCCTCCGGCCGCCGACCGGGGCAGGGCCCCTCTTCGTCGTCGGCGGCGCCGGTGGCTTACCGTCTCCCCACGAAGGCATTGTGATTACGGGTCCTTGTGATGTGCCCCAATAAGTCAACGCTTTGCAAGTCATCAGGAGTTGTTATCAGAAAAGAGAGAGAGAGAGAGAGAGAGAGAGAGAGAGAGAGAGAGAGAGATAAACAGACAGACAAATAGACACACAGAGACAGAGATAGAGAAACAGAGAGACAGAGAGAGAAAGAGAGAGAGAAAGACAGAAAGAGAGAGAGAGAGAAAGACAGAGAGAGAGAGAGAGAGAGAAAGACAGAAAGAGACAGAGAGAGAGAGACGGAGAGAGAGAGAGATAGAAAGACAGAGAGAGAGAGAGACAGAGAAAGACAGAGAGAGACAGAGAGTGAGACAGAGAGACAGAGAGACAAAGAGAGAGAGACAGACAGAGAGAGAGAGAGAGACAGAGAGAGAGAGAGAGAGAGAGAGTGTGAGAGACAGAGAGAGAGACAAAGAGTGAGGGAGACAGAAAGAGACAGAGACAGAGAGGGAAACAGAGAGAGAGAAAGACAGAGAAGAGAGAGAGAGAGAGAGAGAGAGAGAGAGACAGAGACAGAGACAGAGAAAGAGAGAGAGAGAGAGAGAGGGAGAGAGAGAGAAACTTAATTCGAGACCCTTTTAATCACCAATGCAACCGTCTCGTTTCTCATTCGGAGTTTTATAGCGCCATTTGCCCGACGTTGTTTCAGCGCCGCGTAATTAGACCGGAATGGCTGACACACGGGTTCCGGTTTAGATAAATATTCATGGATTTTCTCGGATTGGACGGATCTAAATTTTCTTTCATCAAAAAGGATGAGAAGATGTGTTTTCTGGATCACGGATTCCAAAAACCCAATATCCAATCAGTGGCGGTTACAGGATTTCTTGGTGGGGGGGGGGGATGAAATGAATTCATAAGAAGTTGGTTGGTTGGGAGGGGGAGGGGTGAAAATGGAACGAAAAATCAATGAACTGAAGATCAACTTGAAAACATATAAAGTTAGATGATGGCCGATGTAGATGGGGAAACTGATGAGACGTGACATTGCTTATTTTTCACTAGTTTAGCAATGTCTGGTCTTAAACCTGCAGCCAAAGCTACTCTCAAATTTACCGAGGGTTTTGCTAACTAACGCAACTATGCTAGGTGAGTAAATGGCTGCATATTTTGAATAACAGTACACGTATATATTTCGACCATTTGACGAAGAATAGATTTTTAAAAAGACTGTGTATCGTGTGGTTTGAAATGGCTCGCACTTTTTGTGCCATTTCAAACTCCCTAGAATAAAATTGCGACAAAATATATTGACAATTCTAGAACGATTTGACACAATGAAGATGAAGACGGGGCCCCCAAAAATAGGGTTAGTTAGGGCTAACCCTAACTTCTTAACCCTAGCCATAGAAGTGAACGTGCTGACGATCGTCAGGGTAAAAAGGAGGCGAAGACCTTTTTTTTTTTTTTTTTTTTTTTTTTGCTCGTCAGGGTGAAGACCTTTTTTTTTTTTTTTTTTGCTCGTCAGCCCGAAACTTTGAAACTTTGGGGCCCCCGTGACAAAGATGCCCCCGGGCCCCAAAAGTCAAACGCCACTGGAAAATATAGTTTTAATTCGTTTCATCACTCCTCTGAATTTTTGCATATAGCCAGCTTTAACAATAGTCCTTCCATAGGCTCACCATTTTGTGGCATTTCGAACGCTCTAGAATAAAATTGAGATGGAATATATTGACAATCCTGGAATGATTTGACGCATTAAAGATGGGGACACAAGAAAATGTGGTTTTAATTGGTTTCATCACTCTTCTGAATGTTTGCATATCTACTAGCTTGCTGTAGCAATAGTCCTTCCAAAGACTAATGTCAAACAGGGAATCGATTTCATAATACTTTTGTTGTCTATGCAACTGTAGTAATCTCCCGCTGTTGATGTAGCACGTCGATATTATGGTTCAGTCAACATCACAAACGAAACTCAAAACCAAAAAAAGATTTACGCTCTTCCGTTTATTTGTCACGCCTGAAAAAACACAGGATGTACGATTCTACGTCAAAGCAATGTTTAAAATCCAAAAACATTCTGCACGAAACCAATTGCTCAAGCCAAACAAGATTTTACATCAAGCCAATTTCACACATAAACTTTTAGTAAATTTTTTTAAAACGTTTATGTTTTCGCGGACCAAATAAAATCAGCCCGCGGGCCAAGTTTGACCCGCGGGCCAAGGTGTTGACACCTCTGATTTGGGGGTTTCAATGCCTTTTAGCAATCTGCGAAGTTGACTGTTTCCAGCTTTGATCCCATTGACTTGTAGTACCATCAGAGGGTACAATTGCGTCCAGTGTTTTATCCAGACTCCATGCCTTTTTTGGGGAAATTGAAGTTTTGGGGGGAAATAGACATGGCTGGAGGGGAAGACACACAGTTCAATGCAAAATGTGTGTCAGTGCTGGGATTTTTTGTGGAGGAGGGGGTGTTGAGGTTTTGGGAAGGGGGGGGGGTGGAAATCTCTCCTGACAGGCCTCTATAAAACACTGACTGCGTTCTTAATTGGAGATAGGTACCAGAATGAGAAATTGATCGCGATTTTGGGAAAATGGCCAAAAGTCTTGTCTTGCTCTGAGTCAAAAACAGTCTCTTCAAATTGATTGGGTTTCACCTGCGCCTTGAGACTATTTGAGGAATTTGGTTAAAGGGGTTGATCTTATTGGCATCGAACAAACGGTCACCAGAGGGCGTCTCAATCAAATCTTAGCCTCACTCAGTGACGGCATGTCACGTGATGCAAAGCACCAGTTGCATGGATGATGAGTTTTTAAGGCAAACTAATCGTTTTACGATTGGCGAATGATTAAATACAGAGAAAGAAAGACAGACAGAGAGAAAGAGAAAGAGAGACAGAAAGATAGACAGAAACAGAAAGACAGTAACGGACGGAGAGACAGAAACAGACAGATAGGAAGGGATAGGATGAAGGAGAGGGAGAGGGAGATAGAGAAAGACAGACACAGAAGGACAGACAGTAAGGGATCGAGAAACTGAGAGAGAAAATGAGGGAAGGAGAGAAAAGGGGAAAGAGAGGGATGGAGAAAGAGATGAAAGAGAGAGAGAGAGAGAGAGAGAGAGAGAGAGAGAGAGAGAGAGAAGATAGAGAGAATAGGGAGTAATAGATGAAAAGAGACAGAGAGAAAAGAAAAGAGAGAGAATAGAAATGGGAAGGAGAGAAAGAGAGAGAGAGAGAGAAGAGAGAGAGAGAAGAACATCAGACGATCAGAGTCACTAATGAGTAGTCCTTGGCAACGAGATTTTGCACCAAATTCTAGTGAAGAGAGCGAAGCCTAGCTGTCGCCTTTCCCCGCTGATAGGCTTTACGACCTCTCGATCAATGAAGCGCTCATTGTGTTGCCATCTAGCGTTGAAGAATGCAGACAGCGCTATAAAAACCGATTCAACGCTGTATCCGGCCACACGCTGCGCTTTGAAAAATAGTCATTGTCTTTTAATGACCGCGCAAACAAGGCCACCCAGAGCTGCTCATTTGCAATTTGGAGATATTCGACGATGTGCGTGATATTTTGCTCAAATCTGTACAGATTCCTCTTGCCAATGTTCTTATTGCCAGTAGACTTGACTATTGTAATTCTTTACATGGGCGTCCGCAGAAATTTTTCCAGGGGTGCAAGAAAACAAGGTCTTGTAACGAAATAAACAAGTAATCTTACTTTTTTCATAACTCCACAATTTTCAGGGGTGCAATTGCTCCCCCTTGCACCCCCTCCGGCGCCCATGATTCTTTAAACGATTATATGGTCAAATCGAATGTTCATATGCTTCAAAGGATTTAGAATTCCTGAACCCTGGCTTCGCCCACTGATCGCGGGAATATTTCCGTGCATGGGCGTCCGGAGGGTCGTGCAAGGGGGTGCAATTGCATCCCCCTGGAAAATTGTGATGTTACGAAAAATAAAGATACTTCGTTCTTTCGTCACAAAACCCCGTTTTGCACCCACCCTGGACAATTTTTTCGTTTTTTTCTTCACAAGACCCTGTTTTGCACCCACCCCCGGAAAAATATTTCTGCGGACGCCCATGTTTCCGTGTCTTAAATTGTTGGCAGCGTACGACCTAACGGAATCCGGGGGCGGCGGTTACTGCTCGTTCCCCCGGTTTCTATGGCAACGCCATGGCAACGCGACGGAGCGACGGTGGCAGAGCCGGACGGAGTACGTCCAGAATACGGACACGTGGCGGAAGCAGAAGAGCGTCCGGGCGAAGGAGAAGGAGCTGGTGATCCGCAGTCGGATGCACGCGTCCTGCCGCGGATCGGCTCCGGAAGGAAAGGTTCCCTGTTACCGACAGGAAGTGGTCTATCGGATCATCTGCGTCGCCGAAGAACCCGACGACAAGTTTCGCACTCAACAGAACCTCAACGGGTACTCTCTCTCTGTCTCTCTCTCTGTCTCTGTCTCTCTCTCTTTCATTCTCTCTCTCTCTGTCTCTGTCTCTCTCACTCTCTCTCTGTCTCTCTCCGTCTCTGTCTCTGTGTCTCTCTCTGTGTCTCTCTGTGCCTCTCTCTCACTCTCTCTCTCTCTCTCTCTCTCTCTCTCTCTCTCTCTCTATATATATATATATATATATTTTATTTATTTATTTATTTATTTATTTTTGTTTTTGCCCTCAGTACTTCATTCACGAGGGACTTATGAAAAAATTGTCCGGGTCCGGAAAAAAATTGTCCGGCCTGGGGCATATAGAAATAGTGTGCTGCTAACTCTCGTCCGGTTCGAGGTCTGGAAAAGAACCTCGGAAGGCAGGATTGTTACGTTATTATTATTATTATTATTATTATTATTATTATTATTATTATTATTATTATTATTATTATTATTATTATTATTATTATTATTATTATTATTATTATTATTATTAAACAAGCCAATTTATATAGCGCAGTAAACATGAATGTACAGTAGTTCAAAATCGAAAGCGCTTTACAGTCCAAATGATTTTTGAAAAAAATGTCTTGAGTTTCCGCAGGAAAACATTCGATAATAGCGACAGGTACAAGCACCTGTAGGCAGCCGAGACCAGCGCCATCTATTCTCAAACTATATATATATATATATATATATATATATATATATATATATATAATATAGATATATAATTATATAAAACAGAGGTACAATAAAACCAGTGCCATGCACTATGTGTTTCATTGTAAATATTTTCACGACCCCTCGTTTTCTCTCGGTGGCGCCGCTGCACTTTTGAATTTGAAGGAAAAGCTCAATTAGTTTCAAGCGTTATATTATAAAATGACACAAAAGTACACCAAATTCATGCATTTTGACCCAGGGGTTGTGAAAATATTTACAACGAAACAGGGTAGTACTGGTTTTATTGCACCACCCTGTATATATATGTATATATACTGTATGTATATTTGACTTTTACTTATATATACTTATATGTGATTAACAATAATAGTTCTGTATATACGCAGGCCTATATTTGACTTTGACTTATACATATATATTATATATACTGTATATATATATATATATATATATGATTAGCAATAATAGTTCTGTATGTGTGTATTTGACTTTTACTTCTACACACACACACGCACAGTCGCACACACGCATATATACTGTATATGTATAATTGTATATATATGATTAGTAATAATGGTTCTGTATATGTATATATATATTAGGGTGGTCCTCAAAAGCAAAGTTAAACTTTTTCAAAGTGCTTTTGCATTTTCCTGTTCCATTTGGGATAAAAACAAATTGGGAAAAATTCCAATAGAATTAAAAAAATTTTAGTACTGTCACGCGACCCCTATATTTTCAGTGTGTGAAAAAATCTTGCATAGGCTGCGAAACCGAAGTATTTTAATAATTTTTTTGATATTATTATCAGATTTTCTTGTAGAATTGGTGGTTATTATATATTGTTTTGTATCAATTTTAATTCTGCCTCCATTTCTGTATGTGATGTCACTTGATTATGCACTTTTCCCAGACTTTTATGAGGAAATATGGCCACTGTGTGATTTATCGAATCTTTACTAAAATGGTCACTCGCGGGAGTTCGCATGATATGGTGCACGTTCTAACTACTTTAGCGCAATAATTGCTTTTGAATTTTATAAGGTAGCCTTGAAAGGGCCGTTTTTATTTATTGTTGTCATTAGTATTTTATGGGCCAATCCTTGTTCTTTCTGACTAAATGACATCTGTGTGGCATGGAATGGACCAGTTTGACAAGGTGCTCTTGTGTTATGATGTGATTACAGGCTGCAATTAGAGACTCAATCAGCTCGCGCCTTTTCTGCGGCTGATTCTTGGTAATCTCGGCTGACACTACTACTGTACAAGTGTACATTGTACAGTATGTACACTAATACTACAAGTTCTCAATAGTGTCAAGATCAGGTGACTGAGCCGGCTAATCAATGGACTGAACTCCATGATTCTTCTTCCTACAGGCAACAGTTTTCGCTCTGAGACAGGGTGCATTGTAGTCCTGAAGCAAATACTTGCTAGGAAACAGCTGTTTAGTTGATGGCAGCATACATTTCTCTAGAATATCTCTAGAATGCCAATGTATTTATCTGCAATCACCATCCAGTCAACAATATGAAGTCTTCCAACCCCACTGGCTGCCATGCATCCCCACACCATAACTTTCATTAACACTGACATGTTTAGGCACTCCGGCTTCTATTCTTCATGTGGAAACCTTCTTACAAAGGTCTTGCCATGGTTCCATAGGCTGCAAAATGTGCTTTCATCACTGAAGAAAACTTTCTCTCATGACTGACACAACACAGTATTCTAGACAAGGCCTTACTAATGACTTATATAGTTTTCTCTCAGAAGTTCAGGAAACGTTAGCTTCCGGTTATCAGGAGATGTTCTGATCAGGACTCTATTGCTTCTGGTGGCTGACTTCCTGGGCCGACCGCAACGGGGTAGATCTGTCGTACTTTTGGTATCCTTGTGCTTCATTAAAATGCGCACAACCATGCTTTGATTACAGCCGACCTTTGCTGCAATGTTTCGACTGGAATAGCCTTTTTCGCTCAGAACCACAACAAGGACTCAGTCTTCACTAGATAGAAACTGCCTCAACAACGACAACGCCAATACTTGCTACAAGTTGTTGAGTGGCATCCATCTCAAGCAGTTTCCCAACGCACAGAAGAGCCAGCATCTAGTCGATGACACCGATTCGTATGCCAGTGACACGTCACAGAACTCATTGATTATTATGATTACTTTGCAATAGTCTCGATTACAGTGGCATAAAGTTCAACAGTTTTTGGTTCAATGCCTTGTTGGTACTAAATAATTGGACTACTTTTAAAGGACATTTGTTATTAGTGTCGCAACTAAATATTGGTATGAACATAGTGGGTACAAGGTTTCATCATTGACAGAAATCCTGTCTGCAGTTGATGAGTACATATGTGTAGTTACACAAAGACACAACAAACATAGTCTAACGTTTTGCTGATTCATGGTAATCGGTGAAAACTGGCTGATATGGGATGTTTGGACATTTTTAGAGCATGCTGTGTAGCGCCTATGATAAAGATTAATACACCATTCAACTCAACTGGGAAAAGTGTATGCACACTGCAAATTTCAGCCTGATATCTGCTGTGGTTCTCAAGATATTAAACTTCAAAAATCGTAAAACTTAACACATAGCGTCGACTCGCGTTTAGCCTCGTATCTTCAAAATATCACATCTCTGAGAGTTTTTGACAAAACTAGCTGATAATTTCAAGATTTACTCAACTTGAGCTGTACTTCAAGCCCTGCAAATTTCTTTCAGATCTGAGATGGTGTGGTGAACAATAATATTGTCTAAATACTGGCTGTGTTGTCATGGAATGACCCTGTTTGTAATTTTCAATGTAAGTGTGACAGTGGTTAATAAGGGTCTATGAATGCCAAACTTGGTAACAATGGTTTTTATTTGAAAATGTACAGTTTAAACAAAAAGCACTTCAATAAAATCTATTTTTAAAATTTTGTGTGCATTTGAGGACCACCCTAATATATATATATATATATATGTGTGTGTGTGTGTGTGAGTGTGTGTTTGTGTGTGACCAAGCGGCCAAGAAGGATCAATAACTAGTATTCGTTCCTTCGATGTCCTCGTTGATCAGAAATAAGAGAGATTTGATTAATGGACGATTACTGGGTTTCAGTATTAATTAATTATCATTATTTTCAGAAAATTGACGTTTTCCTGTTTCAAATTCGTCCAAAGAACAGCAAATGTCGTTCAAGTCTACCAAGGTCAGAGAATCACTACCATCATAGTCGTCATCAACATCGTCATCATCCTTATCAACATCGTCATCATCGTAGTCGTCACCATTGTCATCATCATTACCAGCATAAGCATCGCCATCTTTATCATCATTGCATTCCTAGAGTATCACAGTGATTTTTCAGACTGTGCGCTATACAAACGTTCCGTTATTATTATTATTATTATTATTATTATTATTATTGTTATTATTATTATTATTATTATCATCATTATTATTATCATCATCATCGTCGTCATCACTTCATGAATGTTATCAATGTGTTATCATTATATCAATGTTATCAATGTGTTATAATTTTTTTAAAATTATGTAAATATAATCAATGTTCAACTTGCAGTTACGTCACTCGTGACCTTTTCAATTACGTCACTCGTGACCTTTGCAGTTACGTCACTCGTGACATTTACGCTTCCAATCCGAACGATAGGTTTTACTTTCGACTGATCGCAGCTCATAAGTAGCTCTCATTGGAAGAACCGGATTAGAACGATGTTTAATTAGATTTTTTTTGGTAATTCGGAAAACTAAGAAACTCTTAAGATGACAACTAAATTTGAGGAAATATCAGAGAAATGGGGTTGATTGATTTTGCGCGTCATTTTCATTCTGGCTCTGTTCAAAGTCAAAGCGAAGATTCGTCGACGTATACAAGATGACGTCACTAACGCGTGACGTATCTATGTCCAATGGAGGTGCTCGACAATCTACTTCCGGTTTTAGAGACCATTC
This sequence comes from Metaphire vulgaris, assembly GCA_018105865.1. NCBI lineage: Eukaryota > Metazoa > Annelida > Clitellata > Crassiclitellata > Megascolecidae > Metaphire > Metaphire vulgaris. The sequence continues at coordinate 5,594,020 of CM030866.1, read as the reverse complement.
CCGATGGGGGAATTATGGGGGAGGAGGAGGGGCGAAGGAAACACCGTCTCTCTCTCTCTCTCTGTTTCAGTCTCTGTCTTTGTTTCTCTTTGTGTGGCTCCCTCTGGCGACGACTTTGATCCGACACTAAGACTCGCTGATGTCATACGTCACGGCTTTGAGCCGACGTCGGTCACGTGACTCAGAGGAACGGACGCAGGACTTCCGGAAAATCCGGTTCGGGCGTCATTCTCGTTCGTCGTGCGATCCATCTCTCCGATGGAAGCGACGGAAATAAAAAGAGCGCAACCAGATCTCAACAGAACGTCACTATAGAGAACAATATAGGAACCAGGGCGCAACCAGGATTGCAAAATAAGGGACCACATTAATTAATACCGACTAGGCAGGCGACTTGGCGGAGCGCCGTGAGCGCCCCGGTGGGGTCATCCCCCCCCGACCAAGCCGACAAAATCCAGTGAAATATTACCAGCACAGTTTTTGTGGCGGTACGTGTCGGTCAGTGGCGGCTTTAGGAATTGGCAAGTGGAGGGCCGTTGGGGCGGCAACTTCTAATCATGGGGCCAACCATTTGTTGTTTAATGTATATAGCATTAAGTATAGGATCCCAACTGGGGTCCACTGGGGGGCCAGGCACTCAATAGGGGGCACGGGCCCCCAGGCCCCCCGGTGGCACCGCCACTGGCGTCGGTACGGCGCACCGACGGAAAACCTTAAAACCGCTGCGTCATTTAGGTTCGTCGTTGCTATGCTACGGTTGCCGTGGTAACGCGCGGCGCCACTTTTGTTTCTGTTTGCAGCGGCTCCGAATGAGGTGAACGAAGACCGTCTCTGCTACGACACGTCCCTTCAGCGAGACGATTGGCCCTGGATAGGTACGAAGCCAAATACGGCGAATTATGAAGTTAGGCGTCGTATAGTAAGTGTCAATTAAGTTTGATTTGCGGTGATGATGATGTGATGATGATGATGATGATGATGGTGGTGGTGGTGGTGGTGGTGGTGGCGGAGATGAAAATAATTAATCGATGGTTCTCAAAATCAGCCAGAGCAGGAAACAGTGAGACAGATTTCCGACAGATAAATCTAGTCTGTGTGATCTAAACGACAAGATCTGAGTGACAGACGCCGAGTATACAATTATTAGTATTTTTATATATATATATATATATATATATATATATATATATATATATATATATATATATGAGCAACAACTATAGTATACATAAGTAGGAGTATACAATTTGTCTTTGTTATAGCATACATATAATATATATATATATATACTATATAATATATAATATAATATATATATAATATGCTCATATATATTATATATGAGCAACAAATATAGTATAATAATTGCTTTGTTATAATATATATATATATATATATGAGCAATTAAATATAGTATACATAATTAAGAGTATACAATTTGTCTTTGTTATAATATTTGTTATATATATATATATATATATATATATTATGAGCATTATTATTATTATATATGAGCAACAAATATAGTATACAGAAGTAGGAGTATACAATATATTCACCATCGTATATACATAGCCTACGTAATATTGTAAAGCGCGCTTGTCTTTGGCCATTTTTTTCATGCTAATTGCGCTTTATAAATTGTCCAGTTAATTTATATATATATATATATATATATAAGTATATATAACGAGTATACAATTGGTCGTGGTTAAACTTTTACCATATTTTAGCAGTCATTGTTTATACATTCGGAGAAAACAACCGTTGTACAGTATGTTCATACATGTACGCACAGTATATATATATATATATATATATATATATCGATGGTAAATTTGTATGTTAAATTATCGAAGTATATATATGTTACTGAATTGAATTGAACTCTTTTATATAAAGTATAAACTAAAGTACAGTGATCGAGAAAACAAAAAGCAACAGATTATTTCATCTGGTAATCAAAGACGACTCAGATTGACCCGAGAAGATGACTCTCTGACATACGAAATCTGCTATCCAGGACCGCATTAACCACTGGGCTAACTAGACTGCAGCCTAGGCCCAGGTTAGGGTTACATTTTGTCCGCTGACATTTTATCCGCTGACATTTTGTCCCCATGACATTTTGTCCGCGGACATTTTGTCCAAGCACCGGCCCTGCTACTATCGCTTGAAGATCTATGCTATAATTTCCACGATACATGTATTTATTCTGATCATGTCTTTCCCATCGGACCATTTGCCGTTTCCGTATATAAGCATTAAAGATTCATAATCATCTCCAGCAGAAGAAAATCATTAGCCGTACAAATGGATATTCCTCGAACCTTTGAACCCATGTCGTTGGTTTGCGTCTTATCTTCACCATGGTCTACAGTGTAAGTCCCATGGCTTGTAATCAACCGATGATATATAATTAATCAATTAATGAGGTCTGAGAGATAGAGATACTGGAGAGACAGAGAGACAGAGAGACAGAGAGAGAGAGACAGATACAGAGACAGAGAGAGAGACAGAGACAGAAAGAAACAGAGTCAGACAGAAAGAGAGATCGACAAAAAGAGACAGAGACAGACAGCAGAGAGACAGGCAGAGAGAGATAGAAAGACAGAGACAAACAGATAAAGCGACAGACAAGCAGACAGACAGACAGACAGACAGAGACAGACAGACAGAGTAACAGACAGAAAGAGGCAGAGACAGACAGACAGATGAGAGAGACAGAGAGAGGGGCAAAGAGAGAAAGAGACAGACAGACAGAGAGAGAGAGAGACAGAGAGAGGGGCAAAGAGATAAAGACAGACAGACAGACAGAGAGAGAGAGAGAGAAAAAGAGAGAATCTCGACTTCCATAAATCCATACAGTTTGTTATATTTATTCTGACGTCATTTTTTGTGGCGATAAAAGTTTTTCCCCTGATATCCGCGGAGTTTAGAAGTCCTACGATCTCATGCAGGCTTATGCACTGTTTTCTCTTGTCTGTAAATCTTATTTGACTTTCCTGACCACACGGGCACCAGCCATTATTCCTGTATCTTTTTTAACAGGTTATGTGAAATGGATTAGAGTTTCTTTGAAAAGATCATCGGATGATCGGCTAGCTGTAAAATGTCGGCCTAGAACAGGATTTGTGTATCTCTTGCAGATAAACTTTGTATTTTTAATATTACGGTGTTGTAGATCTGGCAGTGTTGTAGATTTGGAGAAATTAATTCGACTATAAAGTATCCATAATTTTTTAAGATTTATTGAGATCGAAAAACATCGATGGATTTTGCGAAATTATCTTGGCGGTGCGGAATCTATAAAACCTTAAAATTTTATTTCGATATTATTTCACTCGCATCATTACGTTCCAAAATTGAAAGTGGCTTTTTTGAAAGAGTCTGACTCAACTCATTCTCTCTCTCTCATGGGTTCTCTTCTCTGAACATCTCTTCTTATATCTGATCTGTCTGTATCTTCTCTCTCATACTGTCCACCTCTCACTGAATGTCTCATGCAGGAGGCTGGACATTCCAGTGTCACCGTAAGCAGAACTGGCACCCCTAAAATGGAGTCACTTTCGAATTTACATCTCAGACCATAAAACCAGTGTTCTCTCGGTCTCTGTCTGCTCACCGAAAACCTTAAAACTAATCTCTATTTCTCTCTCTACGTTCAAACATTCAGTGGCTGTCTCTCACTGTCTCTCACTGTCTCTCACTGTCTCTCACTGTCTCTCACTGTCTCTCTCTATCTATCTTTATATTTCTCTTTCCAGTTGACTTTGATCCAGTTTGTTTTTACGTATCGATTTCTATATTATGATTGTCGCATGCATGCAATTTTTTATAGCCGTTTGCATAACATTGCGTACCGGAAATACATTTTTTCAAAAAGGTACGGAGAGTAACAGTGGCGGTTCCAGGAAGTCTTGGTGGGGGGATGAAAAAATGTATTGGAAGTTGGTGGGGGATGCAAAGTGAAGAAGAAAAACAAGAAAAAAGAGAAAAAGGTTATTGTTAGTAGTGTTTTGCTCACTAAATGTTAAGAAACCTTGTCAAAAAAGGCCGACAAGCAAGAAAAAGAAGGTCATTCACAGTATTTTTCACTATTTTTTAAAAAACTCACCGGAAAATATGTTGACCAGCAAAAAAGGTCATCCGGAACCCCGATGGGGTTTGATGCATCCCCAGTCATCAACATGGTGGAACACCGCCACTGGAGAGTAAAACTATAGAACATATTGAATGCTTAATATTATGTAGATGCTGTAAGTTAACGCGCTTATAATAAAAATTTATAAAATAGAGATTCACACTGCAATAGCCGTATGGCAGAGCATCAACCCCTTAACCGTGTTTTTAACTGTAACTCAATGTAAAATGGACGGACATATCCGGGATACCCAGTTAAGGGGTTAATTTTATCAGGCGCATTTTCTGAGTGATCGGTCCGATAGGTTCCCACAACGATTATACCTCGACCGCAGAACAGTGAAGACATCTTCAGCGTTAAATGCAATCGCCATTCGTTCGTCAATACATTACTCAACGTCAGCGGGACTTTGTCGTTGGCAATATTGGAGGCAATTTGTCAAAATCCATTAGCGACGCGCACATTGAGCGGCGGCCGATGGCTTTTGAATGTAATGGCAAGTTGGAGAGAGAGAGAGAGAGAGATAAAGAGAGAGATAAAGAGAGAGAGAGAGAGAGAGAGAGAGAGAGAGAGAGAAGGCTCTTTGCATCTTGATCGTCAAACTAATGAATCTGAAAATCAAGGAGAGAGAGAAGGAGAGACAAATGGGTAGAAAGATTGATTGATAGGCATGTAGCCTTATACTGTAGACAGACAGATAGGCCCTGGATAGATAGATAGGTGCGCGGTGGAGTAGTGGTAGTTACTGTTGAGATTTAGGCTCACCACTGTCGAATAATGAACAGCAATTCCTTTAGTTAATTTTGAGACATCTTAGAATATGAGTATAAAAAGATGACATCTCACCTTGTAGCATTGACAGTTATTTGTTCACGGTTAGATACGCCAGGTGATTAGATATGATAAGGGGCCGTCCATAAAGTACGTCAAGCTATTTTGGCCACTTTTCACATCCTCCCCTGGGCCCTGTCACAAACTGTCACAAATCTCGGAAATCTCACTTAATTAAGGCGTCGTCTATAGTTTACGTCACGCAGGTTTTCTATTTAACATATTAAATTTTTCTAGCTCAATTTTCTGTAACAAAACAGCTATTCAACTACCGACAAAAATGATAGCGAATATAATTGAGACCTAAAATTTAATGCATCTCTGGCCAAAAAAGTGTTACCTCTTATCAGGTATATGTAAAGTTTTATTCATACTGTTAGCGTGACGTCACGCTGGTCCTTACCCCCTCCCCATCTCCTCTGTCACAAACTGTCACACTTTCTTAAACCCCTCCCCCTCGAGCGTAACGTACTTTATGGACGACCCCTAGTATACGTGTGACTGCAAGCTGATTCGAACAAATCTGTCTGAAACTTGGCGTTAGTTTCTGCCGTGTTCGTGGCACGTATTATTGAAAAATTGTCGGATTTGTTTTTAAAATATTTCATCTCCGCTTACCTCCGACATAGAGGCTAATGCGGTCCCATCGTGTGGACTGACTTTCTTTCTTGTCTCTATCAGGGGCGTAGCCAGGAATTTGATTCGGGAGGGTATAAATATTTTGGGTGGGTATACATCTGAACTATAACCCACATAAACCATATAAACCACATATAACCACATGTAAATCACACAAAAAACTTTAAGGTAGATTGATTTGGGGGGTTATATATATACCGATATACCCCCTGTCGCTACGCCCTTGGTCTCTATTTTGCCACACAGAGAATTCAACACATAAGACTTTTATTGGATATTAAAAGAAGATAAAGAAGGTAGATTGAATATATCAAATCTCACCGTTGGGTGTCATTACACAAGTGTTCTGTTTCAGACAGCGCTTGAGAAAACGGAAGGCAAAGGGTTAAGGTGCACTCGAAGGCTCATTGCCCCTTATGGTCCGATGCTGGTAGACATGCCAGTTGCTTTGAATCCGAGGTCATTAAGTGCGGGGCAGAGTAGGTTACGCGCTGGAGCGGCAGGTTGACGGAGCGAGGTTCAAACCCCGTTATAGCGCCAAGGGCGTAGCGACTGGGGGGTATATTGGTATATATACCCCAAAAATCAGTCTACTTTAAGGTTTTTGTGTGATTTATATGTGGTTTATATTTTTTATGTGGCTTATAGTTAAGATTCTCCCCCTCCAGTGGCGGCTCCACCGGGGGACCAGAGGGGACCCGTTCCCCCTATTGAGTGCCTGGCCCCCCAGTGGCCCCTGTTGGGACCCTATACTTAATGCTACATACATTAAACAACAAATGGTTGGCACCAATGATTAGAAGTTGCCACCCCAACGGTCCCCCCACTTGCCAAATCCTAGAGCCGCCACTGCCCCGCGCCAAAAAAATTATACCCCGAAATCAAATTCCTGGCTACGCCCCTGTATAGCGCCCCCTAGTGGCTTTCACGCAGGCAGTGATGCCTTAGTAAGCCACTTTAAAATTCACGCTATGGTTTGTTGTAGAGCACATAACGTAAAGCTTATGTTCTGTTTCCCGTAGACGCGGAAGACAGCGACGGTGGTTCATCGCCCTCCTGCGTTCTCTCGGTTGGGTACAATCTGATTGCCACCCACGGAGACACCCGTCAGGTTAGTTCCATTAGCTATTGATGTTTCTTTTGGGTCCATCAAATCTTAATCCAACCCAAATACCAACCCAATCAAACCCATCAAATTTCTTAAACCCAACCCAACCCAACCCATCAAATCTCTAATCCAACTCAACCCATACCGGTAATATGGTTACTTGACCCAACCCAACCCACTGTAATGCTTTATAGTTTCTTAAACCATGACTTATTTTCTGACCCAACCCATCGGTGGTGGTTCCAAGAATCCTTGGTGGAGAGGGAAGCAATGAATTTCAAGGAAGTTGGTGGGGGGTGCAATGAAATCCAGGAAGAGGCTGACAAGCAAAAAGCAGTGCTTTGTTTTGGCCAGTAAATAACACGAAGACTTGCAGAAAAAGGCTGACAAGCCAAAAATGGTCATCAGCTCTGTCCTGCAAATTTGCACACAAGGATAGCGGCTCTGATTCGGTAAACCCTGAAAACGCGACAAGCAAAAAAAAGCCCCCGGTGGGGGACGCATCCCATGTAATCCCCAGCATGTAACCACCCCTGCAATTACCCATCATTACTATGGAAAAGTCTGACCCAACTTAACTAACCCATCCAATCCAACCCAGCGCAACCCATGAGCTAACACAACCCACGGGCATCTGAGTTTCATGACTCTATTCTGTTTCATTACCCTAGAGTCTGATGTTCTGAACCAGTGGCGGCTCTAGGATTTGGCAAGTGGGGGGGGCGTTGGGGTGGCAACTTCTAATCATGGGGCCAACCATTTGTTGCTTAATGTATGTAGCATTAAGTATAGGGTCCCAACTGGAGGGGCCACTGGGGGGGGCAGGCACTCAATGGGGTGCACGGGCCCTGCCTGGCCCCCGGTGGAGCCGCCACTGTTCTGAACTCCATTCGTTCTGCTTTATAATATTCGAAGCACTTCGAATGGAGATGTCTGTGCAGAGGCGTGCTAGCCAGGGCGCGATTTGCGGGGGAGAGGGGAATCTTACCCCACTGCCCAACTGCATCCCCCTACTGCTACATCCCCCACCACTACATCCCCCACTGCTACAGTTTCCAACAACTGCATCCCCCAAGCTCGACATATTTCCCCCACTGCTCCAGGTCACAAATCGCACCCTGGTGCTAGCCATACTGTACATAGTGGCTTGGAAAATATCGAGGTCCGGTTGAAGGCAAATGAAGTAGAAGGTATCAGAAATGGCAAGCAGTTTAGTACGAACGATTTTCATTTTGGCTTTGTTGCTTTGCGAAAATCGCATCAACCCAATCGATTATAATTCCTGCTTTGGTAGTTTGAGAGGAAAGTTAACAGATTACCCAAAAACTGTACTAATCAGTGTTTAATCTAGACTCCTGGACTCCAGGGGGGAAACTGAAAAAGCCGGGGGGGGGGAACTGACAAAGCCGGGGGGATTCTGCTAAGGGCCGCTGTTAGTCCATGTAGTATTCCAAAATTTCCGGGGTGGAATTTGAAATTTCCGGGGAGGGGGAAGGGCAATTTTCCCCGGAAACGGCCTAGATTGAACACTGGTACTATTACAAGTCAACGGTATAGTTGTCGCCATTGGTCTAGCCAACGGCGGAGGCACGAAGGGACACCGACCTCCATATTAGGGCTGGGACCTGCCGTGGGATTTGTGCAAAACCGTTGAGTCGGGGGTGGAGGGTCGGGGGTGGTGTGGTAGGGGTAGCACGTGAATGTGTGGGAATGAACGATGGTTGTTTTTTGCTCGTAATGATGACTTTTTAAAACTTGAACACATGAAAATGTCGATGTGCCCCCTATTCCGAAATCCTGACTGCGCCACTGTGGTCGGACGTGAAAATGTCGATGTGCCCCCTATTCCGAAATCCTGACTGCGCCACTGTGGTCGGCGTACCAATAATTTCTCGGGGGGGGGAGGGGCGCTTCTGCACTTCCAACCCAATGGAGACGCAGTCATGTTGAAATTCAGTGAATGTCTAACGTTGACCGTCTTGTGCCATTTTTGATATTGCAGCAAAATTTCGAAAGAGAACATTTCAATGCTACCCTTTTAAAAGCCACTTGCGATGCAATTAAAAACGTGGAGATTTGAGGATAAAACGACAAAAAAATTCAAAGACTCGGTTGAATGATGTTTAAATCGTTAATCCTTTATTCATTATCTGTCATTTGCGTCCTTTGAAAATTAAATATATTTATTATGATTGATGAGATATTTTCTGCTCTTGTCTGTTAACTGTTTCTTTCTCTGTGACTGTATTTGTCCCTTTGGCTGTCGCTGGATTTCATTATTACCTGGTGTTCCCACGGCGGCTTTGGCATTTCTTAGCGGATAATTAACTACGGGGACTATTTTCTTAGATCATAAACATGGAAGTAGAAAATCTCGTTCTAGATTATCTACAATGCATGCATTCAGTCTTATTTACTAGTTTCCAACTGACAAAAAAATGTCGTTCGCATTTATCTTCGCGTCTTTGTATTTTTGCTATATCTTATCTTTTTGTTACCTTTGTATTTTTGTATTGTTGTATTTTTATGCAATGATCACTTCTTTCCGAATTTAACGCTTAGCGTTATCTGAGTAATTATAAAGCCTGACAGTTTAATACATGGGCGTCCGCAGAAATTTTTCCAGGGGGGTGCAAAACAGGGTCTTGTGACGAAATAAATGGAAACATTTTCCAGGAGGGTGCAAAACAACATTTTGTGACGAAAGAAACAAGTAATTTTACTTTCTTCATAACTTCAAAATTTTTCCAGGGGGTGCAATTGCACCCCCTTGCACTCCCTTCCGGACGCCCATGGTTTAATACAATGCTAGGCTATGACGTGGTTAAAACAAGAAACAGGAAGTTAGCTTTGCACGATTTGGAACAGATAAGATAAAGAAGTCAAAATGGATTAGATGAAACAATTTAAATAAATTAAAAATAAATTGATTAAAATACAATCAGAATTAAATGAATATTAAAACAAAAAGACTGAAAGAGAGGAAGAGGAGGAAGAGAAAGAAGAACAAGGACAAGAACAAGTAGAACAAGAAGAAGAAGAACAACAACAACAAGTAGAACAACAAGAAGAAGAAAGAGAAGGAGAAGAAGATGGAGAAGGAGATGGGGAAAGAAAATGGGAAGATAAGGAGGACGAGAAGGAGAAGAAAATGGAGAAAGAGTAGGTTAAAGAGAAATAAGAAGAGGAGGATGAGGAGGAGGAGAATGAGAAGAAGAAGGAGGAGTAGAAGAAAGAAAAGTGGAAAATCAGAAGAATGAGAAAGCGAAGAGGAGAAGGAGAAAGAGATGATGATGATGATGATGAGGATGATGATCGAGAGAGAGAGAGAGAACTGTTTTTACAAACTTATTCCCAGGATACCGGACTTAGTAGGGAAACGAGCGTTGAGTGTTCAAATTAATTGCGCGTCTGATTGGCCGGGTGCCACGTGGTCTCTCTCTCTCTCTCTTTCTCTCTCTCTCTCTCTCTCTCTCTCTCTCTCTCTCGTCTAAGAGCTCATTGATTGCTCTGGGTCGACATTCCACCAGATTAACTGTCGCCAGCCGTTCTTAACCGAAGACCCAATCGTTGACGTATAAAAGATGTATGAAAGCGAAGTAGAACATCTCTCTCTATCTCTCTTACAGCCTTGATTGGATGGTCAAGTGAAAAGACCGACTCTACGCGATAGACTAAGAGAGTGAAGGGATAGACATACGGTCTGATTGGAACGTGGGATAGATGTTTTCATCCTACTTTTTAAGCTAGCATTGGCGTAACCTATATGGTGGGGGTTCCACGTGGGGGATGAGTGGGGATGCATCCTCCCACCGGACTTACTTTTTTGATTGTGAAACCTATTCTGGGGTAAAAGGGAAACAGGGAAAAAACTGCGGATGAACTTTTTTGCTTATCAACCTATTTTTTGCGGTAAAAGTGTAGTAAAATTAGGGATAAAATTCCTTTTTGTCAACCTTTTGAGTAAAGTGGATTGATTTTTTCTTTATATCTTCACCCCCACCAACTTTCTATGAATTTGTTTCATCCCCCACCAAGAAATCCTGGAACCGCCACTGGTGGCCCCCTATGCTGGCTGGGATCAGTGGTGGGAGGAAGTAGGGAGGGAAACTGAAGCATTATCCTATAATTATGGACGTGAAGCTAAGAGCTCCTTGACAGTTTTTTTGCTTCTAGATTTTTAACTTTAGACTCTCGATGTGCCCCCTATTTCGGAACTCTGGCTACGCCACTGGTAGCTATTGCGGCCGTCATGCTTTAGAAGCGCTATATAATTTCACGAGATTATTTACTTATTTGCTTACTTACTTACACCTTCGGTCTAGATAAGCAACGCTGATTTCTCGGCGCAGCAGTGAATTAACAGACGAAGAAGTTTCTATCCTGTTGGAAAAGTTTTTACTTAAATATTTCACGTAATCGAAGATTTGAGATTGATGCTTGCAATGACCTTTTATAACCCTTTTGACCTGTTGACCCCTTAGTACTGAGTTCCATGGAGACATACTAGGCCTATTGTGGATCAGTGAAAAATGGAAAAGTGGTAAATCGAATGAAGAAAGGTGCGAGAACACGGGAAAAATATGTGAAAAATCTCATAATCCGGGCTACAAAATTGCGTAAGGACATTGAATAAATAATTATCTTATTAGCAAAAACTTCTATTTCCGCGAGTGTGGAAAAATTATGCAATAGCGGTGGTCGTTACCCGCACTCCATGCATTAAATAAAAGACCTTTTGAGACAAAAAATCAGTACGCTATATATAATACAGTACATATAACATAACCTATATAGTATATATTCTTACAGTGCATATATAACGTATATAAAATATAACATATATATAATATATATATAACATATAACATATATTATATAATATATATAACAAAATATGCCCTCAAATTAATGCCCCAAATCAAATTTCTGAATACGCCCCTGATAACAATAGTTGAATTAATAATAATAATAATAATAATAATAATAATAATAATAATAATGTTGTGATCGTAGTAGGCCTAGTAGTGCTAGCAACAGTAGTAGTAGCAGTAGCAGTAGTAGGTCTTAAAGTGGTACTTTAATACTAGGTAATGGTAATACTATAGGCTCTGTCCTGTGTGAGGACCACGATGTGAAACTGAATAGCATTATCTTTTTCAGCGATTATGTAGCGCCGAGTGGCTTCCGTCTCACATGGAAAAGCAATGCAGTGGAACCAGCGGTCAAGAGTCGGTCGACTTCTCTTTTCCTCGCTTGGACTGCAATCCGTTCTTCAATCCATCGCATGGTAAGCCCTTTCACTGCCTTTTCTCTATGAAATACAGTAGAACTTCGATATAACGGACGCGGTTTTAACGCATACTCGTTAGTAAAGTATCGCACTGACATTGGATATAACGTGCCTCGGATCATACAATGTACTAATTTTATAATTTTACAAACCCGCAAAGTAAGTTATAACGTGATTCTACGTTCAAATCTTTAACTGTCTGGGTGTTCATGTATCCCGTGAGGATCTCTCTCTCTCTCTCTCTCTCTCTCTCTCTCTCTCTCTCTCTCTCTCTCTCTCTCCTAAATGCCCTGGTTCTTGAAATATTGTGCAAGCGTTACTTTTTACAAGACATGACAATTCAGATCTGGTCGTCTTTAATGCTCGAAAGTAAAATGATTTCTCTAAAGTTTAAAAAAAAAGAAAATAGAAACATCATAAACTTGAATTGCCAATGGTATAAACGATAAACTTTATATTTATATTTTACAAGCTGATTATATTATGACATATAGATTATAGATTATAGATCATAGTTGATGCTGACTTTCCCAAGTAAGAGAGAGAGAGAGAGAGAGAGAGAGAGAGAGAGAGAGAGAGAGAGAGAGCAGACATTGATATGGGCTGGGTCAGAAATTTCCGTGCTCATGGTGGATTGGGTTGGGATGGTTTGGCCACAGGGTCTATCTATCTCATCGATTAATTTTCTACGGTCAATAACTGTCTTAAGAAATTTTGATGCACTACGGAGTGGGGCGGGTTGCTTCGGGTAAGCTTGCCGATTGCTTTCGTGGGTTGGGTCTCAATCATTATCGGTTGGGTTTCTGAAAATTGACCCATGTCCATTGCCCTAGAGAAAGAGAAGTAAAGAGATATGTCTCTGTACAAATCGAGAAAATTGACCTTCACTCAAACTGATCCTTGTCCGGTTTTCTCTCCTGATGGGCAGGCAAGCGGCCAGCTTCGCCGGCCGGCCGGCGATGATAAACAGTGACGGAAAATTGAGCCTGGCATAAGTCGGCCGTAAAATCACAATTTCGTTTCTGGCAGCGTTTCCGATCTGAGACATATCGCCGCGACTGGACTCTCATTTGCCGCGCTCAACCGAACAAAAGCCAGAAAGGAGAATAAAGCCTTTCAAACCACCGTCAGGAAAATTCAAATAAGACATTTTCTACGTTCAATAATCCTTTACATTACCATATAACACACACACATACACACACACACACACACACACACACACACACACACACACACACACACACATATATATATATATATATATATATATATATATATATATGTACCCACGTTCCTGTATACATGGTGGGCCAATAAAACTGATAGCCCCTGTTTCATTGCAAATATTTTCACACACTCCTGAGTCAAAATGCATGAAATTCGATGCACTTTTGCAGTAGTATATATCATGAGTTACTGCCATTTAAACTTCTCTTTCACATTCCAAGGTACAGCGTCGCCACCTAGCGAAAACCAGGTTTGGAGTAGGAGGAATTGATATCTAAATGCTAGAATATAAAGTACAGGTAAATGAGGTGAAATCTAAGAAGTCGCCATTTCTTTGATGATTTTACAGCTAGTGGTTGCTGACCTTAAAAGCAGTGGCGGCTCCAGGATTTGGCAAGAGGGGGGCCGTTGGGGTAGCAACTTCTAATCATGGGAACCAACTCTTTGTTGTTAGGTATGTAGTATTAAGTATAGGGTCCCAACAGGGGGGCCACTGGGGGCGCAGGCACTCAATAGGGGGCACGGACCTACCCTGGCCCCCAGTGGAGCCGCCACTGCTTAAAAGATTTGACTGATGTGAAATTTATGGTTGATTAATGACTGAACATTATTGCAGGAGAGGATCGGTTTCAGTCAGAAATTTTCAGCAAATTCCCAGGTGCGCAAACTACTGGTGCGCATATATACTGTGCAATATCTTTGAGAACCACTGCACTATCCCCATGGCTGAGGGTCTCTGAAATGGGACTGAGCGCTGTTTTCGGGTGAGATTATTGACTCTGACTTTGACAGTGGAATTGGTTTGTTGCTGTGTTAGAACAGAAACTGTTCTGTTGGTCGGAGTGGAAAGAAGAAGTCTTTACTTTCGTCGTTCTGTCAGACGCCGACAAGTCTTTGCCGAGATATGTTTTGGCAAGTCGGATGTTTTCTTCCATCAATATAAACACATCAATATAAATAAATAAATATAGGCCCTATGTGTGTAATTTCCCATTTTATGGCTGGCCGCGTTCTCATTGGACGAAGAGCCGTTGTCATAGGTAACGCAATTCTATAATGGGAGGAGCTTAACGATCATCATCATCATCATCACCATTATGAGAGCGACATCATTTAATAATTGCTGGCCTTGGACGTTGCTCTCTATGTCTTATAAGCAGGGCTTTTTTGTGTCGGAGCAAGGTGGAGCGGCACTCCGGAAAATCCGGAAAAAGTGAAAGCCACTAGGGGCACTAACGGGGCTTGAACCCGCTCCGTCAGCCTGACGCTCCAGCACGTAACCCACTCTGCCATATTTCGCACCCAGCCCTTGAGTCGTTTTGCTTAAGTGACTTATAAATAGGCTGGTAAATTACCTAATGGTATGTAAAGTCATTATAGCCTGTGTTTTGAGAATCATTATAAGTCGAATAGTTGGAACAATTAAATCCTACTTTGTTCTTATTCTTAGCATAAGAAACACACAACGACTTCTCATGTAAAGAATTTTGCTACTGTAAATGACGAAATTTTCTCGCATCGATTTTCATCAAACAAAAAATCCACATTCATATTAAACAATTTTAAAAGTACTTTCTCAATTCGTTGGTAATCACAATTTAACAACTCGCTTGAAACGCCCTTCATCCGAACATCATTCTGCTCCGTTAAAACTCCCTTACAATCAGGGATATTTCTAGGATTGTGAATTTTTTTTTGGGGGAGGGTGTCGACCTCAAACTGGGGGGAGGGTGTCCGGAGCTATTTAGTATGCATTTTTTATGCAAACCGTTGTCACATTACCAAATTTTGGGGGAGTGTCGACCTAAAATTGGGGTGTTGGGGTTGTTAGGGGGGGGGGTGTAAAAATGACCCTGCTTCCAATGCACGCGCTTGCTGCAAAGCCTGCCCATAACCGTCCCCGGCGTGGCTCTATAGCTCTAGCGGAGACTAGCGCTATATGAATGACGGTGCTTTTTGTATAGCGCCTGCCTGGCGTCGCCGGTAACATGTCATCGTCGTCGTTCGTCGGTCATCTCTACTTCAGCGCCGTGGCTCCGCTGAGCGGACGGGGTACTCCGCCGGGAAGCGTCCTGTCCGTCGACATGCTGATGTCACAGAGCGGTTCGTGTCCTCTCTTGGATTCGTTGACATTGTCAAGCTAAAAGCAATATTCATGCAATATTCATTCGCAGAGAATTAGTTCACTTCTAGAGATCCCCTCCCTCTCCCTCGTTATCGTCGCCTGACTGTCTCCCTGTCTGTCTGCCCACCTGTCCAGTGGCGGCTCCACAGGGGAGGGCCCGGGGGGCCCGTGCTCCCCTATTGAGTGATTGGCCCCAGGGGCCCTCCTGTTTGGACCCTATACTCAATACTACATACCTAAAAGCAAATGGTTGGCCCCCCATGATTAGAAGTTGCCACCCCAACGGCCCCCCACTTGCCAAATCCTGGAGCCGCCACTGCATCTTTCGCCTGAATGTCTATCTTAATTCCTATACTGTCTTTCTGTTTGCCTGTGTCTCTGTCCTCCGTCTGTCGCATGTCTGGCTGCCTGTCTCTGTCTGCCTGTCTGGCTGACTGTCTGTCTGTATGTATGCCTATCTTACTTACCGTCTGTCTGTCTGATTGTCCATCTGTCTCTGGCTGCCGGTCTGTTTGTCTATCTGACTGCCTGTCTACCTTGTAGTAACAGCTAAACTAATAGCATCAACTTGGCGCATTGCAGACAATTAGGTTTTCCTTCCTTTGTGGTCAACATATTTTTTCACTTACGAAAAAAAATAAAAAAAATACCAAAAATAATAATAGGTGAATTTTAAGATATCTAGTAGGCTCTCTTCTGTGTTAAAACCGTTTTAATTGTTAAAGTTCAAGTATGTAAAAGTAAGTAAGTAAAAACGAAATTTCTATAGCGCTGCCCGAAAGCTTGGCGTACAGTGTAGTGCATAGGCAGACTTAATTATATGATTATGCGTTTACTGGCTTAAGCTCACGGCCAAAATAAATACAGTATAATTCTTAAAAAACGAATGCCACCAGACCGAAACATACCTTCATTATATCCGAACATCGTTTAGTCGCTATAAGCTGTTTGCGGTTAAAGCCGATGTCGTTATAACGAAGTTCTAGTGCAGCAGATTGGTAGTGTGGAAATTATTCTGAATTGATCAGACTCAGAAGCTTGCTTCGACGAGACGAATGAGTGCAAAGAATTGGCGGCAACAGATCAGTGCAACTCGGATTCTGTAGTCGTTCGACATACTTCTTTGCAAGCCTCATCATCATCATCATCGTCGTCGTCGTCGTCGTTGTCGTCGTTATCATCATCTTTATCGTCGTCTGCGACATCTCGCCATCAAAAAACGATGGTCGCTAGCCATTGCTCACGGTCGTGCAAAGTATGCGGTAAGTTGCGAATAATATAAACGGTTACTTACTAAAATGATGATGATGATGATGATGATGATGATGACGACGACGACAGATTATGATGGCGGTAGTGAAAATTTACCGTTGATGGAGCTTTTGTCAATTTTTACGATAACGGCCATACACACGAAGATGATACTAGCAATGACGACGACGACGACGACGATGATGATGATGATGATGATGATGATGATGATGACGATGATGACGATTATTCTGTTGTACAGTTAGACAAATCAACAAGCGTCACGTGATTATATTTAACAATACAAGAGTAAATTAAAACCGTTTTCAAAATTCACACATTAAAAACCAATTGTAGAAATAAATGCACAATAATTGTCTCGGGAAAAATTCGAAAAATCGACTTTAAAAAATGACAGAGTGACGGGGACAGAAATTCCGACGTGACCTTTCCGTTGACCTCGAAAATGATAGAGCGCCATTAGGTTTGACTTGACTTGACATCGTTCTGACCGACGCCAAGTTTTCATGGCGCGTCGCTCAGTAATTGCATCTTCAGTTTCGAAAATTTCCAGATTGGTCTTTCTTAGGGTTCGGTTCGCTGCCAAACCCAGCGATCAAACCATCACCACCCCTACCACCACCACCACCACCACCACCACCACCACCACAACAATCACTCGGTAGGAGACTGCGAATTAAGCGGGATTTTAAAATTATCGGCCTCCCCAGGGGCGTAGCGAGGAATTTTGATTGGGGGAGGTATAATGTGATTGGGGATGGGGTTTATAAATCTTTAAAAACGTTGAAAATCCTAAAAAAACACATCAAAACTTTAAGGTAGCCTGATTTTGGTATAATGTGATTGTATATACACCGATATACTCCCCCCGTCGCTACGCCCCTGGCCTCCCCATGATTGATCGGAGAAGAGGTAGGATCGATTCGATCATAACGCTTCGGGGGGTCGTTTCCATGGCGACCGCCGGAAGCTTCCCTCCATCTTGTTTCCGGTCGTAGTGAGAAAAGCCCGAAAAGAATCTTCGAGAAAACCGGAGTCTGTTGGCGCGAGAAAATCTATTAGATTACGGTCCCAGTTAGCGAGAATTACGCCAGGACTGACAAAGAAATTCCGCTTTCCCCATACCCCATCCCCTCTTGCTCCCCACCCCATGCCCATCCGCGCCCTCTTGGAGAGTCAGTATCCTTCGTCCTCAGAATACATGTTCCCTCTTGTGTGTGGACTAGATGTTCCGGTTAAATGGCTTTAAATGAAATTAACGTAACAGAGAGAGATTTTCAAGTGGTTTTGAAGAGGCATTATGCCTGCATGAACACCACTGTAATAACTAGGGTTGCCAACCGTCCTTTATTTCAAAGGACAGTCCTTTAATGCACCTCTGAGTCCTTGTTCTTTATCGCTTTTATAAAGGACCATGGTTTGTCCTTTATTTCAAAATCAAGTCATGAAACCACACATTTCAATTGAAATTTCCCTTTTTCTCTTGTCACCCCATTTCACAAGGGAGATGACCTTTTTTGCTTGACATCGTATTTCAGAAGGAAGTTAACCCTGTTTTTGACACCAAGGTTTTTTCGCATCGGGTGTCCTTTATTGCAATTTGTCAAAGTTGGCAACCCTAGTAATAACTCTCAACATCTAATAACCAATCCAGTTCCAGTTCCAACCCAGTTAGTTCCAACCTGCTGTTTCGTCCGAAGTTATTTGTCCCAGTGCCGTTTCGTCCGAATCAGATCCATTTGTCTTAATGCTACAACATTAAACAACAAATGGTGTTTTGGTTAGAAGTTGCCACCCCAACGGCACCCTCTTCCAAATCCTAGAGCCGCCACTGTCTGACAACCCCAGCCTAAAAATGTTTTCTCCACCCTTTGGATGACAACTAGCCTTGCCATTCTGGCTGACTATTGATCATCTTTTACCTTTCCCATAGCTATTTTAAGAAAGGCTGAGCACCTAAGAATAAGCAGCTACTGTTGTGCTGCTTTCCAAAGCGCTGCATAAATCCACGAGATTTTACTTACCTACTTACTTCCAGTGGCGGCTCCACCGGAGGAGGCAGGAGGGCCCGTGTCCCCTATTGAGTGCCTGCCCCCCCAGTGGCCCCCCTGTTGGGACCCTATACTTAATGCTACATACAATAAACAACAAATGGTTGGCCCACATGATTAGAAGTTGCCACCCCAACGCCCCACCCCACTTGCCAAATCCTAGGGCCGCCACTGCTTACTTCTTGAATAATTTGCATTTGCGGCTTCTCATGCTGCTTTATTGTGAGCAATTGGTTCAGACTCTCGACATGACGTCAATTATTCTCTAGGAAAGAAGATGATGTCCTCTTGTTATTCAATGACCATAATAAAATAACCATTCCTGTAAAATAACCAAAATAACCATCCCTGTAAAATAACCATCCCTGTATCTCGTACAGAAATAATTTCGGACGATTTTCATGCTCTGAACCCGAAGATATGAGCTTCGCCGACAATCTCTCAAGTGTTTCAAAAATTTGCATCGAAACCAGCAATAGAATGGTAACCATTCGACACGAATTTGCATATTCCCTACGTTAGAGTACCAGAGGTATTCAAATGGCGTCCCGCGGGCCAGAATCTGCACCCGCCAAGTGTTACAAAATGGCCCGCGAAGACACTGAAACGATAAATAACTGTTTTTAATATTTATGAAATTTGTTTAATCTGTCTTGTTTTCAACTTATCAGTGTTCTATGACTCGTGACCGATATTTTTTGCAAAAAAACAATTGGCCTTCGGGAGCCAGTTAGAAAGAAAACTGTTTCCTTCATTAAATGTAATTGAATATCCACGAATTGAATAATGAATATCCTTCTTCTTCTTCTGAAGAAGAAGAAGAATGAGAAATGAAAAAGAAACTGGAAGCTGCAGAAATGTGGTTCTATAGGAGAATGTTAAAGTTCCATGGACGGATAAAAGAACTAATAAAGAAATTTGACAGATGATGGAAGAGAAACAAACACTGATGGCTACCATAAAGCTAAGACAGATGAAATTTTTTGGCACTTGACGAGGAGAGATGGACTCGAGAACTTGGCAGAGAAAGGCATGGTGGAGGGCAAAAGATCAAGAGGAAAACGTAGATCAAAATACACAGACAAACTAAGAGAGGGACTAGAGATGGATAACAACATCGAACTGTTGAGGAATACCAAAGATCGCGGAAAGTGGAAGTCCATGGCCGCCGATGTAGCAATGCATGGCATCTGAGAATAAGAATATCTTATATAATATATATATATATATATATATATAAGAATATATATAAGAAGTTCTTTAAATATAATCCAGTAATTTTATCAATTCTAGCAAAGCTCGTCATCGGATCATTGCTGTTGTAAGTAAGTAAAATCTCGTTAATTTCTATAGCGCTTTCGAAAGCAGCACCGAAGTAGCTCCTTATTCCTAGGCTGCATTTCTATGAAAGTCGTCATGATGACGTCGATTGGACGCGAGTCATTTTTATGACGTCCAACCGCGTCTAACAAAGTCCTCGTACTGACGTCGATTTGACGCAGATGTCATGACACGACGTCTAACTCTCCCTGTACGTCAATGAAAGTTGTCGTATTGACGTCAGTTTGACGCAGCTGGTTCTGGACGAATCGAACGAGAATGTTATCGCTGCTGGTTTTTAAAAACAAATCTTCGTTCTCGAATCTAGAACGAGAATGTTATCGCTGCTGGTTTTAAAAAATCTTCGTTCTCGAATCTAGACGTGGAGAACGCGAGAAGATCCGAGTGCGAATTTCCGTCGGATTTCCACGGCGATTGGATTGGATTCAGTCCTCACCTGGGTGCCATGGAGATCACCATAGCGACGTCGGAGATACGAAATAATTTCCACCATACGATCGTCGTTTGCAAGAACAGACATCGCGACCTACCCTACTATTCCGTTCTTTCTCTACACGAGAACGGTTGGTAAGTAAGTAACGTCTTTCGTTTATGGACGCTGTCACTATAGTAGCGTAAACTCTGATGAAAAAAGGGCTGGGGAACCCCCATACCTTCTCCTTCCTCGTGGTAGCCTCCACAAAAGGAGGCGGTTGTGCCTAAAGGCCTAATAGAAGTTTACTACTACTACTACTACTACTACTACTACTGCTACTACTACTACTACTACTACTACTACTACTACTACTACTACTACTACTACTACTACTACTACTACTACTGCAACAACTAGCAACTGCTACTACTACTACTACTACTACTACTACTACTACTACTACTACTACTACTACTACTACTACTACTACTGATGATGACTGATGATGATGATGATGATGATGATGATGATGATGATGATGATGATGATGATGATGATGATGATGATGATAATAATAATAATAATAATAATAATAATAATAACAATGTCCATGGATATTGAATCCATGCATTATTGTATCCATCGAAGGTGATGTGACAAAGACGGCGTTTTTTGAAAATGTGATTATAAAGATTTTAGCTGAATTTCGTGAAATGCATGAAAATGGACTACAATCATTGCTTGTCTTTTTAGTCGACCACGATTCTGCTGTTTACATTTAGTTATCGTCAACAGCATTCTTCAATATCGTATCAGTAAGACTTCATCTATCCGTCTCTGTCTCTATTCCTCTGTCTCTGTCTCTGTCTCATTCTCTGTCTCAGTATCATCAAGTGTCAATATCTTAATCTCTCTCTCTCTGTCTCTCTCTCTCTCTCTATCTCTGTCACTGTCACTGCCTCTGCTTCTGTCTGTCTGTCTGTCTTTCTCTCTAGATAATTGTGTGTTTGTTTTTGTTTGAAAAAGTTTTGGCATATAGCCTGCGTCTCTGTGACACAAGATTTTGACAGTCATTGTATATGGAATGTTTGTCTGTATGTCTCTATTACTCTCTCTAGATAATTATATGTGCCTGTTTGTTTGAAAAGTTTTAACATTCTGACTTAACTTGTTTCGTTGTGACACAAGATTTTGAATGTCATTGTGCATGCAATGCAATACAATGCAATCTAAACATTTTGAAAACCGAATCATATATAGAGCCAACTTCAATGATCATGGATCGTACATTAATTGAGTTTTTCTGCTTTTGTGAAATCATTTCAACAGCAAATAAGGGGAGAAAATAGACGAGTTTTGACCAAACGACAAACCGAATCATTTAAACAAGAACAGTGGTTCTCACACAGGGCAAACCCTTCTGAACCATTTTAACCTTGTTATTATTATTATTATTATTATTATTATTATTATTATTATTATTATTATTATTATTATTATTATTATTATTATTTTATTATTATTATTATTAGAACAGTTTTACTTGCTTTTTGTAAAAAAATTATTAATATTGCCTGGCTTTTATTACGATTATGTGGTCTTATTATTTATTATGATATCATTTTTTATTTAAAGTTTTTAGCTAAATCACAACTGCAAAGTCATAAGAAAAAAAATTTTGAGGTTTGCAGTAAGCGTACCGTCAAAAATGGTTTTACTATATAGAGAGACTGAGAATTTTGATCAATCAAAAATGGCTTAGCTTTCAATTTCTTTTCTCACGAACGTGTTTATGTAAAGGCAAATCCTTTTCTATTTGAAATTTACAGCTGGATGTTCGTTCAATGACAATTCGTTCGCCAACTGCGAAGACATCTCAACACCATTCAACCGATTACGCCTGATGCGTTAGTGAAAGCTTCAAAAATTCTAAATCAAATCAATTCATCGTCTGGCAAATCTTCCAACTAAATTATTATTGAAAATATACAGTGACTATATAATAAACATTATTATTCTTGATATCTTAATTTTTACGTACAGTATCTACTACATAAGACTCCTACGCAACAACTTTGGAGCCGTTTTTGAAAATTATCAAAATGTATCTTACGGTTTACTTGAGTTTTACTCGAAAATTAACAAAAATGTATCTTAGGGTTTAGTTGAGTTTTACTTGAAAATTAACGAAAATGTATCTTGCGTTTTACTTAAGTTTTACTTGAAAATTATGGAAAATTTATCTTGCGTTGTACTTACTTAACGTTTTACTAGAGTCAGTAGTGTAGGAGTCAGTAGTGTCAGTAGTAGTAGTAGTAGTAGTAGTAGTAGTAGTAGTAGTAGTAGTAGTAGTAGTAGTAGTAGTGGTGGTGGTAGCAGTAGTAAGTAAGCAGCAAGTAGTAGTAGTAGTAGTAGTAGTAGTAGTAGTAGTAGTAGTAGTAGTAGTAGTAGTAGTAGTAGTAGTAGTAGTAGTAGTCAGACTGTCGCACCATGTGCAGGTAAATCGTCTGTGAAGATGTCTCAATGTGGATTCACCGGGTCGTCGTCAGACGACCAGTGGATTCACTTCGCACATCACGTCAGTTGCAACGGCACGCTGAGTAACACAGACGACGACTGCGCCTCCAGACCTCTGCTCAAGTTCAACCTCCACAACTGCACTCAACACGAACTCATGGGTATGTCACTAAACGCCAACACGTTAGCTGCTACTACTACTGCTACTACTACTACTACTACTACTACTACCACTACTACTACTACTACTACTACTACTACTACTACTACTACTATACTATTACTATTATTATTATTACTACTACTACTACTACTACTACTGAGATTGGATTGCTGTTGTTGTTGGGGACAGGGGTGGGGGGGTGGTGGGTGGGCGGTGGGCGGTTGTCGGTCTCAAATTGGGGTTGGGGTCCTGGGGGGTGTAAAACTATCTTTGTCCTGGGTACGCCACTATAAGAAGGTCATAATATATATGCTCTGCGCGTTTGAACTGCGACATTTTACTTGAAGATTGTGTTTCAAATGACGTTTAATGATCCGTTTTGATCGCTAGAGTTGTCCTGCGTCGCAACAAGTCGGCTGAACCCGGTCGTCGGAATTCTCGTGGTACAATCGTCAACCGACAAACTGCTGTCTTGCTGGGCAAGTCTACTTTTACAGACTAACACTGACAGGGTCTTTGTAGACAAGATTGACTAGTAGAACGGCTTATAATTATTATAATTGACAGCTTGAAAAATTATCATTTTAAATACCAATGGGTGCACGCACATTGGGGCAAGAGGGAGCACACTGCCCTCCCCTGAAAAATGCAAATGCCAACGTAGTTGTTGATCAGTTTTCTTGTTGTGCCGGAAGATTGTAGAATTCCATCGCGAGCATTTTTTCTGTCCACGTCTCTGCTTTGCATCGCAATCCTGATTAACGACAGGAATCTGTTAGGTCGGGATACAATGAGATAAACGGCGGCAGTGAAAATGTTAAATCAGGAAAGGCGTCAATCGTTCAAAGACCTTAACTGGTCTCCTTATCTGATCTGTGAACTGTTAGCGGATTGACGAAATTGAAAAGATTCACTGCTGTCGATTCTTTTCTCAAAATAAAAATAACAGAAAGGTTTAGAGTGGTTCAGTAGGATCTGCCCTGTGCGAGAACAACTATGTTCCACCCGTTCATTCATTCGCAAGATTATGGTCTTGCTGTGTAACCTCATTCTTTGGCCTCTTGTTCTCTTGTAGGTTTGTTCCTGTATTCTCCTTCTTTGTCTTCTTGTCTTTGCATCTACATAATATAACAAAACTTTGCAGTATACAATGTAATAAATTCTCATTCAGTTGCTGTACTGTATAACTGTCAGAATACTTTATCTACAGTCTTATAGCTATACAATCTATACTATACAATATATATATATATATATATATATATATATATATATGTTTGACTTGGATTATCCTCCTTAGATTGCTCTTCCGCCGTTTCGGACTGATTTTCTGGCTTGACCAGGTTCTAATGCTATTTGGATTTGGTGCGCCATCGGCTGATGCCCTGGACATCATGATAGTGGCGCTAGGAAGTTGATTGATTGATTGATTGATACAAGACTAATAAGCATCCTATCGTGTTAAAAAGGTAGGTCCCGTACTCGAGTCCGAGCGTTGGGTTCCGGCGCTTATCTCCGATCTAGGCAATCGGCGACGTAGATGGTATAAGCCATTAATCTGGAAAGGTTGACATTACTTTCGCCAGATTCGTTTTACCTCGCAGCTTAATGCCAAAAGAGACTAAGACTTAGTCGACCTTAGGGCTCTATAGCGGGACTCGATTACGTTCCGTCAGCGCGCCCTTCTAGCGTGTTACCTTTCTGCCATCGTCCCGTCCCATTATATTATTATTATTATTACTATTATTATTATTATTATTATTATTATTATTATTATTATTATTATTATTATTATTATTATTATTATTATTATTATTATTATTATTATTATTATTTTATTGTTATTATTATTATTATTATTATACTGATAATTTCTTGTGTGCCATATTACCCAAATGTCAGGAGCAAGGGCACATTACAGAGTCAATAAAAGAAATAAATAAGTCATCAAAAATGAATGGAAAACAATCTAAGGAAGAAGGGAATAAGATAGCACTGAGGTTTATTTTAAAAGCATTTACGCTAGCAGCCACAAACACTATATATATATATTATATATACATATATCATCATCATCATCATCATCATCATCATCATCATCATCATCATCATCATCATCATCATCAACAACAACCATAGGTTCAACGTCCGTAGGTGCCCGATGCCTTTTCCACTATTGTCTATATAATAATAGTATATATATATATAATTATATATATATATATATTCTCAGTCAATTTGATAGGTTTGTTTTTCTTTCTTCCAGTCCGTTCATTCGATGACCAGTGCAGAATCGGACAACGGTATTCGACGAGGGGGAGGGTTCCTCTTGAAACGCTGCAGCTGGGATAGCCTGATGACGTCATCGTCAGAACATTCCAGAGCACCGGTTCTAATCCAAGCCTTTCCATGTAAACCTCAGACGATTACGTTTTTTACAGTGCTTACGACCTGATGATGATTACGTGATATTAAGCGTCGGTTATACGTTTACACGTTAAGGGCGTCGTAAATAATATATATATATATATATATATTACAATATATAATATATTATATATATATATATATTGCAATATATATAATATTATGACATTGTTACGTTAATTTATATCAAATATGAAAATATTTTGAAATTGTACATTTGTTAATTTCTGAACAAAAATAGAATGAAATTATAGTTATGGACAAATATAGAATGGGATGGTTTTATTGGCTAATAGTATGTGTATATGTGTGTATATATAATGCTTTGAATGTTATGTAACCAGGACCTTAAACATTATTAATTAAATGTTGTTTTAATTATAAACGCTTAAGAATGAGCAGCTACTATGGTATTACTTAGAAAGCGCTATATAAATTTACGAGGTTTACACTTACTGCAGACATTCTCTGATTCTATTCGCCGTGTAAAGAATACGCTTTGCGACTTCTCGTTGCCTTGGGCTGAAGCTATCTACAGTAGAACTTCGATATAATGAACTCGGTTATAACGTATGCTTCGTTATAAAGTACCGCAATGTACGGTCCCTCTTAATGAGCTACCGTAATGGCTGGTACTAGATACAGCGTACCTCGGATATAGCGTACTAAATTTTACCGGCCCGTTAGGTACGTCATAACGAAGTTCTACTGTACATTATAATATAAAGTTGACCGCAGTCATTGCATGAAATATTCACCTACAGTCTTCGTAATTATAATTCGCTTGCTAACATTAATTGATTAGGCGCTATATAAATAATTAATTAATTAAATTTAATTAAATCGTAACGATTCTCGTGTGTTTCTTTTTCAGCCTATCTCGACACACGCTGTTCCGATCATTTTTCAAATCACCGCCAGATGGCGTCGTCTTCGGTCGACGATCACGTGATATCGAGGGCGTCCCTAGAAGAGGGCCACTCCCACGGCGGCGGCGGCCAACGACCGGCTCCCCTGTACAACTTCGATTCGAACTCATCGCCCCGGAGGAAAAAACAGCAGGATTCTTCTTCTTGGGGGCGGTCTGGGGGCGGCTCCGCGGCGGGGGCGGTTGCCGCGGCGGCGGCGGGGGGCTGTGGGTGGAGATTCGTGGCCGCGGTCACGTGTTTAACGTTTCAGTTTTTTTCGTGGGGTCGTTTAATCAGGAATCGAATTTCTACAGAGGCGTTCGATTTCCGAAGAACTTACACTTGCGTTGTCCTATAGCCGTTGGTTTGTTTGAATGGCGGCTTTGTTTCTGAGAAAAGGGTAGATTTTAAATTATTATTATTATTATTATTATTATTATTATTATTATTATTATTATTATTATTATTATTATACCCAGTGGCGGTTCCAAGAATTTTTGGTGGGGGGATGAAAAATTTTTATAGGAAGTTGGTGTTGGAGATGCAAAGTGAAGAGGAAAAACAAAAGAAAAGAGAGAAAAAGGTCATTGTTTACCCACTAAATGTTAATAAACCTTGCAAAAAAGGTCGACAAGCTAAAAAAAGAGGAGGCAATTCGCAGTATTTTTCACTAGATGAAAAAAACTCACCGGAAAATAGGTTGACCAGCAAAAAAGGTCATCCGGAACCCCGGTGGGAGGGATGCGTCTTCAGTCATCAACATGGTGGAACCGTCACTGATTATCATTATACCATCGCTGGATTTTAAAATAAATTTCTGTTGAATTTAAAGTTGTCGACTTCCGTGGGCAAACATAATGATGAGGGAATTTTTCGGGCGGGGGGGGGCAGGGAGTGGGTAGGATTATTCTTGACAGATTCCATATACTTGCAGTGGCTTACAATGTACAGTAGAACTTCATTATAACGCACCTAAGGGTCTGTACATTTCAATACGTTATATCCGAGGTAAGCTATATCCAATACCATCCACTACGGTAGCTCTTCAAATGGGACGTTACATTGGGGTACGTTATAACCGAATGTACGTTATACAGTAACCGTTATCGAAGATTTACTATATGAAGGTTTTGGTAAAAATACCCAATTAAAGTCTTCAAAGTAGGCACCAGAGCTCACAGTCTAACGCTAATATTATCATAACTACTGCGTTGGGACTCTGCCAGTGGCGGTTCCAGGATTTCTTGGTGAGGGGTGAAATGAATTAATAGGGAGTTGGTGGGGGGGATGAAAAGAGAGGTACAAATCAATAAACTTTGCCGAAAAATAAAAAGGCTGACAAGCAAAAAAGTTCGGTGGGTGGAAGCGTCCCCACTCATCTCCCACGTGGAACCGCCCGCCACTGAACTCTGCACAAACCTCGCTGGGAGCTCACGACGTCCCCCCCCCCACCAGACACCTCTTAGGAATATAAATGGTAAGTGCATGCGTGTCTGTCGCGGTGTCCATTTTGACGGCCACAAGAGGGACGTATGTTATTTTGGCCCCTTCTATTCAGGCCAAGGCTAATCGTGTGAATCTTGATGAGAAAATGTTATCTAATGGGCAGAGGGAGGGAGACCCGAATAGTCTGTAAATTTGATCCGAAGTTCAAAAGATTTTTACCTATTATGTTGCCATAAATTTTGGGCGGCTGGGGTAGGGTAGCCACGAGGAATAGTGCCGTCCCTTTTTCGGGCCCAGACAGGTCGTGAGATTTATGCAAATCCGTTGACAAAATTTTTCCTATGAGGCGGAGGGGGTGATTGCCAAATATGCTGTCATATAATAGTGAAAACATGCTCAAAATCCCGAGATTTGAATTTAATATCACCCTGGATTTAGCAAACCCCGTTCAGCTCACCGCGATCCATAATCCGCCTGGCTGGAACTCGAAAGGTGACTCTTTGAAAGCATCGCCCTAGCCCCCGCCCCAACCCCCACCTCCACTAATTTCGGAACCCTGGCTACGCCAGTGGTACGTCTTCTTCTTCTTCTTCTTCTTCTTCTTCTTCTTCTTCTTCTCCTCCTCCTCCTTCTTCTTCTTTTTCTTCTCCTTCTTCTTCTTCTTCTTCTTCTTCTTCTTCTTCTTCTTCTTCTTCTTCTTCTTCTTCTTCTTCTTCTTCTTCTTCTTCTTCTTCAAGTGCTGTGTATTTCTACATTGGCGATTATGGATTTCTTCAAATTCTCTCCGTTGTTCGATCGTTTTTTGCACGAGTTCTAATTCTGTAACACTGGTGTTGTCACGTGAGAGGAAGGAGGCCCAGTACCAGGGGCGTAGCCAGGAATTTAATTTGGGGTATAATGTGATTTGATGGTATAAATCTTGAAAAACTTAGAAAATCTTAAAAACACATCACAAATTTTAAGGTAGTCTGATTTTGGGGTATATATACCGATATACCCCCGTCGCTACGCCCCTACCATATACCTCTTTTCGGACCTGGACCTATCTTGAGATTCGACCAAAACCGGTGAGTAGTGGGGGGGGGGTTGAGGGAGGGGGTAGGGGATAATATTAAATCGAGAAAAACGCACAAGACAGCAGACTAAAGCGTTTGAGACGACCCCCTTTTTCCTCATCAAGACGTTTTGGCCGGAAAATCTAAGACTGCCCCTCCTATTCTGAAATCCTGGCTACGCCACTGTTTTCTACTTGGCCACTTTAACCAGTCAGTAAACCACAGACATACTGTGTCATTCTTTGTCTTCCTCTTGATCCTTCTTTGCCTCTGGCTTTTCCAGTGGTTACCAGGTTTTCTATTACAATGATTTCTCCAAAATTGCTGTCTCGTTTACGGCCATGCGGCGATACAAATATCACACAAAATAAGAGGAGATTATGCGAAATATACAGGGTGGCGCAAAAAAAACCGGACTGTATTAACAGGGACGGCCTTACGTTCTGCGGGGCCTCGGGTGAGACAGACACAACCACTAGCCTATCTCGCCCGGCCCGGAGCCCCGCAGAACGCGAAAGTGCGACTTACTGTAGACAAGAGACTTAAATTTAAAATATAATTAGCATGAGTTCTACTGTACATAGAATATTAATTTATGTATTATTGGAACGCTGTATAGCTGCCAGTATTAATTTTGCCATTCTACAAGTAAAATGGTCGTTAATGTTCGTCTTGGGCTTGGCTTGCGGGGGCCTCTTAGAGGATCGGGGGCCCTGGTCAGAGGCCCGGTTTGCCCAGACTTAAGGCCGGCCCTGTATATCAAATGCCAAATTTAATGTGACTAGTCCGGATTTTTTGCGCCACCCTGTATTATTCTATACTGAATCTGAATTACGTAAACCCACGTAGACAGAACAGCATTCATACGCACAAGATACGCAGGCTCGCTGTTAGCGTGGGAGTAGGAAGAGAGGTTAAAACGCAGTGGATTAGGTCGAGTAGGTCATCGGCGTCGAGTTAAGAACTCAACGTCAAATCTAAATTCAATAGATAGCAGGAGAAAGGGAAAGAGAAAGAAGAAAGAGAGAGAGACATAGGTTATACCGTACAGAATGGGATCGTCATCGAAAAATCAGCTTTTCTATCCGATTGTATTCGGATTGGCTTTGCAGTTGTCGATTCCACTCAACGGCGACACTCGTCCGCAAGTAAGTAAGATATAAATACGTTTGAAGTTGAGAGATTTTGATGCGCTTCCAGCAGGGGCGTCTTTACATGTAAGAATTCGGGCACAGTGCCCGGAGCCCCGAGCATCTTAGGGGCCCCGCGCCGCGCGCAAACTACTTTTTTAAAACGTAGGATTAGCTTTTTTGCTTGTCAACATTGATCTTCACGTCTAGGGCCTCGCAGGCCGCCAGGTGCCCGGGGCCCAGCACTGGTTAAAGACGCCTTTGGCTTCCGGGTGGCGGTTCCACGTGGGGAACGAGTGGGGATGCATCCTCCCGCCGGACTTCCGGACTTTTTTCGTTTGTGAAACCTATTTTTGGGGTAAAAGTCTAGTAAAATTACGGGGGAAAAACTGCGGATGACCTTTTTTCGCTTATCAACCTATTTTCGGTAAAAGTGTAGTAAAATTAGGAGAAAATCTCTTTTGTCAGCATTTTTCGGGCGAGGTTTATTGATTTTTTCCTTCTCTTTTCATCCATCCACCAACTTCCTATGAATTCATTTCATCCCCCCAAGAAATCCTGGAGCCGCCACTGTGCGCTTCTATTAATTTTGGATCAGCGCCTTAAATGCGTCTATTAATATTGGATCAAGTCTCCTTTTCTGTCGTATGATAATGCTTGGTTTTATCGAGATTTTGAAGAAATTATGGAAGTCTCAAAATTTCCGTTTCTGTAAGTTTCTTGAAATCATACTTCGATATCCAAACTCATATTTCAATTCAT
Source organism: Metaphire vulgaris (assembly GCA_018105865.1). Lineage (NCBI taxonomy): Eukaryota > Metazoa > Annelida > Clitellata > Crassiclitellata > Megascolecidae > Metaphire > Metaphire vulgaris. The sequence goes on along the minus strand of CM030866.1, from coordinate 5,563,163 downwards.
TTATTTGCCAGTCAATAAGAAAATCGGAGAAATATTTAGCCTGTTATATTTATTATTATTATTTTATTATTATTATTATTATTATTATTATTATTATTATTATTTTATTTAAGAGGAGAATCATTACTCAGAACAGTAATTGACGGAAGAATATCAGGAAGAAAGACAAAAGAAGACCAAGGAGGATACTGGACTGGATGATCATGCAGAAGTCAAAGGAGGAAGCAAGACGCAGAGAGGAATGGACAAACAATGGAGCCCTGAACCTGTCCCAGGATTTCACATGATGATGATTTATTTATTATTATTATTCAATTATTATTATTATTATTATTATTATTATTATTATTATTATTATTATTATTATTATTATTATTATTATTATTATTATTATTATTATTATTATCATATTATTATTAAATTATTATTATTATTATTATTATTATTATTATTATTAAATCTATTTATTATTACTTGCTAAAGAATCAATGATACAGGTCATGAAATGACAGAATTCAAATAATAGCGCTGTTAATAATAATAATAATAATAATAATAATAATAATAATAATAATAATAATAATATTTTTGGCATAGAGACTGTCCATAAATGACGTCACGCACTTAGATCGGGGAGGGGTTCAAATATTTGTGACGATGTGTGACGACGGGGGGGGGGTTTCCAGAAATGTGACGTCACATAGTACTAAATATTGTTATTAATAACGCAATGCTATGTTACCGCAAAGTTGAACGTATTTTACATTTATATTTCATTTTTTAAAAAGAATTTGAAAAAGTTTCTGAATATTGCTTCGACTATAATAATTATTATAATGAGTATTTTCAAATGAATTCATTGCAATACCCGCTTCATTGAAGAAATAAGTCAATTGAAACATTAATTTTGACGTTAGAAGATGGGGTTAACGCGCTATGACGTCATTTTTAGAAGGTCCAACATTTTGTGATGACTTGTGACGAGGGGGAGTGGGTAAAAACTGCAAAAATCGCGTGACATCATTTATGGACGGCCCCAATGCTATGGTAATAATATAGCAAAAAGACTAAAATAACTTAAAATCTTTATGTTCTAATAATAGAAGTTTTACTGCATAAAAACACTAGAGCTGGCGAGAAAAACACAGTTCTTAATCTGGAAAATAAAATCTATAATTTTGAGCTTATAAAGTCTGCAGGCAGGGCGTAGCTATGAATTTGATTTGGGGGGTATAATGCGATTGGGGAGTATAAATCTTAAAAATCTGTGAAAATCTTTAAAAAACACATTAAAAATTTTAAGGTAGTCTGATTTTTTGGGAGTATATATACCGATATACCCTCACGTCGCTACGCCCCTGCCTGCAGGACAAACATCCTGCACTATAAGCCCAATTGAATTCTTGGTTTTACATACATTGCATACAAATGCGCACGCTAAAACCTGATCAACTATCTTATTGTGACTTTGCATTAATTTGAAATCCCAAAAGACGCACCTAGAATTTATCGCTACAGAAATCAAGATGGCCCGCCCTTTTAAAATCAAAATACAGCGATAGGCATTTTGCATTTTGGAACGCGGACAACATGGGTTACGCATTTTTCCGATGCTCGCCTTTCTCCTGAGTGCTCAAACTCGAGTTTTTTCTTTGGCTATCGAAAAATCGTCAACGTTCAGATGGCTATCTGATGTTGAATTCAGTGTATTTAGGTCCATTGATTGCTATCAAGGCGTGAATGCGTCGAGAAAACAGTGAGTCTAATACGAAACATTTGATGCAGTGTTATGGGCGAGAAGAGGTCATCAGTATCTCGATGAAGGTCGGGTTAAAGGTCGAACCCGAAGGCCATCGTAACTCTCCGAGGCGCGCTGCGCGGCTACGTTGTAAAAAGTATCCTTTGGCCTTTATTCCGGTCTTAAAACTTCACGAAGACAAGTCAAAAGTGCAACTGAGGCGTTTTAAATAATTCAAATAAGCCAAATTAGCGAATAAGGTTTTCATAAACGTTTTTGAAGATACCCGTAGGCATGGGCGTCCGGAGGGGTGCAATTGCACCACCCCTGGAAAAATTGTGGAATTATGAAAAAAGTAAAATTACTTGTTTCTTTCGTCACAAAAACTTGTTTTGCAGTTTGCACCCGCCTGAAAAATGTTTCAATTTTTTCGTCGCAAGACCTTGTTTTGCACCCTGGAAAAATTTATGCGGACGCCCATGCCCGTAGGAGTTTCCGCCTCAATTAAAAATCTGCTAAAATGTAATTTCACTGTTTACAAACACCTGTAATAAAAGTATTAGCCCAGCCACGTGTTGTTGTTGTTGTTGTTGTTGTTGTTGAGGTGGTTGTTGCTACAGCCGAGTAATATTTGAGTTGGGGAGGGAAAGGGTTTAATTCCTGGTAACAGCTTTCTTACTACCACCACTGGTTCACCGTATACGGAAAGAGGAAGCTTCATGCTGACGATTTACATTCATGCATTAAGCTTTGTTTTTTTTGTTATGAAATTTCATAGTACGACAGTCAGTGTGCTAGGACAAAATGTCCGCGGACAAAATATCACCGGCAAAATGTCATGGGGACAAAATGTCCGCGAACAAAATGTCACGGGCAAAATGTCAGCGGACTATTTGTAACCCTAAACCCTAAGCCGTGAAATTTTGTCCGTGATATGAAATTTTGTCAGTGATATTTTGTCCGCGGACATTTTGT
>CM030866.1:5522950-5555450 GCA_018105865.1 Metaphire vulgaris | reverse complement strand
TAGATGAGTTGTTTTTTTTGGGAAAGGGTTTTGAGACCTGATAAAGTTTTTTGCTTGTCAGACTTTTGCAGAGAAAATGTGGAAACGCCCAGATTTTGCGCCTAAATCCCCCAGATTCAAAATCCTACAATCCTAGAAAATAACCACACACGGATTTTGCGGACAACCCCCAAATTCACAATCTGAGAAATAAGCCTGATTAGCGGTGGGTTCCAGACAGGCGCTGATAACGCTGTAAACTTTCGTTGGTTCGAAATCATGATGGGTTTTCATGTTTATAAAATGATTTCGTTTCCATATCTGCTGGTCTATAAGCTGAAAGTCCATTTAAGACGTTGGCCCAACGTTAAGAAACTGATTTGCCTCTGAATATGAACTAGATAAAAGGCTGGACGTATTAAATTATCTGCTATCTTCTAACAGAGTCTTTGTCTTTTATTGAAATAATTCACAGAATTTATATGCAGATTTAGACCGAATTTTCGTGCTGCGGCAGTAGGAAATCAGCCCCGATTCATGTTTTTAGAATGATTTCTCGTTTCACACTGTATCTGCTGAACCGATATAGGGGCCAAGACATGCGAGCAGTGTCGTTGAGGTCCAACGTTAAGAAACTTATGCTAAGCACGACACACTATGCAAATGGTAGACACGCTTGGCTGGACGTATTAACTAGTGTATCTGCATGTTAGTCCATGTACAGAGTCATTGTATATATATATATATATATATATATATATATAATAGTAGTAGCAGTAGTAGTAGTAATAATAATAAGTAGTAGTAGTAGTAGTAGTAGTAGTAGTAGTAGTAGTAGTAGTAGTAGTAGTAGTAGTAGTAGTAGTAGTAGTAGTAGTAGTAGTAGCAGTAGTAGTAGTAGTAGTAGTAGTAGTAGAAGTAGCAGTAGTAGTAGTAGAGAAGTGCCGCAGTAGCAGTAGTAGTGGTATAGTAATTACAGTAATTGTAGTTCGTGTTAATTCGTCTATGTATTTATGAGAGGTGGGTTTAGGGCAGGACCGGACTGAAACAACAGCGCTCAAACAAGACCGTTTATCTGGCTAAATAATTGTCGTTTGGCTGTCCAATTATCGACTCTGACAATGACGCAAATTGATAAACCGAAGCTCATCCAACAGCTACCCGGGTCATGTCTTTATTAACGTAATCTGATGAGGAAGTATTCTTCCCAGCTGCCAGCGAAACCTGATTTCGAAAAATCCCGCAGTTTAAATTCTTCAGGGCTTTCTTGATGGATTAGTCGTACTGTACATAACAGATTCTGTACTATTCATGGAGTCGGTTTAGCTTAGGGGCTGTCCATTAATTATGCCAACAATTTTTGGGCAATTTTTGACCCCCTCCCTCCTAGTCAACAACTGTCAACTTTCAGTTAACCGCCCCATAATTACGTCAAAAACTTTTGACGCCACCCAGATCAATGACAGGTCCCAATAACAAGGTTAATATTTTTGCGATGGTGACTATTTTTTTCCCTTTTTTGCTCGTCGAGTGTCAAAATGTGATGGTTATGACCTTTTTTGCCAAGCTTTTTTCCATTATAATAAGCAGTATTCCATAAAATTTCCTAGTTTTTGATTATTTGTAAAAAGTGAAATTGTTGACGTCAACTTCTCTTGACCCCCTTCCTCCTGTCAACATCTGTCAAACTTTTTCAAACCCTCTCCCTCCTAAATTATTGACGTAATTAATGGACAGCCCCTTATGGCAGGGTTATTTTTAGGATTATCAATTGATGGGGGGAGGGTGTTGATATATTCTGGGGGTCCCCTCCCCATTAGACGAGCGATAGCATCTTAGCTGTATCATAATTAGGGGTGTTGCTCTAGGATTAGGAGGGGTTGTGGAAGTGTTAGGGGGTGAACAAATATCTCTGGCTTTTAGAAGCTATGAGTCAAGAGGTTCTCCTTCCATTCTCAACAAGCAGTTAATGATGATCGGAAACATTTTGGAGAACCCCGCCCCTGTTAACAACTGTCGAACTTCTTCAAACCCCCTCCCCTTATTTTGCTGACGTAATTAATGGACAGCCCCATACATTTTGAGAAGTTAATGCAGGTTTGCAGGAATCCTTTTAGAAATCTGAAATTACAGATGAAAAAATAATTTGGCTGGTACAGTTTTGATCTGGCCTTCGAGACCAGACTTGACGCTGGCTTCAGGCCAGCGTCAAGATGCACGGGCATGCATGCCGAACGCTCTCAGCGTAGGCCGAGCCGTGACAGGCCTGGTAATAGACAGCGTCGGTATGAAGAGCTTGCATTAGTCTCAACGCCGCAGGCCTATGAGTTACGACGAAAACTCAGTTTGAAGTTAATTAATTCTGTAGAGAGAGAGAGAGACACACACAATGTGGAGTCAATCATCGATTTTTACAATATTCGTTTTAATTGTTTTTGGAGTAGCATGTTTATTGCCAATTTCAGAAAGCGGCCAGACTGTAAGTACACTTTCTACGTACTAGGCGTGTAGACAGTGTTTTATCCAGACTCCTGGCCTTGGGGGGGGGGAATTGAGGCTTTCTGGGAGGGGGAATCGATTTGGTTGGAGGGGAAAAGACACAGTTCAATGCAAAATTTGTGTAAGTGCTGGAATTTAGGGGGGATTTTGAGTTCTTCCGATAAACGACTAACAGGCCTGTATAAAACACTGCGTGTAGATATATGAACTGTAATTAATCTATTTGGCTGTATATTTGCCGTCTTCCGATAAACGACATAGCGTGATTAGACTGATTAATGACATCGGTTTTCTTGACTCAGTATCAATTTGATTTACCGTATTGGTCACAAATTGGTTTTCGTGTGTGTTGTTGTATATTACTGAGTCATATCAGTATATAGTACAATAATAACTCTAAGTATCATGTACTCTAGTCTAAGTTTCATGTACTATATCAGTGTTAGAGTTTTTTTAAAGCAATGGGAGTCTGACTTATTGACCCACTCAAAAATTTTCGTCTTCGTGTGTGGGGAGGGGTCGGGAGACTAGAAACGAAAATTGTAGAGCCTCACTGGACGGGGGGATTGTTCTCGACCGGTGGAGGGAGGGAGTTAAGCACCCAACCTATACAGCAAACCTTACTTGCGGCTCGCGGCAAAAATCAGATTTTTTTGTAAAGCAGTTGATCAGCTAATTTTGTTCCGATGTAGGCTATATCAAAAAATACAATGACGTTATTACAGAAACAAATAGGCATATATATATAATTTCTTAAGAAATTATATATATATATACAGAATATATATATATATATATATATATATATATATATATTGAAGAAACTATATACACAGGCACTCAATAGGGGCCCGTGCCCCTATTGACCTTCAGTTGGGACCCTATACATAATGCTACATACATTAAACAACAAATGGTTGGCCCCATGATTAGTTGCCACCCCAACGCCCCCACTTGCCAAATCCTAGAGCCGCCACTGAAGCCTATCTTCAGCAACAATTCAGACACAGTACCCCCAACAGCGGGTAGCCCCAGGCACGGCATAGAATGGCATATGATGGCGACAGTCCTTTATCTTGTCGGAATCAAAAAAAAGAGGTGTTGGGTTTCATCTGCCCTGATTTTAAAATCGACTTTTGATTCCACGTTCTGACCTCGTATAACGAATAAAATTCTATTTGCATGACCTTTGGTTTGGTTGCTAGATGACTGCGTGACCTCTGGTCTGGTTGCTATGACTACATGACCTTTGGTTTGCTTATTGTAGAATTCTGGAATAAATGATTTTTGGAAAGAGTTACGGAACATGAGTAGAGCGGAATTTATTGACAAGTACGTAAACTCACAATCAGGTACGTCTTTATTTTACTAATGCTTTTAATCCCTTTTATCATTTCTATTAAGTATTTATTTTGTTATTACTCACTTAATCAAACCGGTTGTAAAGAGGTTGACCGGCCAATTAATTAATTTGATTGTGCTAGGCTAATGGGTATTGATTATGTTATTGAGGGCGGTGATGATGATGATGATGACGATGATGGTGGTGGTAATTAGAATTAGTAACAATGGTAATAGCTGAGACAATTAAATGACATGGGCGAATTTTGAAATGCTGCACAAATTTCAGAATTGTAATATAATACAATGTTCATAATCCACATTCTCTCTCTCTCTCTCTCTCTCTCTCTCTCTCTCTCTCTCTCCGCACGCACACAAAGAGAGAGAGTGTGTGTTTTTAAGCTTGACGAATATTTTAATTAATATCTTCATGAAGTGGGCATTTCTCTAAAGCTTGTTCCAAGTTATAACAATATCAAATTCTGCCGACATAACCATCTGTGAATAATAAATTAGTAATACTCCGCCGTAACTAATTATGAGTAAGAACAATGATTTCTTCTTTCTTTCTCTCTCCTGTTACAATTTGTCATGAACCATCCCAAATGTTTATAGAAAGCGCTATTTAAAGCACCCCTAGTGCCCCTCCCTTGCCCCTCCCCAACTACACTACAAAACCATGTCTAAACCGCCATTGAATAAGATTACGAGATCGTTTTCTGTTTGGCTGTAGGAAAGTTTAAAATAATAAATATTATTTATACATGAAACTTAACACTCTATATATATATATATATATATATATATATATATATATATAATGATTGCCAGAGTTTTGATCACATGACACCGCCGGCAAATTTCAATTAGTATTCAGATGTGACATGGCGAGCAGATGAGAACAAAAGGACGTAAACAAATAAGTAGAAGCACAGAGACACATCCTTACACACACACACGCGCGCACACACACACACGGAATCACATACTATTCTATTACTGGTTTATTTATACCAGTAGTTTTGTTACTTGCAGAGGTTAGATTACTTTCTCAGAGGTGTCGGGTCTCCTTATTTTCTTCCGGTCACAAAATTTCTTCACAACTTTCTTATTCATTTTAAACGAATATTTAGAGTACAGTCCACGTTTTCTTTGCTTTCCCGTGCATGCAAAGTGCTAAAGTAAACAATAAAAGATCACAACGAATAAAAAGTAATAATAATATAATATAATGTATATTATAACAAGGTTTAAAGTGGTTCAGTAGGGACTGCCCTGTGTGAGAACCACTGTATTAATAAGTACGTTCCGGATCTCATGCCAGCTCCGGATCTCTTGCCAGACGTCCCGGATCGGAGATCCGGCAAAATCCGGCTCAATTTAACCCCTGGTTACATTGGAATATTAGGGGTTCGTGTCCTAGTTTAAAATTCCATCTGAAGATTTTTCCAATTGACAATGCTATAATCGTGTTGACGTGAAGCAAATTAAAAATAGTGTTTAGTTAGTTTTCATTTGTCTGTTTCTGTATCTACTCGGTCTGAGACCGGTCGTGAGATTTACGCAAAACCGTCGAGAAATTTTGAGGGGGACGGGGCGTAAGTAGGGACGGGCTAGGTAGTATGATCGAAGAGGATGTACGAAAGTTCAAAGAGCTTGACCGCAACGACCTTCATTTTGCTTTTCAAGACTTTTTCACCTGAAAATGTCGATGTGGTCCCCCTATTCCGGAATCCTGGCTACGCCACTGATGATTCATTCATTCAATCAATCAACATTTATAGCGCCACTATCGTCATGCTCAGGGCAACAGCTCGATGGCGCACCAAATCCAAATTGAATAAGAGCCAGGTCAAGCCGGAAAAGATCAGTCAGAAACGGCGGATGAGCAATCTAAAGGGGACCTAAGGGGGATAAGGGAAGTCAAACAGACATGTTTTAAGACCAGATCTGAAAGATGATAAATTGCTATGAAAGATGATCGAGCATTGTAAGGGGTTGCTTGGACCCACACACACACAAGTGAGGTTTCCGTCTGGCCTTGAGGAGGTTCACCGACATTTGCGCGACCGACATTTGCGCGACGACAAATGTGCAAACGTAGAATCCACAATATTGCGCGCCGACATTTGCGCGCCGACATTTGCGCGCCGACATTTGCGCGCCGACATTTGCGCGCCGACATTTGCGCGCCGACATTTGCGCGTATTTCGAGGAAGCACGAATCGCGCTATATATATATATATATAACTTAAAAGTCATCCGTGCTTTAGTAACTATAGTCTTAATCATAACCCAAAATCAAACCCTAACTCTAACCCTAACCCTAACCTCAATTATATCAACTAATATCGCTCAAATGTCGGCGCGCAAATGTCGGCGCGCAAATGTCGTTCGCGCATTTGACGGGTCACCCCTTGAGGGTCTTAAGCCATTGAGAGTTCCTTTGATTGAGGTTAAGCGGCAGTCGAGATTATTCTAGTTCCTGATTTTAATTAGTAAATTCGTAATGCGTAAGAAACTTATCCAGTTGCACAGAATTAGCCAGTACATTTAGAACCACATAATTAGACCTAACTGATTCCGGGTTTAATAGCCCTGCCGTATACAGTAACTGTAATAGTAATCCTCGTTATAACGGACTCGGTTATAGCCGTATGCTCAGTTATAACGTACCACAATGTACGGTTCCGTGTGATGCGCTATCGTTTGGATGACATTGAATAGGCCTATAACGTATGTCTGATATAACGTACTGCATTTTACAGACCCGCTAAGTACGCTATAACGAAGTTCTACTGTACGTTAATTCTTAATATACTTAACACTCATATACTGTACATGAATGTTGTATATATATATATATATATATATATATATATATATATATAAAGTCCATCTACACTGTTCTTCTGCTTCCTTCCTGTCATTATTAATTAACACTTAACTGGGGATCCCTGATAGATCCGTCCATTTTACATTGAGTTACAGTTAAATACACGGTTAAGGGGTTAACACTGAATACATATACAGTATATATATATGTGTGTGTGTTTAGTTTTATGTGTGTAGTTCTGCAAATAATTTCATATAATTAGTTGTTTTAGTACAATAGGAAATCGTGCTGAGTGGTTTACAAGAGTGTCAGATGTCAGTCAATGTTCTGTCTGTCTGTCTCTGTCTCAGTCTTTCTCTCTCTCTCTTTCTTTCTCAATCCCTCTCTCACTATCTCTGTATGTCCGCAATATAGATTTTTTTTCACTGAAAGCCGCCCACAGAATTCAAACCGTCAACATCAAACTTATCCTCCGCACGTGCATAGTTCAATGAATCTAAATAGCCGAAGGGCCTTCTTTTTACATTCCACTAAAGTACAGTGACTACAAATACAACAGGCGTAGGTCTATATATTCATATAGCACAAAGCAAACAATCCCCTCCCCTCTTAACCTTAAAAAAGTGGACCGTGTTCTCGAAGTCAAAACTTCTTAGAGGCACACGACAAACTTCCCGAAAATGCGATTAATGGTTTTGTAGTACTTGTATACGATCAGGTATTGTTGCCTTCTGGTCAAACAAGCCGCATAATCACTCAACCAGACAATCACAGGTTCCCGTTAGGACATTAATTCTAAATCAATAAAGGCAACTCGGCCATGCAGTACGGTCTACATTCTGAGAAGTTAGCAGAGTGGTAACAACACTGGACGATGGAGCAGGAGGTCGCGGGTTCGATACCAGCAGGAGCCCTAAGGTCGACCCAGTCTGACTCGCTAGAGAGAAGGCGGTGGTATACTGAGGATCAGCGATAAGCTGTGAGGTAAAACGTGGGTCTGGGGAAAGCAATGTTATATATATGTATATATATAAACAAATGCAAACTACTGTGACATAGGCAGAGATACTTGTGCTAAGGCATATAACGTTTATTTGGAACATTTGCACGTACAGTATATTCAATATCTCTTACAGTTTACACTTTCAAACACAGACTGATTTATTATAAAGAAATGTCTAAGAAAATTTCCATACCGAATACTAACAAGCATGTTAATCGGATCAATTTTTTTTAAATGCTTCGTATCTCTGCGATACTTGGCCAAAAGCGCATGCTAAAAATCTTATATAGGCCTAAACATTTAATTATGCAGTCATTTGGTGAGTTCATAGTAGTTTTACTCGGTGCAGTAACCTCAACAGCGCACATAACCACAGAGACAAACAGAACGACTTAAATATATAATTCAACGGTCACAAGCTCATGGCTTGACGCTTTTGATTTATAGTAAGTAAAGACAGTAAAGATATCTTTGCCTTAGGTTACCTGCTCGTAAGTAAACTGAAAGATCTTTGCAGCAATAACGTTGATCCCTAGGTATCTATGGAAAATCACAAAACAAGATCCAATCGAGAAGCAAATACACAAGAGAAAATGGAGTTGACTAGGACATACCGTAAGGAAACCTATATCCAGTATCACAAGGCAAGTGTTGACGTGGAAACCCCAGGGTAAAAGAAAGAGAGGAAGACCGAAAAACACATGGAAAGACACACTGGAAAAAGAGATGAGGGTAAACGAGATAAAATGGTCAACTATGGAAGTGATCGTGGAAGACAGAGCAAAGTGGAGAGAACTTGTCAGCGGCCTATGCTCCACAAGGAGTGCAAAAAAGGCTAAACTGAACTGAACTAGGTATCTAAGGATATAATTAATTATTATATATATATGTTTTTGACTATGTATATAGGCCTACTACATATATAAATTATGTATTTGTTAATACATAGCATCCTATTCGCGACGTGAAGACCTAGCCGACATACAGCAAGGAAATGCACAAGAAAAGCGTGAGTATTAATAACAATAATTAACAAATTCACAAATAATAAATTAATAATAAAGCAATAATTAATATCAAATAATTATAATTAATATTAAGAATCCACTGTGTTCTTGAGTGATATCTTCCAACTCATTAGGCCTAAATCTTCATAGCCTATCTCTTGAAAGTTGAAATCGTAATTTGAGTTATAAAGTGTCTTTTAGTTTGTCCCAAAATAACTGAAGAATTTTCACCTATAGAGACAGGAGCGTAGCAATGAGTCGTTATGTCCATATTCTGCAGATGTCCAGTGTTTATTCTAGCCACCTTGACATTGGGGAGAGTTTTAAATGTTTGGGGGGGGGAGAAGGTTTGTCTGTCCTAAAACCTTGTCAAGCAAAAAAAGGTCATCACATCTTTCCCCTTATCTTCCTTCTTCTCCAAATGCTCTAATGCTCTTCTCAATATAGTCATATCCTTATATGTTTCCCCTCTCCAGAATAAAAAACCCCTCTCGTCACACCTTTGGGGGGGGAATTTTCATCCCCCAATGCAACACATAGAAATTTTTTTTTTGGGGGGTGAATTTTCAAACTTGGGGGGAAATCCCCTTTCCCCAAAAAGCAGGCCTAGAATAAACACTGGCAGATGTCTGATAAGGCTCTCATTTAATTTGCTGTTTTTCTCGGACATGGACATAGGTCCATTCTAAAAACTCAATCCAATCCAGCCCATAATGATTCAGTCGCAACCCAACCCACGAAAGCAATAGAGTTGCTTGACCTGACCCAACCCACCGTAATACATTACAATTTCTTAAAGCGTGACTTATTTTCTGACCCAACCCACCATAAACACGGAAATGCCTGCAGACCCACAGTGGCGTGCACAGAGTAGTTGGCGCCCGGGTCCAAGCCGATAAAAATATTTGACGAGCAAAAAAAGGTCGCGAGTCAATTTTGGCGCCCCCATCTGTTCGGCGCCCGTGTCCACCACCCCACTCCACCTCCTCTGCACGCTACTGCTGACCCAACCCAAGCTAACCCAACCCAACCCAACCCAATCTAACCCAACCCATGTCCATGTCTGGTTCTTCGTACCTTTTTTTAAAAATCCCGTTTGGCTGCGTGATAGAAGTCACTGGAAGGTATCATTGAACAGTTGGCGTATACTGTAGATATGTAAAAATTTCAGTCAGTTAGCTACAGTGTAGTTAGTAGTCTAAGTAGTAATAATTAATAACTTAACAATTAATAAAGTAAGTAGTTAGTAGATAGTCAACAGTAGTTAGTAAATAAGAGTAGTTAGTAAATAAGTAAATAAGTAGTTAGTAGCCTTGAAGAAGAAGAAGAAGAATCATTTATTTCTCAATGACATCAAAATAATAATACGAACAATGAATTCAATGACATCAAAGGTAATACTAACTTAACTAATAACTAATGGCTATTAATTAATGTTATCAGAGTCAATATATATATTATATATATAGGCCTATATCGATTTAATAATAAAAAAACAATAAAAAACAATTATTATAAACCAATCAAAAATTGACAATCCAAATTGACTACGTCTAAACAGACTCTAATGCATAGAGACTTTGATTGATAAAGATAGATGACATTTGGAGTGATGATAACAAATTAATCAATGTCACAGAGCATAAATAATATTATTGAGAAAACTACTTATCGATGTCGTGTTAAATCTCTCTGTGTGTGTGTGTGTGTGTGTGTTTCAGCCTCCGTTCGTTCCATGAGCGATACGACTAAGATGATTCCGTGTTATCCGATGAACGTTTCCGTCAAAGTCCCGGACGATCCCGACCCAAACGTCCTCACACTCCCGTTGTGCACGGTGCTTCCAAGATGCGGCGGATGCTGTGAGCCGGTGCCAGGCATCAAATGCCTGCCGTTGTCTACAAGTACAGTTCCCGTAACCGTAAGATGTTTAGACTACTAACTAAAGCAAACTGACTGATATTTCTACATATCTACAGGGTGTCTCAGAAAAAAACCCAGCACAAAAACAAACTAAGATTTCTTAGAAATTCATAAATATATTTTTATCAAAATTGCCACACGTGTACAGCACATATTTCCCAACTTTTCTGCTTATTTTCATCTCGTTTGCATGTAAGGTGGCCATATTGTGAGATATCAAAGTCAACATTCGATTTTTACTACTCGATTTTTACTACTCAGTCGCAGCATGATAGGCCTAAATATCTGGCAGTCTAGCTTCACAAATTTGGTTTCATGTCAATGTTGGTAGTACAGTAGTAGTAGTAGTAGTAGTAGTAGTAGTAGTAGTAGTAGTAGTAGTAGTAGTAGTAGTTATTGTTGTTGTTGTTGTTGTAAAGTTTAAATCGAACGCAAATTTGTAAAATTGTTTTTAAATTAACAAAATTCGACATAACAAGAAAATTTTTCGATTGGTTGCGGATCCACGCTCATTGACCCGTTTGCAAATAATTTTCGCCATCCCTCTCACAATATGGCCACCTTACATGCAAATGAGATGAAAATAATCAGAAAGGTGGGGAATATGTGCTGTACACGTGTGGCAATTTCGATAGAAATAGGGGCCTATATTTAGGAATTTTTAAGAAATCATAGTTTTTCTGCTGGGGTTTTTTTCCTGAGACACCCTGTATACACCGACTGTTCAATAATACCTTCCAGTGGCTTCTACCACGCAGCCAATTAATTAATTAATTAATTAATAATTATAAATGGTGTTTTGTTGTCTATAAAAAAACTGTCCTACAATGAACCTGATATCTTGCGACGTGGCTCATCCCTCTATTGGCTTGCTAACCAATCCACGAGCAGTGGCGGCTCCACCGGGGGGGCCAGGGGGGGCACGGCCCCCCTATTGAGAGCCTGGCCCCCCAGTGGCCCCCCAGTTGGGACCCTATACTTAATGCTACATACATTAAACAACAAATGGTTGGCCCCCCATGATTAGAAGTTGCCACCCCAACGGCCCCCCCACTTGCCAAATCCTAGAGCCGCCACTGTCCACGAGATATTCGTCAGGACCTTCATTTTGTTTAATTTCCCGTAAATTCGTTGGCTCTAGTGTGTAGTAAAAAAAACTGTAGTATGAAATGGGCAGTGGCGTAACGTGGGTTGGCAGCGCCCAGGGGCGAAATAGACGTCTTCAGCGACGTAGCGACTGGGGTATATCAGTATATATACGCCCCCCCCAAAAAAAAAATCAGTCTACATTAAAGTCTTTATGTTGTGTTCGCATGTGGGACATTAAATCGTATGTTTTGATCTTTAAATAGCAATGATTAGTTAAGATTTATACCTCCCATCTAATTCCTAACTACGCCGCTGTAGAGTCTACGTATAGGGACCTTAACTCCGGGAAAAAGACTGACGAGGAAAAAAATGATCCTCGTTTGGTGCCCCTTATCCTCTGCCCCGGGGGCAGCTGCCTTGCCCGCCTCGCTACACCACTGTCCACAACTACAGAATGCCGACGTTCAATTCATGTCCTGTCAGATAAGACCGTGTATACGCGATGTCTTATCAGGTTTTCAGAAGCGTCAACGATGGACAACTTCCCTTGAAATTCTCTCCAGAAATCCTGAACATGGAGGTCCATACAGCCTGCAGTTGCGGGTGCAGCATTAAGCCGAGCGACTGCAGCCCAGATATCCACAACTTCAGCAGTTCGACTTGTTCCTGTCGGTGCATAAACGAAAACGAGAGAACCAACTGTAGATCGCCGAAGAAGTGGGACGGGACTTTGTGTCGATGCGTCTGCCAGCATCTCGAAACCTGCCTCGAAGACCAAGTCTTCAATTTTCGAGCTTGCAAGTGAGTCAACAGGCTCCCCTGTTCAGCTAGACATGGGCATGGGTTGAGTTCACCCCAGGGATACTTTACACCCCCTAACACCCTCCAACACCCCCTTCAATTTGAGACCGGCACCTCACCCCCAACCCGCCCCCAACCCGCAAATCTCAGCTATGGGATGACATTTTTGTCATACTTTGTTGGCAGGGGCCGCCAGAATTTACCGACAACCCCCAAATTGATAATACTAGAAATAACCCTAGTCCACCCGTAGTTTGGTCTGGGTTGGGTTCGATTGGGTTGGATCAGAAATTTCCATGTTTATGGTGTGTTGGGTCAGAAAATAAGTCGTGGTGTAAGATATTGTAATGTATTGCGGTGGTTTGGGTAAAGTAACGTTATATTTGCTTTCGTGGGTCGGGTTGGGTCTGAATAATGATTGGTTGTTGGATTTTATAAAGATATATCTTTGTCCATGTCTGATGCATCTACAGTAGAACTTCGTTATAGCGCACTTAACTGGTCTGTAAAATGTACATTGTAGTACATTATACCCGAGGTGCGTTATATTCCATCCAATGCGGTAGCACTTCGCACGGGACCGTACATTGCGGTACGTTATAACCGAATATACAGTACAGTACGTTATAAAAGAGTCCGTTATAACGAAGTTCTACTGTACATGCTTCACTAATTTAACAAGTTTTTAGTAACATTGTATGACACATTTTAACAATTTTTTTATTTCCTACAATTTCTGCTGGACCCTATTGATTTTC
The DNA here is from genome assembly GCA_018105865.1 of Metaphire vulgaris. NCBI lineage: Eukaryota > Metazoa > Annelida > Clitellata > Crassiclitellata > Megascolecidae > Metaphire > Metaphire vulgaris. Next base: position 5,542,214 of record CM030866.1, on the reverse strand, counting down.
ATGCATATTAAACACGAAATATCGTTTCAAATCCTACATTTGATATTGCGCAGCTTAAGTAACTAACTCAAAAGAGAACTTTCTCAACAATTTTTGTGAGACTAATGGAATTTTACACTCTAAACACGAATACGAGTATGTCTTGGAAAATTCTGCATCACGTATAAAGTTTTAAAGAAATCTGTAATTGGGCATTTTCCATTGTAATGTCCGTGCAATGTTTGAGGTCGGGCCATTGCACTCCAAAATTTCGACACCCCTCCCCCCTAAGAAGTCGATCTCAACTTAATTTCCTATCCCTTGTCATATGTATAAAGACATAAAGATAAAGAGATAAAAAGATATAAAGATATAAAGGTAGGGATCAAACCTTTCAACCCGTCGATCAGTCTCATTTGCTGATTCATTGTTAAATGTAACTAGAACAACACTGAAGTTGGTAAGAGAGCTTTTTCTATTTCTGGGCCTAAAATTTGGAACTCTCTCCCTCTGGCTGTCAGATCTTCCAATTCATTGAGTATCTTCCGGTCCAGACTTAAGACACATCTCTTTCAATTGGCTTTTCCTCCATAGTCGGTCTTACTCTCTCTCCCTCTGACTGATCTCTGGAATGACCTGGTCTTTTTACGGATGGATTAGAAGTACCATCGTTCGATACCCTTGGTATTAGAACTGGTGCTATAGAAGTGCTCTATTGTTATTATTATTATTATTATTATTAATTTTTCCAGGTGTGAGGATTTGGAGGATTTGGTGAAACTGAACCAGCGTGCAAGTCCAGCAGGGCTCTCCTTGCCCGCGGTGAACCATATGTGCCGACCTGGATTCACCCAGGCCGTGGTCTCTGGGGTCCGTGCCTGTCAGCCGAGTTCTCCCCTTCAAATCCGCGGAGCATTCCGCCGGAATTTCCGTTCTCGCGTCCGGATCAACGACGCCGACGCAGGAGATGAAGATAATTTCGAATGAACGAACGGTGTGAGAGTCCATACAAAATGCGACCGTATATGTATCGTATACGCGTATTTTTTGAGATCTCTTGAGATGAAATCTAGCCCGAAATAATGACAAATTGGGACATATCTAAATATTTGCTGCTACTCAACTCTTAGGGGTCATCCATAAATGACGTCACGCACTTAGAGGGAGGTTCAAACATTTGTGACGATGTGTGACGACGGGGGTGAGGTGTCCAGAAATGTGACGTTACATAATCTAAATATTTTTTTATTAATACTGCAATACTACGTTACCGCAAAATTGAACGTATCTTACACTTATAATTATTATACACTTCGTTCTTTAAAAAGAATTTAAAAAATTTTCTGAATATTGTTTCAAGTATAATAATTATAATGACTATTTTAAATTGAAACATTAATTTTGACATTCGAAAGACGACACGAGGGGGTCAACGCGTTGTGACGTCATATTTGAGGGGGTCTGACATTTTGTAACGACATGTGACGAAGAGAGGGGGGTCAACAATCTACCAAAATCGCGTGACGTCACTTATGGATGGCCCTTACCAATTTATGTGCAATTGCAGTAGAACTTCGTTATAACGTACTTAGCGGGTATGTAAAATTGAGTACGTTATATCCGAGGTATATTATACCCAATACCATCCATTACTGTAGCGCATCACACGGGACCGTACATTGCGGTGCGTTATAGCAGAGTACACGCTATAATCGAGCCCGTTATAACGAAGTTCTACTGTATCTTTTTATCATTTTCATCTAATCGCCAATATTACTCGAGAGCAACATAAAACTGTTTGAATTTATCTAACAAATAAAAGCCTAGGACAATGTGATACTGCTTGTCGTGCTATTCTATATCTCGTACGCCTTTTATAAGTCTAAATATGCATCAGCCCTACATTACATTGCGGCCTGTTTGGCGTTGTCGCTACTGGTTTCCGTCAGAACACCGAAGTTAAACAACGTCAAGCGCGGTTAGTACTTGGATGGGTGACCATCTCGGAATCGAGTCGTGGTGCCGGCAACCAACGCTTAAGCGTCGAAATTTGGCAGCGGCGCTAAACTGCGAAGGTAAAACGCGGGTATAGAGAAAACAATGGCAAACCAGAAGTCCATGGGTCCATTTCTTAGAACCCAATCCAACCCAATCCATCAAATCTCCAGCCCAACCCAACTCAACCCATGTCGATAATAGGTTTACTTGACCCGACCCAACCCACTGTAATACATTACAGTTTCTTAAACCATGATTTATTTTCTGACCCAACCAATAATAATGGAATATTATTCCATTGGTTATTACACCAATAATATGGAAAAGTCTGATCCAACCCAATCCAACCCAAACCATGGGCCATGGGTTAACCCAACCCATGGACATCTCCGTGGCAGACTACTATGGATTAATGGCGTAAGCCATCTGCGTCGCTGCCTGCCTAGAACACGGAGATCAGCGCCGGACCTTGCGCTGGCTCCTAGTCTTTTTTATATCATATCGCACTAAAATATCACCTGTTCGAATTTGATGAAATTGTGAGTTTCAACAATTCGTCTTTGTGCGATCATTAACCCTATATTGAACAATGTTAACTGCAGGCAACATAGTGAATATAGTGATTACCAGGCAGTGGCGGCTCTAGGATTTGGCAAGTGGGGGGGAGCCGCTGGGGTGGCAACTTCTAATCATGGGGCCAACCATTTGTTGTTTAATGTATGTAGCATTAAGTATAGGGTCCCAACTGGGGGGCACTGGGGGCCAGGCATTCAATAGGGGGCACGGGCCCCCCGGTGGAGCCGCCACTGTAACCAGGCAGCATTGTGCAATATAGCGTTAACTGAAAAAGTGTTTAGGTCTAATGTTCATCTCACTGCATATTATACGCAGATTCACTGCCTTAGTATTTTACCGACCTTTGCCTAGCTGACCATTGCATCTCGCTTATCCAAATCTATTCGAAGATAGATTAAGCGCATAAGAACAAGCAATTAACACGGTACTAAGCTGTACTTCCCAAAGGCGCTATATAAACTTGTGAGATTTTACTTTTCACTTATAAATGTGAAATGAAGCTAAATCTACGTTGGAAAGGACAATCCAACAAGGAATGACGCCGAGAAATGACAAAGAGGGCGACCAAAGGGACGATGGACGGAGGCTGTGGAAGAGTGGACAGGAATGTAGTTGCCAGCACCAAGAGTCAGGAAAACACAAGATAGACATGGGCGCCCGCAGAAATTTTTCCAGGAGGGGGCAAAACACATGTTAACACAATGGTCACGGTTAATATTTTACCAAGTTTTTCAAATTTCAATGTGAAATATTGGTATTTGCATTTTCCGGGGGGGACATATGCCCCCTCTTGCCCCAATGTGCGGGCGCCCATGAAGATAGACATTGCTGAAAAAATGAAATTCATCTTATCGCCTCAACATCAGCACATGAAAGAAGAAGTATAGCGCATGCTATCATTGGTCAAACCCGGATTTGGCGTACAGATATCAAAGCCACATGTAGGCCTACTGCTCATATATAACCTATCACTAAAACGTTGGGGGTGGAGGGGTGGGGCATCCTATCTGTATTGGTCTGTTATGTCTTACCCAGCGATAGAGACGATCGGTTCGTTTGCGCGTGATTCCTCGTAAACCAAGCATCCGCTTAAAAACTTCACTAAACACGCACTGAAAGCGCAACCAGTAGGCTATACAGTATTTATGCCATTATCAATTTTTCAGTATGCTTAGGTTTGCGTCATTAATAATGTGACAAATTAATTGAACGCGCGTCAGAATCATGCGTGAAAACTGCAGAACGAGGATACAGTCACGCTGCTATTAATAATATGTCCCAACGCAGTGCATAATTCAGTGCAGCTAATTAAATATCTGTTGCGTAGGCCTACTGATGGTTGTTGCTAAGGCATATAGTAGACCTGCTGTATTCCCTCAACAAGTGACTGCTATAGGATAGCGTTGTTAATGATTACCAAACAGCATGGTTCAGATGTATACATCAGTGGATCTCTAATATGGGTTACTAATAAAATCAGTATGGTTCAGCGTTGGCAGTATTGGCGTAGCCAGGTGGGGGCCCTCTATTCCGGCTGGGACTTGCGAGAAATAGATGAGATATCTTTTTTTGGAGGGGAGATAGATAGCACGATCAAAGACAATACCGCGAATGTGTGAATTTGTTTTTGCTCGTAGGAGACCTTTTACTCGAGAGAATTTCGTTGTGCCCTTCTCCCCCGCCCCCCTATTCCCGAAACCCTGGCTGCGCCACTGGATGGGAACGGTTCACTCGAATTGACCCGTGATTTATGAGACCAAACGAACCTTTATCTCGTGGTCTATGCGATCTATCCGCAATTAAATATCCGTGATATTTCTTCAAATCATGTCAAATCTAATGCTCAGTATCGATAACAAAATAAAATACACCCACGATAAAACACCGCAAAAGAACAAAACATTCGAACCTTTACCAGCACAATTAATTGCGAATAACATCATCATTAGCCTATCTGAGAGTAGATGCGAATATTGCATGCTTATCAATGAACGTGAATTTGAAGCGCAATGCACGTGTTGGGGATAAGCTTATATGCAGAATTCTAGACATACTGGCTACTGAACAAATTGATAATTTTATATGTATATATATATATATATATACAGGATGGCACCAAAATAACCGGACTTTTCACATTTAGGTTTGCATTTAATATAGTCCGTTTTTTGCGTCACCCTGTATATATATATAAAATTGCTGTTGTTATTATTATTATTATTTATTATTATTATTATTATTATTATTATTATTATTATTATTATTATTATTATTAACGTACTGATTTATGTGGTAACTCGAGATCGTTCAAAACTTTGTTTCCATCTTTTTGCGTCACCCTGTATTCACACACACATATATATATATATATATATATATATATATATATATATATATATATATATATAATTGCTGTAACTTTATTGGCCCGTCGTTGATTGATAGCGATTTTTGATCAGGTGAAACCGCTTCTAAATGATCGATCGCAAAACTCGAATATACTGCCATATGCAGTATAGCTTTTCTCGATTTAGAAATTCAACTAGAGTTTTGGTTAAACGAAACGTTGCTATATATAGGCTTACCGTTAGTATAGACGATCTGTCTTCCTATTTCCTTTTGTTGTCCAAACGTAGTGCATCAGTCGGTGCGGATAATTATAATTCATTTGAAGCGTATTACTGATGGTTGCTAAGACCGATATTCCCATCAACAAGTGACTGCGATAGAGTAGCGTTATTATTAATGATTACCAAACAGCATGGTTCAGAGATAGCAGTGGATCACTTGTATGACCCATAGCTCATGCGACCCATTGAACTTTTGTCCCGTGACCTACGTGACCCCTGACCCATGCCTAGAGGATGTTTCCTTGGCAACAATAAATTAATTAACAATGGAGTGAAGAAACGAATTAAGTCCTCATTTTCTTGTTATTATTATTGCTATTATTATTATTATTATTATTATTATTATTATTATTATTATTATTATTATTATTATTATTATTAACGTACTGATTTATGTGGTAACTCGTTCAAAACTTGTGCTTCCATCTTCATTGTGTCATACCGTTTTAGATGTGTCAATATATTCGGTATCAATTTTATTTAAGAGCGTTCGAAATGCCACAAAAATGGTTGAGGCATTTCAAACGACACTATAAACAGTCTTTCAAAATTCTATTCTCTGGCAAATGGCTACAAAGTCGAACGAGAGGACCTTTGTATCACAGGTTGTAAAGACGAGAAGAAATAATATAAAATGAATTCTCTGTTTTGCATTAGCCTATATGGTAGAACCACTGTATTGTTACAAGGGAGTATAGATTTGCAATAATTCGTTGAATTTATGAAATAAAATAAAATCACGTTTCCTTCTGTCTCCTTATCCATTGCGTCACATCGTTTTAGAATTGTCAATAAATTATTCTTCAATTATTATATTCTAGAGCGTTCGAAATGCCACAAAAATGGCGAGCCATTTCAAACAACACTATACGCAGTTTCTCAAAAACCTATTCTCTGCCAAATGGCTGCAAAGTCGGGCGAGAGATGAGGCGAGTTTGCAGATAAAGGGTTTCTTGTAAAACAGGCTTTATTTATAGACTTCAGAAATATTATAAAATCGTTTACCCGTTTGACATTGGACTGTGGAAGGACTATTGTTACAGAAGGAGTATAGATTTGCAATTTATTACGTTGACGTATTGAATTCCACACGCTATGGGTGTATTGAATTCTAGAAAAAGGCAGCAAGTGATTTCAAAAGGAACTGGCTTATTACAAGACGCACTTGTAATTAAATTTGACGTTTGAATTTACATTTACTACCCAGCAACATTTTAATTTACATTTCTTGCGCGATGCAGACTTTCTTGTTTTCTGGCTGAGATATAAAGTATAAGGAGACAATGGACGAAATGGTTTTCCTATTATTACGCGACAAGCTGATTCGACGCTAATTTCGTTCATTGTCTTGCGTACGGCGCATTAAAAAGTGTCTTTATAACAGTAATAATAATATATTATGAGACTTCTTCTTTAGGTGCTGTGTATATCTACTTTAGCGACCATGGATTTCCAGTTTGTTTGATCTTGGCACCCTCTTATTAGATAGATGTTAATCTTTATTCAGAGATGTCCATGGGTCGGGTTAACCCATGGGTTGGGATGGATTGGGTTGGGTCAGACTTTTCCACAAAATAAGTCATGGTTGTACTGTATTACGGTGGGTTGGGTTGGGTCAAGTAACACTATTACCGGCATGGGTTGGGCTGGGTTGGAGATTTTGTGGGTTGGGTTGGAATGGGTTCTTAGATATGGACCCATGGACAACTCTATCTTCATTCCCTCAATTCCTTCTCATAGGTAGTCTACATACAGTAGGCGTTTCTCTGTCTTCCTCTTGCTCTTTTCCCCTCCACTTTTCCAGTTATTGTCAAATGCTCCAGGCCTTCCTTCATCCTCATTGTGTGTCCGAAGAAGGAAATCTGCATTTTTTGATGGTTACCATCAGACTTCTTTCTATTCTTATTATCATCCTCCATAAAAATACTTTGCTGCGACTGCCTACCTGGATCTACAACCTTGACCACCACGGACTACTACGGATTACGGACGATGGATTTCACCCAGATTGAGCGCTCGTGAATAAACTGGTGCACTGCGCCAAGCATTCTGGCAGCGCTATAGAAATTTCGTGTTTATTTACTTACTTACTTACTTATCCCAATAATAAACAAATTAATTAATTAATTAATTACTAATAATTAAAAATTATATGCATAATTCAGTAAGCCATGACCTTTGCACAGTATAGAGACGCACCTGGCCTAAACTGGTTCCACGCTGTCTTGAAGCCATCTGACGGACTCCAACATTATTATTTCAGGTGTCACCAGACATCGTTTCTGTTGCGGATGCTGGCAGTCCACCTGCCATTGTGCCACGTGAATCGACACACTGTATACCTGTATTTTTTCCTCTTTTTGCTCGGTCGCACCGTCTGAAATAGAATATCCTGTTCTCTACCTCTCGGCACGAAATACAGAAGGAGGAAACCCCGCACGTGCGCGCACCGCACGCAAACATACAGGACGCAATTACTTTAATTGATGGAAGCCAATTATCACGAATCCGGCGCAACAGGAAGACAGCGAGACATACGAAGACGGAACATCGAGACCGTCGTCTCGATGTGAAGTCTTTCTTCATAAGGACCAACACCCTCCCTCCCCACCCCACCTACCCCTCTACCCCACCCCCGCACACACCACCCACGGCGCTGCAAGTGTTCTAGGAAAGGTCTTCAGAAACGACGACTGCCCCACTGCGTCGCAGATGGCCTGCCTGCTGTCGTCGGCCGTCTTATAACGAAGCTAAGGCGGTAGTCGCCACTTATAAATGAATGCAAAATCCGACTAATTTAGTGCAAAGTGCAGCGGGTCTTTGTGGCTTGCGATATACCGCGCTAGAGTACTTAAAACTGTTAACTTAAAACTGCCTTGAAGCCTGGGTACGCCGGTGAAAGACTAATTTCTACGTCCCAACGCATTGAATGAGACAGTTATCTTGTTGCATTGAACTGTCAATGCGATTGCCGCTGTAGTAAATACACTGATGGAGTTGTCGACTGCAAAGAGTTAACGCATAGATTTCGTTAAAGGAAAGAAGTTGGTCCATGAAAAAAACACAACTAAGGTATGTTGGTCTTTGTATTAAGATAGGTACACTGTACATTGTCTGACCTTGCGTTTTGTCGTGGTTCATTTAAATAAAGCGATTTGTATTGTATTGTATCGTATTGGGTTGTGTTGTATTGTATTTGTAGATTAATTATTGTCTGTACGGTGGATATATATGATTTGATTGTTTAATTTCTTAAAAATGCTTGCTAAGCATCAAACGAAGCAAGATATTGTAACGTAAAATTTGTTTAATTTCAGACTTCTTCGCCGGTATAAAGACTCCCAATCTAAGCAGATATTTTTAACAAGATATGATTACTAACATAATATATGTACGTCATAAGATACAGAGGAATAATCACAAAGAGTTAATAACTAATTCGTTACTATTACTTAACTAATAAAACATATTATAATATGAGTTGACATCATACATAGTGTAAGATTGACTCTTTGAAATTGAACACAAAATGTTTAGACCTACTAGTTGTATCGAAAAATATTTTCAAGTTGAAGGTCCGTTAGTTTGGTAATCAGTAAGGCGAGAAAAGAGTTGCCCAAAGGGATATAAATATATAGGCTAAAAAAGACAGTGGCGTAGCCAAGAGGGGCTTTGGGGTTAAACACCCCCTTGGGCGCCGACGAAATTCAAAAAAATGTGTTTCCATGCATTTTTAATTTTTGGACGCGATTTTTAGGGTCAACCCCCCGCCCTTGGGGCTGCTGACCAAAATTTGTTAGGCGTCATAGTCGTGACGGCCTTTTTTGCTTGAAAGGAAATTTTTTAGAAGGAAAGACATAGGATACATACATAGATGAGCGTTTTTTTACTTGTCAGTACTTTTTGAAAGTTGGTTAGGGGTCAAAAGTCAAAACCAACCCACCACCCCTTCCGGAAATCCTGGCTACGCCACTGACAAAAGATATGTAGTCCAATTAAAATCGCAGCAGATCTGTCTGAGAATTACAAGAAAACTCATCCCTGCCATACAAACAAGTCCGCTGGAATAAGTAAGTAAGTAAGTAAGTAAAATCTCGTGAATTTTTATAGCACCTTTGGAGCAGCACAACAGTAGCTGCTTATTTTTAGGTAGAATCAGAAAATCATAGAAACAAAAGTTTGAAATAGCTGACGAAATTCTGTGTGTCCTCGATCATTAATAAAAGTCAGAGACGTAATAAGGAAATAATTACGTCTTGAAGACTATGATTATAATATTATCATCAGCAGATCCAGCATATTATAAAATGCGATCCAGGATCATGATCCAATAAAATCTTAAAGATTCATTCGATGGCCATGAAAGTGATGACTATAGGGCAGTGCAGATGATGATGATGATGATGATGATGATGCAGATGATGATGATGATGATGATGATGATGATGATGATGATGATGATAAAATGTCTACAAATTGCAGGACGCGGTTTTCTTGTGCATAACGAAACGCGCTGTTAACTATAAAATGCAGACATGAATATTAATCGACAGTATAGCAGCTGAAGCGTGTAGTTGTGGTCGTCATCATAATCATCATCATCATCATCATCATCATCATCATCATCATCATCATCGCCGCGACGTCGTTGTTTTTACCCAGTTTACCGGGGTACGATATGTGAACTCAGAGACGTTGACAGAAATTCAATCTGTCATTTAGCGACAACGATGCAAATGGCGCCCAGATGAAGGACTTCCTGCTGTTACTCATTCCAGATATCCATATCGTCAACCGAATGGCGTCGCTCGGCATAGCAATCGCCAGTGGCGGCTCTAGGATTTGGCAAGTGGGGGCCGTTGGGGGCAACTTCTAATCATGGGGCCAACCATTTGTTGTTTAATGTATGTAGCATTAAGTATAGGGTCCCAACTGGGGGCACTGGGGGCCAGGCTCTCAATATGGGGCACGGGCCCCCTGCCCCGGTGGAGCCGCCACTGGCAATCGCAAGAAGCTGTTCTCTCGCATTCTCTTCATCGGCGTAGCCACGGGGGTGCAGTGCTTAATCTAGACTCTTGGACTCCGGAGGGGACTGAAAAAGCCGGGGGGGGAACTGACAAAGCCGGGGGTAATTCTGCTAGGGGCCGCTGTTAGTATATGTAGTATTCCAAAATTTCCGGGGAATTTGAAATTTCCGGGGGGGGGGAAAGGGCAATTTCCTCCCCGGAAACGGCCTAGATTAAACACTGCGGGGGTGGAGTGGACCATGGGTGGGGCCGACCCTAATTCGGGCTGGAACCAGTCGTGAGATTTGCGCGAAAATGTCGATACATTTTTTGAAGGTGGATGGTAAGGTGACTGTCAGGCTGAATCGATATATGTAGCTGTATTAATTAGAGATTTGGACGACTGATTATATAATAATCTTTATTCGTGACAAGCACATCATCAAATAGTATCAAATAGTACGTCATCATCATCTCGTCGTCGTCGTCATCATCTTCATCGTCGTCATCGTCGACATCATCATCGTCTTCATCATCATCACCATCATCATCTTCGTCATCATCATCATCATCATCACCGCGTCGTACGTCGTATATTACATTATACAATGAATCATTATTAAAGTCCTTAAAATGTGCGTCTCGGCTCGCCGTCTATTTCTTCGGCTGGGGTTCCGAGTTCCGACCCCTGGGGAACTCACGACGTTCCTCAAGCCCCTCTATTCCGAAACCCTGGGTACGCCACTGGTTCTCGTTGCACTTATCGTCGGTCGTCTGGTGCAATACTTACGGACAACAGCTCTGCCGGGGCTGAGTGCATGAAGTCGTTTCCAAAATACTTTCATACTTACTTATTCGAACGACGTAACGAGGGAACCGAGGTTTGCCTTATTGTCGAGCGGCGGCGTGCTGTGATGTTTCGCTGCTGTGCGTCGATTTATGAGCGGTAACCGTACAGTGTTTCTGAAATTAAGTCCCTTTCAATTGGCATTCGTTTGAGATTGGGCAAAGCGTGACAGCAATAGCAGAAGTCAGGGAGTCTAAATTGAAAAACTAAAGCACAGAAGACCAGAGACCAGGGGCGTAGCCAGGAATTTGATTTGGGGTTACAGTGCAGGCCTACTCCCCACAAATTGCGATTTGGGAAGTAGGCCTATAAATCTCTGGGAAACGTTGACGATCCTAAAAAACACATTGAACACTTCAAGGTAGCCTGATTTTTGGAGGGCGTGTATACGCCCTCGTCGCTACGCCTCCGTAGAAGATGTAAGTCGTTGAGAGCGGTTTCTGGAGCATATGATATCCTCACTTGAATAGATAGCGTGAAATAAGGAGGACTTTGTACAGGGACATGTTTAGAAAAACATCTCAGCGTATCGTAAACAGCGTACTTAGCGGGCCTGTAAAATTGAGTACGCTATATATTCGAGGTACGTTAAATCCAATACCGTCCAATACGGTAGCGTATAGGGCCTATCACACGAGGCCGTACGTACATTGCCGTACTTTATAACCCAGTAGGGATATTATATGCCCCATTAACGAGTCCGCCGTTATAACGAAGTTCTACTGTATCTTGCTCACAAGTGTGAAGAGGTTCGAACCAGACTAACAACAAATAATTGGTGCAAAAAAATTCAATGAACACAAGTTCGCGGACCCGAGGACGCGCACCAGTCGTTCACCTAAGGGGTCTATGACTACTACTACTACTACTACTACTACTACTACTACTACTACTACTACTACTACTACTACTACTACTACTACTACTACTACTACCACTACTACTACTACTACTACTGCTGCACCACTACTACTACTACCACTACTACTGCTGCTACTACCACCACTACTGCACTGCACTGCTACTACTACTACTACCACTACACCACTACTACTACTACTACTACCAGGCCCTCCGAGAGAAATTCCGGGCCCCTGTGCAGAATGGGCGACGGGCCCTTGAGAAGTATTAATTTCTTGACGACCTTTTTTTGCTTGTCAGCCGTTTATGAAGTGTTGACGACCTTTTTTTAGTAGCACTGTGTCCCGGGCCCCCTTGTGCGCTCGCCGGGCCCCTGTGCTGAGCTAACATCTTAACCATTCTTTAGTGTTATTACTCATTTTATTGTTAATTATAGATATTCATCATCGGCCCGGGCCCCCTCCAGACCGCCGGGCCCCTGTGCAGCTGCCCCCCCCTGCCCCCTCTCGGAGGCCCCTGACTACTACTACTACTACTACTACTACTACTACTACTACTACTACTAATAATAATAATAATAATAATAATAATAATAATAATAAGAAGAAGAAGAAGAAGAAGAAGAAGAAGAAGAAGAAGAAGAAGAAGAAGAAGAAGAAGAAGAAGAAGAAGAAGAAGAAGAAGAAGAAGAAGAAGAAGAAGAAGAAGAAGAAGAAGAAGGAAAACAGTTTATTTTATTTCCAAATCAGTGAGTATTAAATACATCACAATAGTAATTTCAGAAAGGCTACATAATTAATGATACAATACAATACAAAGATAACAATTGATTATTAAAATAAAGCACAGAATTTACAGTAAATCACAAATTTTATTAAGGTTTCATAAGGCTTCACTCTTATTTTCTCTCTCTCTCTCTCTCTCTCTCTCACACACACACACACACACTCTCTCTCTCACCTGTATTTGTAGGAGCCAATCAGAGTCTCTCACCTAGCGGGCAATTCTCACTCCCTCAACTCATTTGACTCATTCCTTTCATCGTCTGAGACACGTCTTATACGTTGTCATGGCGCCGTTGTCATGGCAGCGTCTTGTCATGTGATATTTGCTCTCGGCGCTAGCTGTCGCCTGCTCAGTCCTTTGTTTCTCTCGTTAGCCAACAGGTTTCCAGATCTGCGGGGCATTTGAGGTACTCGTCCGCTTTGTTGGATATTTGATTGACAGGTCGTCAAGTAGGTTTTTGGAGACAATGTCGTTTGGTTTCTGCGTTAAATGCTATCATTAATAATAATTATTAATGTAATAACAAGGTTCAGAGTGGTTCAGTAGCAGTAGCTAGCAGTTCAAATAAACCCAAGTACTATAGGAGACTAGATTAGTTTAGTACAGTACTGCTAAAAAAATTGAACACATGTGGATTTCGAAGCAAAACGAAGATTAAGGCTTGCTAAAACATGCAATCACAACCAAGAACACCAATACTGTATTTTTTCATTAATGATACTATTCTACGATTGATGTACAGAAGGCTATAGATATGCAAAAATTCATAAGAGTGTTGAAACGAATTTTATCCACATTTTCTTGTGCCTCCATCTTTATTGCATCAAACCGTACTGCAATAATTATAATCAGTATATTCGGTCTCAATTTTATTTTAAAGCGTTCGAAATGCCACGAAAATTGGTCAACTATTTCAGTCGACATTATAAAGTCTTTCAGAAATCTATTCTCTGTAAAATGTCTACAAAGTCGATCGAGAAATAAGAGGGGTCTTCAGATAGCTGGTTTTTTGTATCACAGGTTTTACAGACCACAAAAATATTATAAAATTGATACCCTGTTTGACATTGACTTGCAGAAGGACTATTTCTATAGTACTATTCCTATTGAAACAGTAGGCTATAAATATGAAAAATTCAGAAGAGTTATGAAACGAATTATATCAACATTTTCTTATGTCCCCATCTTCATTGCATCAAACCGTACTAGAATAGTCAATATATTCTGCCCCAGTTTTATTCTAGAGCGTTCAAAATGTCACGAAAAATAGTGAGCTGTTAGTCTGTCTGTACGGTGTAGACAAAGAACTGTAGCTGTTGTACAGTAACTGAATGAGGAATTTATATATTGGATGTATATACTACCATAGCAGGAATGAATTGATAGGTGGAGCATAGTAGTTTTTTCGTAGTTTTGTAAAGCGCTCTTGTCATTGGCCACTTTTGCCGTGCTTATTGCGCTATAGAAATTGTCTAGCTAATAATAATAATAGTGGTTCTCACGCAGGGCAGACCCTACTGAACCGTTTTAAACCTTATTATTATTATTATTATTATTATTATTATTATTAGTAGTAGTAGTAGTAGTAGTAGTAGTAGTAGTAGTAGTAGTAGTAGTAGTAGTAGTAGTAGTAATAGTATTACTACTACTTCTACTACTACTATTATTATTACTATTATTATTATTGTTGTTATTATTACTATTATTATTATTATTATTATTATTGTTACTACTACTACTACTACTACTACTACTACTACTACTACTACTACTACTACTACTCCGAGAGAATTCGGGCCTACTATTTCTTGACGACCTTTTTACTTGTCAGCCGTTTATAAAGTGTTGACGACCTTTTTTACTACTAACATCTTAACCATTCTTTACTACTCATTTTATTGTTAATTATACATATTCATCATCGGCCCGGACCCCTCCAAACTACTAATACTAGGCCCTACTACTACTACTACTACAACAACTGCTACTACTACTATAACAACAACAACAACAACAACAACAAACTACTACTACTACTATTATTATTATTACTGCTACTTTGTTTTTGTTGTTTGCCCTGTAAAAGAACTACTATGTTTCACCCATTCATCCATCCATTCATTCACAGCTTGGTCTTGCTGTGTAACCTCATTCTTTACTCTCTTGTTCTCTTGTAGGTTTCTTCCTTTATTCTCCTTCTTTGTCTTCTTGTCTTTGCATCTGCATAATATTATAACAAAACTGTTTTGACCGTCAGTTAACACTGTTCTGTTCTGTTGCTCTTTCTACGGACTGCACGGTGGCAGAACAATATTCTTATTTACGACATCATTCTGATTTTATTCAGCGTTGATCTAGTCACATAAAACCGTACTAAAACCGAGCTCGCGTATGCGACGCTGCCTCCATGGCGAAGACGTCCTTATTCTTGTGCACTTCTGACGATGCGCTAGAAGATTGACTCGCAATGGTGTTTTTTCCGTCTTGATTTCCACGGTTTCGCGAAAAACAGGAAGCTTCAGTGAACGCTCCGGCGATAAATAGAAACGATAGATTCGTAAAAGAAGCAACTGAAGACTAGAATCGAATGACTTTCTTTTGTCGCTATCGCCTTTATCCTCTATTGTACTCTCTGGCTGTACAAGAATCTACTATTGAAGGTATGGAAGCAAATGGAATTTTTAAAACGTGAGTTTTTGTCAGTGTTGTGCAGTGTTTATTCTAGCCACCTAGACATTAAGGAGTTTTAAAATTTTTGGGAGGTGGGAGGAGGGGGTAACAGACATGGGGAAGTCATACTACTTGTCAAAATGTCAAAATTTTGAAGGGGAAATTTCAAACTTTGGGGGGGAGGAATTCCCACCCACCAGAGAAGGCCTAGAATAAACACTGGTGTTGTGTAAATTTTGGTTTGCTAATCAGCAGACTTCTTTAGCAATGTCCATCTTGCCAATCGGCACTGAAACGAAATTAGTCGAACGAATGCAGAGTACTATCTTCTTTATAACGTACTTAGAGCAGTGTTTATTTTAGGCCCTTCTGGGGGGATTTCCCCCAAAGTTTGAAGATTCCCCTCCCCAAAACAATTTCTATATGTTGCATTGGGGATGGAAATTTCCCCCCAAAAGTGTGACAAGTGTGACGAGAGGGCTTTTTATTTAGGAGAGAGGAAAAACATGATGTGATGACCTTTTTTTTGCTCGTCAAAGTTTTTAGGCAGACAAACCTTTTCTCCCCCTCCCCAAACATTTCAAACTCCCCTCCAATGTCAAAAAATACCTTTTCCCCTCTCATTTCTTTTTCCCTTAACTTTGCATCCCCCTCCAACTTCCTAGAAATTTTTGTTCATCCCCCCACCAAGAATTCCTGGAACCGACACTGTCCATTTGTATCGCACATTGAGAAACGAGACACGACCATTCTTTTGTGTCATCCAACAATCATCTAAGCTTACTTGGTCTTCATAGTTTTCATATTCAGTCAGTCCGTCCAAGCATGACCGTCTGTTTATTAATCTGTCATTCTGCCAGATGCGTCACTAGCGCTGGCGTCACCCGCGATGCGGTAAAGCCACGCTGTCACCCACCCACCCACCCACCCACCCCTCGCCCGAAAAAAACACCATGGAGCGCCTTAAGTCTTCCTGTATACCAGCTCATACATACAAATGGAATCGCTTAACCTGTCTAATTGGCAAACACCAAACACTTTGGTTCCACACCCACACCCACCCCCACCCCCAGCCCCACCCCGCCACATGTGATGTTGTAATTCAATCAATCAATCAATCAACTTCTATAGCGCCACTGTCATAATGCCCAGGGCATCAGCCGATGGCGCACCAAATCCAAATAGCATTAGAGCCAGGTCAGTAATTGGTGTCACCCGGTGCGGCCAGCGCCCCCTCCCTCCCCCCATTTGCGCATCCCCCTAGCGACGCCATTGCATCCTACAAATACGTCCAAATATGACAATTTTCCTTTCTGAGTTGCTGCTGCTGATGCTGATGCTGCTGATGGTGATGCTGATGATGATACGAGTTGCCATGCAGTCCGTTGTTCGCCGCTCCATAGGCCGACTACTCGACCGTCGTCGGCGGTTGGGGCTGAGCGGGGGACCGAGCAGGGGCAGGCACGGCGAGAGAGCGAGGTTGTCGGTCGGGCGGGCGGTGCGATGTCTTCGGCCAGTCGCCACAGATGCTGCTGCTGCTGCGATGACGCCAAAGCAGAGGATTTAAAACACGCCTTTGCTTAAGCGTTTGAATTATTTGAGACGGCGCAGTAACTGTTGATCTCTCTCTCTCTCTCTCTCTCTCTCTCTTTTTTCTCTTCCTCTGCCTCTTCTCCGCTGTATTCCTCGCTCTCATGGAGATGGAGATATAAGGTAAACAATACTATGTATACTATTTTATTTCCTCTTATTGCCTGTGATCAGCTGACTTATCAATCAATCAGTCAATCAAGCAAGCAATCAATTAATCAATAAATCGCTCGCTAGCTCGCTCACTCACTCACGCACTCGTTCATTCATTCATTCATTCACTCACTCACTCACTTGCTCACTCACTCACACTCAATCAATTTATCTGTCTATCTATCTACCAGTAAACTTCTATGGCGCCACTATTTTAATACCTAGCATCAACGGATGGCGCATTGGAGATACATCTGTGCTGTCGAGCAAAGTGTCATAATATTTGAAACACCGTCTTTCCGGGGTTTTCCTGCCTAAAACCGGATTCATCTAGTATAAAACTAATTACTTTGCACAATTTTTGCATTAAACCTTTTAAAACGAAGATGCGGCTTCTTCGTTTCGGCGGTTAGAATGTAAACTGTTGATCTAACGTACAGTAAAACCCATTTGAATATCTATTTAAATACCGTAAGCTCTTTGTTGCAAGTTTAGACTGCCGAGTTTCTTCGATGAAAGTATCGAAGTTCGAAAAATTTCTTGCATGAATCTTGTACTTGCAATACTATATACTCGTATTGTATAATTTATATTATATTATATTACTATAAGTGATATACGATATTAGAATTAAATAGTAACATACTCGTAATAGCGTTATAAGTTATAACGCTATTACGAGTATGTTACTATTTAATTGTAATATCGTAGGCCTATATTACTTATAGTAATATAATATAATATAAATTATATAACATAAATTATGCAATATAATATAAATAATATAAATTAAATAATATAAATAATATAAATTATGCAGTATAACTTATAACGATTACAATGATCATAATGACTTATATAATTGAAATAATTCTCATTGCTCTTCTTCTGTGCTCTAATAGATGCTTAACTTATTAAAACCCACAACAAGATATTCAGTTAATTTTTTAATCATTAATCCAAATTGGTCTCTGATGAACATATTTGGGTTTGGTTTCCTTATATATGGAATATTTTTGTAGATATTTTGTATTAAGTTAGCGTCTATATATATATATAGGACTGTAGGCATTAATGGGTTAATGTGAGCAATTGATGTACTTATGTAGGCCTATTTGATTGATATGATGTTCTGTTGAAAAAATAATTATTATTATTATTATTATTATTATTATTATTATTATTATTATTATTATTATATAAAATAATATAATATCTCTGCAAAATCATTTCAGTGGATTACGTCGCAGATGTCCGGTTGAATATGTCCTCTTTTTCCTTTGCAGCCAAAATATGCGCGAAGCCCCGCTTTTCTTATTTTATTTCAAGCGATCTTCTCGTGATACTAATATAGCGAATGCGATAGATATGGATTCCGGTCCTCGTGCTGACAGCGAGGACGCGGCGTGTCAGCTCTGCCTGCCAACGTCAATATTTCAATTTTCTATCTCAGCCATTCTTGCGGAAACCGAGCTGCTCTCGAGAACGGACAATTTCTTAATTCGGTTGGACTGTTAGTGTGCGCTCCAGAAATGTCACCATATCTCTTAGACCGGATCGTTGCTAGCGGCAGCATTGGCATAGCAACCGGGGAGGGGAGGGGGGGAGGGGAGGAGGCGGCTATTCCGCTCGGGACCGATGAGTAGTTGGGAGTGTAGGGGGGGTGTATTCGATGGAGTAGCTATAGAGGAAAACGCGCCATACAGCAGACTTCGAAGCGTTTGAGACGACGACCTTTTTTTAATTTCGTCAAGACGTTTGGGCTGAAAAATGTCGAAGTGCCCCCCTATTCTGGAATCCTGGCTACGCCACTGAGCGACATAGAGAGGGGATGTTGATCTTTCTCTCGTTTGTAGGGTTTAAGAAACACGCTACAGGGCGTTTCGCCTCTGTTTCATTAAAGGGCCTGGTGACTCGGTTCCTCATATCGAATATGAAGCCGTTGTTTCAGTGGCGTAGCCAGGGCTCCGTAATGGGGGAGGGGCAGTGACGAAATAACATTTTTCAGCCCGGTACACGTATTTCCATCATTCCATGGATGCCCACCAGATAAATATCCCGCTGGTGTTATGAAATTATAAAAGTGCATTAATTATTATTATTGTTATTACCCACCTGTGATTGCCAGCCAATGGATAGGCCAATCATTCTCAAGCAGCTCCAGACGT
>CM030866.1:5505450-5517950 GCA_018105865.1 Metaphire vulgaris | reverse complement strand
CAGGTGCGAAAAATTGGTGATGACCTTTTTTCTTGTCAGACTTTTAAAAGGGCGATGACCTTTTCCTTACAAAAAAACAACCCCACTGAGGCACGGATTGCCTCACTGGCGGGCAGGATGTGGGCCGACCGCTGTCATAGGGCGATGAGATAAATAGATGTCGTTTTAACGACTGCATTTCCACGCCGTCTAGCGTTGATCTTTGAAGAGGCGTGTTTCTGCCGAATGTAGCGGTCTTCTGTCACGACCGTCTTTCCGACGTGTCTCATCCTGGACAAGGTTTTAATTTCCCAGCTGGGTCAAACTCCCACGTTGAAACCAGTCGCCGGCGCACACACGCACGCACGCGCAGATATCCAAACTTCCGTGCACGCCGAAAATACACGCCATGAGACCATTAGTATTATAGAAGGATTAGTACTAGCCATTTCAACACAGGATAAATTGTACCAAAGTAGTAGCAGTAGTAGTAGTAGCAGCAGTAGTAGTAGTAGTAGTAGTAGTAGTAGTAGTAGGTGGTAGTAGCAGCAGTAGCAGTAGTAGTGGCAGGTAGCAGTAGCAGCAGTAGTAGCAGTAGAAGCAGCAGTAGCAGCAGTAGCAGTGGTGTGTGCAGCAGCAGTGGCAGTGGCAGCAGTGGCAGCAGCAGCAGCAGCAGCAGTGCAGCAGCAGCAGCAGCAGCAGCAGCAGCAGCAGCAGCAGCAGCAGCAGCAGCAGCAGCAGCAGCAGCAGTAGCAGTAGTAGTAGTAGTAGTAGTAGTAGTAGTAGTAGTAGTAGTAGTAGTAGTAGTAGTAGTAGTAGTAGTAGTAGTAGTAGTAGTATGCCACGAAAGCCGAACATCATAACCGTTTTATGCATTTGAAACGAATGAGGTGATATGGGGTCATGCTGGACGTGTTTTAACCCCCGTCTTCTCCTACTTGGCCCTGTTTCCCGGGCCCTTGTGTCAATATGAAGTAATATCTTCCGGATGGCTGGAGCTGCCTGTTCTGTGGGAAACTGGCCGTTTCTTCCTCCTTCTGTGAGTGTTGGTTTCATTAAGTGAAACCCGCGTCTGTCGGCGAGAGGCTTTCCCGAATATCAATTTAGTCGACCGTGTTTGTTTCGACCGAACGTTGGATTTCTGCATGCGTCCTGTGTTTATACAAGACATCTCTCGTGACGAAATTTAATTATTTCAGAATACCTATTATTATTTTCCGCGTGCCATGAAACAGCACAACGTGGACATAGGCCTAGTCACAAATGCATCATATTCTACGTTCAGTAAATATCACCGTATTTGACAAAACCCAAATTGAACAACAAACGGATGCTAGTATAACCAATGAGGAAATATCAAAAGCATTTGGTGTAAAAAGAAAATTGCTAAAAGCCACAAAAAATCAACAGCTTTGATTTTTATGCATCGAATTATAAATGATGGATTGAAAAATCTAGTCGTAACAGGAAAAAGAGAAGAACGAGCAAGAGTAAGACAGAGAATAAAGTATGCAGACAGCCTAAGAGAAGAGAAGCGGCAAGAAGCGGACTGATAAGGAAAACCAGAAGCAGAGAAGAGTGGAAATCTATGGTCGCCGACGTAGCAATATGTGGTACATGAAGAAGAAGAAGAAGAAGAAGAAGAAGAAGAAGAAGAAGAAGAAGAAGAAAGGAGGAGGAGGAGGAGGAAGAGGAGATGGAGGAGGAGGAGGAGGAGGAGGAGGAGGAGGAGGAATAGAAGGAGGAAAAGAAGACAAAAATTACCAGAACATGAACAAGAGACGAAGAAGAAGAAGAAGAAGAAGAAGTATAAGGAGAAGAAGAAGAAGTAGAAGAAGATGGAGAACAAGAAGAGCAAAACGTAAAAGAAGAGGCAGAACAAGAATACAAATAAGACGGAGAAGAAGACGAAGCAGAACACGTATAGACGAAGAAGCGCAAGAACAAGCAAAAAGAAGACCCAGTCGCCACTCAGTTCCGTCCGGATCACTCTAATCCTATCGTTCTTTCACGGATCACTGTTCGCACCACGCACACGCACACGCACACACACATTTCCCCGTGTCGTGAATAGCGGTCGGCTGCATTTGGCCCGACGACCGGCCGCCGTCGCCGTCGCCGCCGTCGTCGTCGGAGACGACCTTATTCCCGGCGACGACGAGCCAAGCATTAATTCTCGTTAGCAGACGACCGAAGCAACTTGTTGGAGCAAACCGCGCTCTTCTTCTTTCTTCTTCTTCTTCTTCTTCGGCGCGAATTGACTTCCGCAATGCAGACAGCGACAACCGGCGCTCAATCTTGCTTACTCGATGAACGGTTCTTCCGGTCAGGCGCTGGTGGGGGTGGGGGGAGAGAAAGGAGGATGACGAGGAGGAGGAGGAGCAGGAGGATGAGGAGGAGTGGGAAAGGAGGTAGCGAAGGATGGGACAGACACGAAATAGAACTGCATCGACAGTCACACACACACAGAGAAACAGACAGAAACTGGTGGGAAGAAGGAAGAGGAGGACGAGGGGAGGAGGAGGAGAAGGAGAAGGAGGAGGAGGAGTATTTCTAGCGGGGTGTGGTAAAGGAGAGTCGACCGTGGGTTGTTCTTTTAGGGAAGACGGTTTAACTTTTAATTTCGACGGAGAAAACTGCTGATGAATACAGACGAGCGATGAGATTTCCAGCCGACGGACGGACGGACTGTCGGGCGACCGCCGTCGACGGTATATCGTGTCGCTCGTGGATTGCCGGCTGAGCGGCCCTCGGAGACCGTCGTTTTACGGGGGAGTGGGACGGAGTGTGCCGGCCGCAAACGCCCCCCCCCGCCACGGCAGCCGAATGACGTGGGAGACGCCAGTGCAGCGAGAGACGGGGGGTATACGCCCAGTCCTGCCTTGTCGTTGCCCATTACGAGCGGAATCGGGGGAGCCAAGAGTTGCGCTTACGACCGACATGGCTCTCGTCCTGGGCTAGATACATTGAAATAAAGCGATGACCGTGATTGAACGGTCCGATTAATAATTAATTATAGGGCTAGTTGTCTTTTTCGAAGGATTTCAAAATGTCTATGCGGAGTACTTCCGACGATTGCAACTATCAATTGAGTAGTAGTAGTAGTAGTAGTAGTAGTAGTAGTAGTAGTAGAATTTGGTTGATTGATTGATTGATTGATGATCTTACTGACTTGTTGGCTTATTGTTTAATCGTTGATTGATTGATTGATTGATTGATGATCTTACTGACTTGTTGGCTTATTGTTTAATTGACTGACTGATAATCTTATTATTGACAGTTCACTTTTTCTTTCAGTGTTTAATTGTTGATACTTAGTGATTTTTGGCAATCGGCTGATAGCCCCAGAACATTATGATAGAGGCGCCATCGAAGTCGATTGATTGATTGATTTTGCCATTTCTACTGGCCGTTGGATTTTGCTATCTGGTCGGATCTTTGCGAAATCTGAATATCATTATACTGTACTAGACGGTCTGTTGGTTTCTACAGCTGATATATGTTGCTGATAATTGTACTGGTCGCATCATTTCTTGTTCGAATGCTTGCCCGTCTCTAGTTTCGAGAAGCGAGGTTCCAGATCTCTCTGCACAGGCATTCAGGATTGTCGAACCCCTTCTAGTTAGGGTCGGGGTAAAGTTCTTCGCCCCCCCCGTTTTAACTACCGCCGGATACTGTCAATCCCAGGGACAAATTTTCCCGCATCATTGAGATCTGATCGCTCCAGTGTATCAGCGCTTTTCGCGATCTGTGGATGGATGGAATTTTTATCAAATGCGAGCGGATGTCATGATAAAACTGATTGATATCGTTCGTGCTGGATGTGACCGTGACTGTAATCATGATCATGTCCTGATATAGACTATACACAATTCGCGTATTTCATGTGCTTCAGTGGTTGACGGACAGTTTAGGGAAAATTAATAATCGAATTTCGCCTTTTCAGTTTCTAGGCAAGCGCTGTGAAACTTAAATAATATCTCAAACGAGATCTTTTCATCACACACACACACACACACACACACACACACTCATTTCCCCGTCTCGAAATAGGGGAGTAAACTAGATCTTGCACATTCGCGTATTCTTTCTTCGTTCATTCTCCCTCCCAGTGTTTATTCTAGACTCCTGGACTCCGGGGGGAAACTGACAAAGCGGGGGGGGGGAACCGACAAAGCCGGGGGGATTTCTGCTAGGGGGCTGCTGTTAGTCCATGTAGTATGCCAAAATTTCCGGGAGGAATTTGAAATTTCCCGGGGGATAATGGCAATACAACGCAATACGGCAAAACAGAGTTTTTCTTTTTCAAATAATCCACTATTCGCGTAGACAAGTGGAAACTAGCTTTCAGAAAATGCGCGGAAACTCCGAAAATACTATTCAGAAATAGTTCGCAACCAGGGCGCAGCTACGGGGGGTATATCGGTATATATACCCTCCCCCCAAAAAAATCAGATTACCTTAAAATTTTCAATGTGTTTTTTAGGATGTTCAAAGTTTTTAAAGATTTATACACCCCAAATCACATTATACTCCCAAATCAAATTCCTGGCTACGCCCCTGATCGCAACTGATAAGAAACCGAGGCTTGTGTAATCGATCGGACTCTGCGAGTCATCTTATCTTTCGCCACTGCTGTGCTTGAACCTTTCCTCCTATAAAGAAATCCTTCTCATATAGGAACCCGGCTCAAAATCAGAACCGGTAACGTACCAAGACTATATATAGTAAATAATGCAGAACTTTGGCTGGCTCACACCTTTGACTGGCTTCTGTTGACTGGCTGATGAGGCCATAATTTTCGGGCGCTTGACCGGTTTGTCGACGACGACGACGACGTGTGACGCGGATTTGCACTGTCACCAGAAGACATCGTTCGAATTCGCACCTTCGCCAGATGAAACTGTAACAAGTGGTTGACGATCAGAGAGAGATTCACTTCGTGCAGTTGACGACGACTTATCAGAAGATTTGGTCAGACAAGCAAGTCTCTGATTCGAGAATGCTTCTCTGTTCGCTTGCCCTTTGTCTTCTTGTCCTCTGCCCTCTTGTCCTCGGTCTTCTTGTCCTGTCTTCTTGTCCCCTGTCTTCTTGTCCTCTTTTTTTGATCTTCTTGTCCTCTGTCTTCTTGTCCTCTGTCCTCTCGTGTTCTGTTTTCTTATGATCTGTTTTCTTATCCTTTTATTCTTTCTATCTATCTTTCTGTGTGTCTTCCTTCCTTCCTTTCTTTATCCTTTCATTCTATCTCTCTTCCTCTCCACAACATCCTCTCTATATCCTCTCCATCTCATCCTGGCTTTCTCTCTCTCTCCCTCCTTTCTATCCCTCTCTCTCTCTCTCTCTCTATCTATCTATCTATCTATCTATCTATCTTTATCTATCTATCTATCTATCTATCTATCTATCTATCTATCTATCTATCTCTATCTATCTATCTATCTATCATCTATCTATCTATCTATCTATCTATCTCTCCATCTATCTATCTATCTATCTATCTATCTATCTATCTATCTATCTATCTATCCTATCTATCTATCTATCTATCTATCTATCTATCTATCTATCTATCTATCTATCTATCTATCTATCTATCTATCTATCTATCTATCTATCTATCTATCTATCTATCTATCTATCTATCTATCTCTATCTATCTATCTATCTATCTATCTATCTATCTCATTCTTTCTCTCTCTCTCTATCTCTATCTCTCTTTTCCTCCTTCTCCGTCTTTCTCCTTTCACTCATCCTCTTTCCTTTCTCACAGCCCCATTGCGTATCTGATCTCATATAGCTGCACGTATCTGTCACTTGTCGTGAATCTCGTGATTGACATGACGGAGTTTCGTAACATCCGGGTCGCCGCTAGTTGAATATCTTCGTCACTCGTCAGAGAAGACAGACTGACAAACATGCCAAATGAAGTTAATTAAACGAAAAAGTAACAGCCAGTCCTCATCTGTACGGACATTTTCAAACGAAGCCAGTGTAAACTTTCCCAGCCACGTACTGTTTTCCATTTCGCTAGTTCTCTGAATATTGTACAGGGTGGCGCAAAAAAACCGGACCAGTCACATTAGGTTTGGCATTTAATATAGTCCGGTTTTTTGTGCCACCCTATTACACTCGTTTATCTTTTATTTTAAATTCTACTTCAGTCCTCTTGTTGTCCGTTTCCTTGTTGTTCTCTGTCCTTTTGTCCTTTGTCCTCTTGTCCTCTTGTCCTATGTTCTCCCGTCCTTTGTTCCCTTATTCTACTCTCTCTTGTTCTCTATTCTCTTGTCCTCTCTTCTTTTATTGTCTGTCCTCTGCCCTCTTCTCCTTTGTTCTCTTGTTCACGTCTGTCTTTTGTTCGTTTGCATTCTGTTATCTGTTCTTTATCTTCGGAGTCTGTCCCTTTCAGTTCGTGTCTCAATTTGTTCTCTTCTACCTTATGTCTTTCTTGCTCCTCATCCTTCTCTCTGATGTTTCTCTCTCTCTCTCTCTCTCTGTCTCTGTCTCTCTCTTTGTCTCTCTGCGTGTGTTTTTAAATGTCTCTGTGGACAATGAGATTCTTACTCTTCTTGCAAACCGCCGGAGTTTTAATTGGGGTAACGTTTTTTTCGCCAAATCAGTACAAGTTCTGTCATTTATTCTCGCATCTCCCCATTCCCACCCACGCCCTGCTCCTCCTCCTCCCTCCACCTCCTCCTCCTCCTCCAACCCTCCTTTCCTAATCCTCGTCGCCAATTCATCCTCCAGTTCATTCCTCCTTTTCTGCAACAGCTGCATTCAGAGCAACCCCCGCCGCCAGCGATTGTTATCCGCAGTCTCCCTCCCTCCATTCTTCCCACACTTTATTCCCTCTCTGTTTTTCCTTCTGCCAGCGGGTGGTGCTTCCCTCCCTCCCCCTCTCCTCTCCAGATGAGAACCCTCTGTCTGGAACCTGATCCTCTCCTACCCCCACTTCGTCAGGTCTTCGAGGCCTCGTTTGTGCCACTTACATAATCATCGACATCGCTGCTACCTTAGCCACATTAGCATCTTAAGAAGAAGCTCGCCTGGGAATTGTGTTTAGCGGGGGTGGGGGCTGGCGCGGAGAGAGGAGAACGGAGGAGGAGGATTATCCTCGCTTCTGCTGCCCGTAATTCCGTATGTGCCAAGGGTAACCACGCCATCCTATCTGGCGCTGATTAGAATGATTTCTTTCAAGAGTTTCTCTCGTCGGCCAATGAAACGGTTTCGTAGGGGGGGGGGGGGGGTTGTTAATTTTTTTTGTGAGCAGAGGGAATCAGTCAGTTTGTAGTCCGCAGGTGGTCTGAGGTTAAGGGGCATTCGCTGCTCGTACAATAAAAAAGATCGTTCACCTAGAACTGAGATCGTTTCCCGTCGTTAGTTCGTTCTAAAGCTGATGAAATGAGCGACATCGGTGGCTTACACACGGATATCAGCACATCGCTTCTGCTTATACGGTCAGAAAACGCTGATTTACTGTTAAAATCGGTATCTTTCTTGTATCATTTTCTCTAGGAAAATATCTAGGTTTTCCCAGTCCTGTGTTAGTTCTTGTTTTCTTGGTAGATCAAACTTTCTTTCTGCATATTATAGCCAACCTTTGCAATTCGATGTTAGTGTCTATGGTAGGATAAGTTATTATTATTATTATTATTATTATTATTATTATTATTATTATTATTATTAGCTGGACAATTTATATAGCGCAAAAAGCATGGCAAAATGGCCAAAGACAAGAGCGCTTTACAATACTACATATAACCGAAGGTGAATAGGTTATAAGTTAATCTTTCCTGCATTCAAAACATGTATTGACATTGACATTCGAGTAAAATACGGTAGCGCTATACAAATATAACATAAATATTGCATTATACTGCTACTACTACTACTACTACTACTACTACTACTACTACTACTACTACTACTACTACTACTACTACTACTACTACTACTACTACTACTACTACTACTACTACTACTACTACTACTACTACTACTATTGCTACTACTACTACTACTACTACTACTACTACTACTACTACTACTACTACTACTACTACTACTACAGTGCACTGGTTGCAATTACGCGGATGTATGCTTTAACGATACGTTGTGCGTAAACTCACATGAAATGCGTCCTTGTTTTCGGATAATTCGTGTCATCTGCTTTGGAAGATTTTGTTACATTGATTCATAAATAAACTCTAGACTACAGTAAGCGATTCCACATACTCGGCTTCGTGTTCAAACAGACTAAGAAGACAATATTTCCGAAAGGGTCTGAGGTTTGGTTTACATTTGTCGAGAAAGCCGACACCTTATTGAGTCAGTTACTTATGACTAAGTTATGAGTCATCTTCTTATAAATATGTGAGCCTCCTCTGTATAGTGTCATTCGAATATTATTAACACGAGAATATGTATCGAATTTAGGCGCTCGTTTTTTGCGGAAACGTTCCTTTAAAATTTACTCCGACGGAAAATTGCGAAGTACTGAAATTTAATATGCGTTCTATTTGGCATTGTATACTGCGATTTGTATTTCATAGAATCTAAGATGGCAGCTGCAGCGGACAAACGGAAGCTGAACTAAAGGGACGCATGAGTGACAGTGGCTTTCAACCAGTGGCTGTTCCACATAGGGACCCTGGGAGCCCGTGCCCCCTATTGAATGCCTGGCCCCTCAGTGCCCCCTGTTGGGACCCTATACTTACTACTAAATACCTCTCTATCAACAAATGACTGGCCCCCCATACTTAGAAGTTGCCATCCCAACGCGCCCCCCTCGCCCCCACTTGCCAAATCCTGGAGCCGCCACTGCTATCCTACTAAACCACTTTAAATCCGGGTTGTTACTTTTACATTATAACTAAAACAACGCCCTTAAATTCACCGATTCGTTTATTGAGATATGGACCTCAACACCTTGTCGGGCACAAAGCACTGGTTCGGGTTTTTGTCAAAAGATGCGATTATGCGGGTTATTCCATCCACATCTCGTATCGATCGTCATCACCACTGTCATCATTACAAACTAAAACAACGTCCAGTTGTATTCGACTAAACTAGTTCGTTTACTTTTGAGAATGTCTTCTCTTGCGGTGAATTCCGCTGAATTTAGGGTCTGGGCGCTGTATTTGTATTTCCTTCTGTAAATACTGAAAAAATAGTTCCATCTTTCAGTTTTACATCCTTTGTTATTGCACATTCTGAGTTATCATAGGGTTTTGACGGATTTTGATTTGGGGCAAATATAATGTCTTTGGGGGTATAAATCTTTAAAAATTGTCAATTCTTAAAAAACACATAACATTTTTAAAGGACTGATTTTTTTGGGTGTGGGTGGGGGTATACATTATCGATTATTATTATTATTGTCAAAAGACTGAAAACAAAAATATTCCATCTAACATCAAGACAAGTCGCTTCGTCAGTCGTCGTCATATATAAACCATATTTGCTATTCTGTTTTATATTTGTTGCCGATCCCTGCCTTCAAAATTTGCAATAGCCACCTTGTTCCTTGTAAACTAACTGCTGACGCTTTTCTTTTTCTGATATTCTGTCCCTCCAAAATCTTGAGTCTGTGCTGTTTCTGCTCATTTTCAGCGCTTGACAATCTCAGTTTATTTAGTTTCCTCCATGCTTTGTTTTCCGTTGCACTTCTCTTGTTATTAAGGAAACAGTGGGTTTTGCTCAAAAATGAAACAGGTCGGTTCCAGGAAGCAAAAAAGAAATGAATTCATAGGAAGTTTTGAAAAGAGAGGGAAAATCATCCGGATTTTACTAGATTTTTCCCGAAAATAGGTTCACAAGCAAAAAAACAAAACAGGAGGTCACCCGCAGTTTTTCCCGTCATTTTGCTTGCCCGTTACAAAAAAATAAAATAATTTGACAACCAAAAAAAAGTCCGGTGGTGGGTGCATCCCCACTCATCCCCCACGTGGAACCGCCACTGTTCCCCTGCCTTATGTGTTGGAGCCTTATTTACGTCAGCTTCGCCTCTCGGGCTGTACCTTGTCATAAGACTTCGTCACGGTGTTCTTAGCTGCCTGATTAGCCTCATCGTGAACTGGTAATAACAGTAGCCATGCACGACCTAAGTCATTACAGAGCATGTTCAATTGGAAAGGTGTCCTCAAGGGACGAACCTGCGTCCCATTGATCTCAGTTCTATTAGACACAGATTCCGGATGACCACACTATTCTAGATTTCGCTGATTAGAGGAATAAGAAGGTTTTTATGGAGGAGGAGGTATCGGGACTTGAAACCGTCCTAGGAACAAATCCTTTTCGTAGCACTGTCTGCTTCTGCAGGATCCCTAGTGTCAGATTATTTCCCTTTTCACGAAATTTCTTTATTATCTGAGATTCGAGTGACCAGCTGCTTGCAAGAGGCGACTAATAGGCCTAATTGCTCTAATTTGTCAATGAGAACAGAATCGATCACTGATTCTACTGAGGTCAACATTGACATTTTGTCCGTGACATTTTGTTTTAGCACCATTTTATTGCGTCAATCTGTGGGCGTTCATTATTATTGTATAGGCCTACATATATTACATGTATATTTATTATTATAAAATTATTATTATAACTACTACTACTACTACTACTACTACTACTACTACTACTACTACTACTACTACTACTACCACTGCTGCTGCTACTGCTACTGGGACTACCACCACCACTACCACCACTGCCACCACTACCACTGCACTGCTGCACTGCTACTACCACCACTGCACTGCTGCTGCCACTACCACTACCACTGCCACCACTGGGACACCACCACTACCACCACTTCTGCCACCACTACTCTACTGCACCACTGCTACCACTACTACCACTACTACTACTATAGTATGCTACTACTACTACTACTACTACTACTACTACTACTACTACTACTACTACTACTACTACTACTACTACTTAGTGTTCCGTGTATAAGCTATCATAGAATTGGTTAACCATTGGTAGGCCTATTTTAGTTATTGTATTGCTATTGCATATTCCTTGCTTTTCTAATTAGGCCTCTACTGGCTGTTCTGACACTAAAAATGCACTGTTGTTTCTATGTTCTGATTTTTGCGCTTTGTTCTAATCTCATTCTCTTTTCTCGGCTGTCGTTTCGGAGATTTCGTCGAATTGCTCTTTCGCGGCTGGCGATCGTTAATAACACGAACGTCGTAGGATCCGGGCGAGTGAGCCGCTTCCAGCGATCTCTCCGTCCAGATATTTTAGAAACTGGCCTCACGGCTGACTGGCCGGCCTTACGGTTGGCTGGCCGGCCGGTCGGTCTTCGGTTGACTGGCTTGCTGTATGCTGATATTTTGGATTTCCTATCAATAATACGGATAGAAAAACTGATTTCGGCAGAGTAGGAGAGAGAGAGAGAGAGAGGAGAATGTTTTCCCAAGGGAAGGCAATTTTTGCCGCACGGAAAGGCAACATTCCGATGCTATTTCAACGGAGAGAGGGAAAGAGGGAGAAGTAGGGGGAGCTGGTCTTTGGGTAAACACTGCCAACGCGTTCCGGAACCAATAAATTTATCTCAAGTGCTTTATCGGAGCCACGGCTGCGTGGTCGTCTTGCGTCGAAGGGACGAGGTCGGAGAAGTTTGACCCGTGTTCAGAGAGGGCTCGGAGCGCGGGTGGGAGGACGGGGTAGAGGGCTGGGCTGACGGTCCCTGGTCCCCCACTCCGGCGATGTCCGAGAGGTCAGTGCCAATGGTTATTCGAATCTAATATTCGCGACTGAAATATATTTGCGTTTGGTATATTACAACGGAGTGGACAGGCATGTGAGAGTACCGAGATCGATAGATGTACTGTACTGCTGAGTACATTTGGCTGGTATACTCAGAGATGTCCCCCCATGGGTTGGGCTAGCCCATGGGTTGGGTAATTTGGGTTGAATTTGGTTGGGCTGGGTCAGAAAATAACTCATGGTTTAAGAAATTGTAATATATAGGCTTTTTACGGTGGATTTGGGTTGGGTCAAGTAACCCTATTACCAGTATGGGTTGGGTTGCAGGATTCACGGGCTGGGCTGGATTGGGTTCTTAAAAATGGACCCATGGACATCTCTTGGTAAACTTGGTATTAGTGGTGGTTCCACCATGCTGACGCATCCCCACCGGGGTTCAGGGTGACTTTTTTGCTCGTCAACCTATTTTCCGATGAGTTTTTAAAAATATTTAGACTTCTACCGAAAAATAGGTTGACAAGCAAAAAGAGATCACCCACATTCCCCCCCCCCGTCATTTTACTTGACTTTTACCCAATAGTTTGACAAGCAAACAAAAGTCCGGTGGCGGGGTGCATCCCCATTCATCCCCCCCACGTGGAACCGCCACTGATCCCGTGGGAGGTCTGGACAGACAGTGGACATCCCAAGTCCTGTGGCAGCTCGCCGCCTATGCCTGAGAGAGAGAGAGAGAGAGAGAGAGAGAGAGAGATCTCGCCGAGCAATTCGAATTAATCTCCAGTGTTATCGCTGCTTCGAAGAAATCG